>VDFB02252616.1:85186215-85574288 GCA_007258455.2 Sequoia sempervirens | reverse complement strand
TAAAACCCTCTTCAATTTGAATCATTTAAATGGAACTTTTCAAGGCTTAAATCATTATATTTTCTAAAAATATGTGATTTCAGTAAAAATCAAGATCTCCCAGAAAGTGTAAACCACTATTGTGGTAGCACTGAAGGGTATTTTTTATTTTTATTTAAAAAAATAATTGATTAAAGAAATATTCAGTAGAAGTTGAAAATTTCTACAAATTTGAGAAAATGGCCACTTTGCTGCCATGTCACCTGCCATGTGGATGGATTTGGCCAAATTGGATTCCGCTGAATCCAAATTGACTAAATAGTGTCTGATCAAACCATATCCATCTAAATACTGTTCAACCATATTATATTAGGTCGAAACACTGATTTATTTGAATTTGTTTTTTTGATTGTTTCCATTTTCATCGAATTTCTTTCCATTTTCACCGAATGTGTACTAAAACATAAAATGGCCAATTTTTTGATTTTTTGAATTTTTTGTTTAGATTTTTCCTGTTTTTCGTCTAGTTTTTATTGAAATAACTATTTAATTCAGCTTTTATTAGTCTACCTTTTTGGTTTTTTTCCATTTTTATCCACTTTTTAATAAAGTAACTATTTATATTATGATTTACTTTGTACTCTTAAATCATTGAGCATTTAATACTAAACAACAAGGTACTTTTCTAATCATTTGCATTTGTCATAGGGTTAAATAGGAAAATCAAGCATCTAAAACATAAGATTTGGTAATTTTTTTTAATTTTTTTTTTGTTTTGATTTTTATATGTTCATTGCTATATTATTTTATATTCATGCTTATATTTTCATTGTGTTTTACTATGAATATTTTGAGCTAATGCTTGGACTAATAAGTGGTGTAGTTTTTGACTGTCAAAGACTAATATTGAAAAACTACTAATATGTGGTTTTGAAGAACGTTTGGAAGAAGGCTTTTTAGTTTTGAAACTGGTTTCCTTTTAGCTTAGAACACATTTCAATTAATGCTTTAAAATGAACAATTGTCTTTTGCCATATAGATTTAACTAGGGGATGAATGAACACTATTTTTTTTGCTTGAGATGGTATGGAGTATGCTCCCACCCTATGTGAACTTAGTGATCAGAAACTAGACCCATCATCTTTGTATGTGTTTAATCCTTTAGAAGGCCTACCTTGGTGGAAAAAGGTACTCACCCCAATGGAATGACCCAACCGGTAATAGGATAAAGCCAAACTACTTCCAATTGATATATAAAATGGGTGCTTGAGGAAAGTTCAAGTACCACGAGTGTCGATGGGTTATGCTGACAAGTGAATCCCCATGAACCCTGTAGAGTGTAACCTCTATAGGTGGGAATCCTCCTTATTAGAGCTAATATTTCCATATGTATAACCACTCAAATGGATGCCCTTACTAGACACCTCTTGTTTGTAGTTTCCAAAATCCTTTTCTATTTGTTGGTGCATCAACGATCATTGCCAAGGAATCCACATTCTCATAGTTCTTAGTAGAGGTGAAGAGTCTGTCATGGGAGATTCATGAGGGCTCAAAGCTTGGTTTACCCAAGAAGTAAGTGCCATGGAGGGGAGCTAGTGTGGCCAAGTTTCTAAGTCACCTATTAAGAATAAGTACAATTGGGGAAACCCACATGGAATCCAATGAATATAGTCCTTTCCAACCTTAGGATTTGTGCTTGTATTGTTAAAATAAAATATTTTGTCTACTATTTCTTGCCTGTGAGTTCAAAAATAAACCTAAAACAAGCATCACACCTAGTAATTTGCAACACTTTAAATCTTGAAAAACCCCAAAACGTCAAACAACAAAAACATCCAAAATGAACCTATCACTTAGATTTCTTGGGGCTATCAATCGTTTAGTTTTGATCTTTCAATCCTTGCATATCCTCCACCCTTACATATCAACTATTTCTCAAACAAACCTTTAGCTTTCACTTAGACTACTCTTCCTAGGTCTTGAAATCAAACCATTGGCTATCTATCACCTGCATCACTTGAGGTTCATCATCCTTAAGTTAGGGAATATACCATTATCCTTGAGTAGGGAAATCATTTTGGAGTCCATCATCTCCTACATACCCTCTTTTGATCATTGTTCCTTGTGTCTATCCATCATAACACAATTAAATCCTTTACATCATAACCAAATTTTGGACCTAGAGTTTCCTTTGAGCTCTTGCATTCTTAGCTTATTATATCATACCATACCATTTTCATATCCCGTCTTAGAATCATATCCTTTTATTGCTTCCTAGTATTAGGTCTCATACATTATCTTATCTTAGATTGAAGATCAAAACAATCACATATGACCCCTAGAACAAGACCAAAAATGTTTCAAGAAGAAGGGAACCCTTGGGGAAAAGACTTTGATGGGTAAGATCACATTAGTGTTGCAACTAGTGAAACAAGTGAAATTAAGGATGAAGAAATAACCCAATCCGCTATAAACAAAGCTCTTAATGATAATAGATTCACTAAAATTATTATAGAGGTGGTTAAACATAACCCACAACAATACTTATAGTTAAAAAAGAACATAAAAAAGATACCATGGATCAAATTGATATCCCGAATAATCAAGAAGAGCCAAGCACGATGAATGATAAGGCCATAATATCCTATCAACTAGGATCATCCACTTTTATCAAATCATGCTTTCTAACAGAGGAGAAAATTCTAGACAATAGTTTCCACATACATAATGATGGGTTTACATCTTGTTTTCACTATAAAAATTACCCATACCTCTATGATATTAGGGGACACTCTATCGAATACAAACATAAAAAATTTTGAATGCACGTTATTTTTGTATGCAAGTGAATTCAAACCTGAGAAATTTGTGATGGCGAATAAAAAGACAAGGACAAGGTTGTATGATCAAAAAAGATAGTAGAATTATGGATGAAACCGAATCTTTTGAAGAAGAGCCCATGTAAATTGTTGAGGACCAAGGAGTGCAGGTACTAGGAAAAATTGAAGGTGGTCATAGAAATATTTTCCTTCGTATGGAAAATATTATAGAGATGGATGAGGAATCCCTTTTTAATATTATTTCATCTAAAGATACGTTTCCTACAAGCACCATAAAATTACACTACAAAAGAATATGGGATGAATATTTTGAAGAAAAGTCTATAGTTAAATTAGAGTTAAATTAGGGTTAGGATTCAACTACGGTTAGGGTTAGGGTTAAGGTTAATCGATAATTGAAAAAAAAATTAACCATAACCCTAACTCAAAAATTAACCATAACCCTAACTCTAATTGTAACCCTAACCCTAATTTAACTCTAATTAAAATTATTTAGGAGGAAAGAAATGACCCTTGTTTTGGAGTTGTTAGGGGTTGATAATAAGAGAAAGTCATCAGGATCAGTAAAGAAAACAATAGTTGAAAACCTGCAAGAAGCATTGAATTCTATTGAAAGCAAGAGTCGAGTTGTTGATTTAAGTGTTGCATATAGAGCATTGATGATGGTAATTTCTATTAAAATATTATCACATAGAAGAAAATTTAAAGTACTTTATGAATTACTTAATGTTTCTAAGAGAACTATTCAAAGATATATTAGAAAGAGAAATAGATTGGATGGAAATCTTGAGAATAATTGGGTAAATATTTGTAAGGTTCCCTGATAAGATAAAATCTCAGAAGATGTAAAGGAACAGGTGATTGAATATTGGAATAGCCACTCTTGTGTTTCTTCTAATAGAAGGAACACTATAAAAATAAAAGGTGCAAATGGTAAAAAAAATTCACATCTGAAACATTTTATAGATACAACTCAAAGTGAGTTTTTTGAAACATTCAAGCAAGAATTTTTTAGATGTAAAGATTTGTGAAAGGATGTTTGAGAGACTATGACTATGTTTTGTATGTATAAATAAGATACGCCATAATTTTTATTGTCAAAATCATGTTGAATTTGATCTACACCTTTAGACATATAGAAAATCTATAGCAATAATCAATCCAAAAATAGTCATCCTTAGAAGTACAACACAATTTGTGAAGTCTCTTCTATGCAAAAAAATAGAAGATTCAAATCAATTGAAAGTGTAGAGTATAAAAAATATATAATTAATGTAGAAATTTGAAGAATCTTTTATAGGTTGAAAATATTGATCATTCAATGCAAGTTATGTGGAAGAGATTTGAATATGAGAAATACTCAACAAAGTCAGGAGTTGAGACCAAAAAAATTGTTCTCAAAGAGAGTGAGTTATGTTAAAATGAGTTTATGAAAAAAATTTGCAATATCATATTGAAATGATGGATTTTGGTTCCCTACTTGCTTTCTAACTCTCTTAGGGTTTTCCACCTAGAAGGAGAAAGAGTGGGCCAAAATGCACAAGTGTTTCACTCAAGATTAATGTAGGGATGAATAAAATATTGATGTGAAGTGTTTGTGGATGTGTTTGAATGCAATAAACTTATGAAATTAATTAGTTATTGAATGGAAAATTAAGGAAGAATGAGTTGTTTGAAAACACATTGTGAATTATAACAATGAACTAGAAACTCAAGCAAATGAAACCAAATTTGATGAGATTGGACAGAGTGCACCTGGAGGTACATTGAAATTATTGGAAGGTTATAGAATGTATCAGGAATCAATGCTAATGACCATTGGGACTGATTTTCCACCAATGGAAAATCTTTCCTACTTCTAGTGAAAACTTCTGAAAATAGGTTTCTGACTATCGGGAGATGAAATCTGAAAAAATCAACTTTCCAGGCCTATAGATGGGACTCATTCACCAAGGGTGGAAAATTATTCCACCTATAGGAATCTACAAAATCAATAATAGAATCTATGGAGCTAGATGTACAATTCTGCTTCCTATAGATGTTTGCTTCTGAAATTGTCAGATTCGAGTCTAAAAGTGACATTTTGTTGATATTTTGACTTGAATGATGAAGAGATTATTTGAATTACTTTGCAACTTGATATTTAATTCTTTCCAAGCTTCCAAAGGACCTAAATCTACAAACACACAAGAAGAAAATAAACGTTGATTGCTAAGGCATGTGGGTTTACCTTGGTCAAACCCCATTTAGGTAATTAAACCAAAATGATGAAATAAGTGAATAAAACATGCAACAATGGAGTATATTACCTTTCCATGATGATTGATCTTGAAATTCTACAACATAACATGTAGAATCTGTCCTTGAAATTTTGAAAATTGATCTTTCCTTGATACCCTAAGTTGCTTAATAGAGGATTGATGAATGAGTTGTTGGATGGAAGAGGATGAATAATGATAATGGATGTCAAAATGAGGGAAAAACACTTATTTATGCACTCTTGTGCCTTAGTATCCATTCATACCTTATCACAGGCCAACATCAAGTGATTTTTAAATAAGAAACCAAAAATAAATTTAAAATATTTTTAAATTAGAGCCAAGAAGTACTCATTTGCCACCCATGGAGAGTGGGTCCCACCTTGCACTCAAAAGTGGGTGTCAAGAATTAACTTGCATTTAATATTTTTTTCAGGTTTACATTCAAAAATACACTTAATTAAGACATGTGAGGGAATAAAGGGTTCAAATAAGTCATAAGAAAGGTGTAAATAGGGAGATGTGACTAGGAGAGTGGGCCTGATGCAAGAAGTTGGGTACACAAAAATCTCAAAAACTGTAAGTTTTTTTGTTGTTTTTTAGAATTTGTCACACTTCGACTAAATATTTGAGGCACTTACACAATGAATCTTAAAAAAAGAAATAATAGGAAATTTATCATTTTGAATCTAGTTTCTAAATATGAAAATTATTCAAATACCAAGATTATAGAAATTAAATTTTGATAGCCTGGATCTATAAAAACCACTTTTTAAAAGTCCCTTTTTTTTTACCATACCAAGCACGTGTACAGACACCACTTTTTGACGCAAATAAAAGTATTTTGATAATTCCTTTTGGAAAAAGAGAGCTAACAACATGAAGATTGATGTCAAATTTTTTTTGTAATTTTTTGTTGAATATTTTTTTTTGTTGAATTTTTATTGGCAGTTAATTGATGTTTTTAAAAATCAACATGTACGGACAACATAATTGGACCTAAACTAAAAAAAAAATTTAATCTTTTTTTTTTCATTGTGTAGAGAATTTTCTAAATTTTGATGCCATATAATTTTTTTTACAAGAAACTTAACCAAAAAAAAAGTTATTAAAAAACAAAAAAATCTTGATATTTCAAGTTTAAGGACTAGTTTGCTTAGAAATTAATTAAAAATAGTAAACATAATCCAATTTTAATAAAAATTATATATTTGGAAAGTATACATCATTTTCTCTATTGGGTTTTAATTTTATAGATTGATTAAAAAAAAAGTCTATAAACCATATTGCCAAAGTTGGACATTCTTATTCAATTTGGCTTAGTTTTTTAGTTGTGGGTCAAAGGCTAAGGCTTAGATTTCCAAGCCTTTCCCAAGCCTAAAACCAAGGTTGCATAGGTTGGGAATTCAATTTTTAAATAATGCGTACACGTTTTTAAGAAATGTGTATGCGTTACAAAACACATATGTGTTCTTTATTTTCTTGATTATTTAAAAAAGTAAATACTTAGAAAGACACATGTGTTTTAAAAAACGTACCTATTTTGTGTTACAAAACACGTATGCATTTTAAAACATATGCTCATTTTGTATTACAAAACACGCATGCATTTCTAAAAGGTATTTAATTTTTTAAATAAATGACTTGTACATGTTATAAAATGCATAAGTGTTTTATAATACATACACATTTTTTTAGGCTTGGGTACCCGAACCATAACGCATATGTGTTTTTTTAATAACGTGTACACATTTTCTGCGAAATTTTTTTTTTGGCCAAAACTTCCTCTCTTTGTGTACCCAACTTCTTGCTTTTACCCAGTGTGAAAGTTTGTTATAACACTTTACAACACTTCAAAATAGGTCTTAATAATGAATAAAAGGAATATTTAAATTAATTATTTTAAAAAGAGTCTAGAAGAGTTTAGAAATGTATTACAACACTTCACAACACTAGATTAAGGCCTTGTTAAGTCAATTTAATCTTATGTCTAGCAAAGGGTACTTTTTTATACAACACACATATATCCAAATATTCAACATTGTAATGGTGCTAGATGGCAAGCTAAGCAATTTTGTGACTCAAAGAATTATTTTCCAGTGGGTTGTATTCTCTCTATTGTTGACTTCTCTAAGAACTATACATTTAGTCCTCAAAGTGAGATTGAAAGTCAATATTATCATTCAGAGCAAGTTGCAATATTTGTACAAGTTTGTTATAGGCATGCCAAAGAACATTTGGATGGCCTACAAAGTAGCAAAGATGAACGAATTATCATCAAAGAGGTTCACTTTTATATCAGTGATGATACAACTCATGATAGAAGCTATGTAGCCCATTATTTTGCAATGTTTTTTGAAGACCTGAGACGACATCAAATAGATGCTTCACAACATTGGTTCTAGTCTGATGGATGTGCTAGTAAGTGTTGATTTTTTTTTTTTAAAGTATATGTTTATTTGTTTACCCAAATTGTTCAGACTTAATTAGTTGTACACATATAGTTTATTTTTACTATCTTGGTTTTAAATGAAATTGGTTGTAAGATCACAGGATAATTTAATTCTGCAAAATCTTTTATTTGCTTAATCCAACAACATATTAGTCACAACATTTTTTTTTTGGAATTTCTATGAGAGTGGGCATGGAAAAGGAGAACATAATGGATCTAGAGCATGTGTAAAGCATGCATTTTGTAAACACAAACTTGCAGGTAACACCATATGGATTTTTAGAAAAAAATTAATTATGGTTTTTGAGATCCGTCTTTTCCTTTCTACTGCAAAACCTTTTAACTTGACATTTCACCAACATGAATTTGTAGGTAATGGCATACATAATGCACATGAAATTGTTGAATGGCGCAAATTTCATTTTTTTTCCCACGACTCAATATACAACACATGATTATTTTTGGAAGTTAAAGGTACATAAATTTTTTTTTTTATGAATTTCAATGTGTACATGAATTGAATTTTCAATTTTATACACCTTTTAATTGGATACATTTGAAATTTACAAATATTGATTGATCAAATCTTATTAATTGTCAAATAATTAGTGGTATCATAAGTTTGCATCAAGTCATGACAGTAGGACATAGTAGGCCTCTAGTAATTCAAATGAGAGAAAATAATGTTTTTGTGTTGATTTCATTGAGAATAATGCAAATACTCTACAATGTGAGAATATTAGAGATGGGTATGTTTCACAGTGGGAAATAAAATAATTAGTGGACAAATCAAACCATTTTGAAGATAATGACATTGTAGATATCTATGATCCTCTATATTTAGCTGATTACAAATGTGTATCAAATTTAGTTGTTAAATAGGTAAATTTTAAATTTTTAAGTTGAATTTTGTTTCTTACAATTGATAATTTATATTCTACCTAAGTTGAGCATGGTTTACTATATGGTGTGTATAGGAGATATTTTATTTTTTCTTACATATCCTTACAATGTAGAAGGTGTAGATTACTATCTACTAAGATGTACACAACCAAAATGCAAATTGTCAGAATCAATTATAGATGGTGATGGACAAGAGTATCCTACTAGATCGGTGGTTGTTGAAGGCACATACTATGAACAAACAAAGAGAGATACAAATGAAATTACATTTATTGGTTATATGACATGCCAAAAGGTTTTACATTATAGTAATTTAGTTAGAGCAACAAGATTGAATCTTGAGACTTTACCAAAAAGAAGGCATGCCAAACAAAGGCGGAGGTTTCCTATTGAAGACCATGAAATGATTTTAGAGATAATAAAAGATAGAGAGGATCTAGATTATATGTACCAAGAACTTTAAGATATTTTTGTACATATATATTTTCTATGACAATGCATACATGTAACATTTTGGGATGAGGTTCCCCATTTGTGACCTCACCGGTTCATAGCTCTGGGTCAAAAGCTTTTACCCCTTTAATAAAAATAAAATATTTGGACCTAAATTTGAAAATATTTTTATTTTATGTTGAATTCAAATAATTTCAATCAATAGTATCCCATGAATCTTTATTTTTTGTGATCTTATTTTCCTATAAAGCTTTCTTAAAATGTATATTAAAGAGTCCATTTTATTTCTCCGTCATTCTTACATCATATAGCCTTCAAGTTTTAGGTTAAATTTCATGATAGTCTATATATTTTAATTATGGTTTTACTTGTAGAATATAATATTTTGGTGCTATAAAGATTTAACTAAATCTATGTATGTAGGACATAAAATTGTGGTGATTATTTGGGAGCTTACATCTTTTCTATCATAATCTGTTGTATTTTAATCCTACATTTGTTTTTTAAATTTTAGTTGTTTTGTGGTTAGCTTAGGATGGTAATATTTAACAAATGTTAAGTGTACATAGTTTCTAAAGTTCATACTACTATTGTATGGATGATTTTGGGAAATAAATGTCACCAAAGATATGTAGATAGGGTAGAGGTTCATCTAAATAGAGATTTCAAGATTATAAAAAGTTCTAAAAAAGGATACACTTTAAGAATATTATAGAACTTGAAAAGTAAAATAGAAGAATCATAGAAGATAGTCATGAGAAGGTGTTGGAAAAAGTATTAAAGAAGAACAATAATTGATTCTTGATTTTGAATAGTTAAGTGAAAATTTTCATAAAATAAACTACTCTCTAGGATATTATGAGCAAGTATTTTGCAGCTTCCATAGGGTTAAATATGATTATATTTAGTCATACATGAGTCTTAAACACAAAATATGATGTTTCAGATAATTAAATAATCAAGCTTCAAGGTGATGACCATAATGAGAGACTTTTGGATGTGCCTACAAATAGTCAATTAGAAGTTTATATGTAAACTCTTTTTCTGAATCATACAAATAATATTGAAAATGAAGATATATCACATGAACATGTTCTTGTGGGAGTTGGTTAAACAAATGATTCATCTTTTTCTTCTCACTTCCCATTGCTTATATTTTCTAATGAAAATATTACATAAAATATTTTTTATGATCTGTAATATATAATAGATTGTTTAAAATACACATCACTTATTTAATTTCTTATAGATGCAAAAAATACAAAAAAAAAACTCATCAATTATATTAAATTTCAACAAATTATGCATATTCCAAAACTTCATTGAAAGTTTCTATTAAATTACAACCAAATTATGTTTGCAAAATTATTCAAATTATTCAAATTAACTCTAAAATCCATTTTGCTATGAGAATTTAACTTTATTTTGCTTATGAAACACACAATCTCACCTATATATTTATTCTTCACCTAGATGTGATATGATCTTTTATGCCAAAACATTGGCATACCAACTAATTCATTTACATGATCAAAATTCATGGCATAGTTAGGTTTAGTAGTACCATCCAATCCAGATAAATTACCATGCCTAATACCCTTTTCTAAAACCAAATCTCCCCTGACCAATTTTTAACCATGATTTTATCATAAATAATATGTGCATTGATATTATCATCCATCTTAAAATCTTAAATATTATTTTTGGCTAAACCATGAATGTGCAACACATCAGATAGTGTCTTCATTGTGCCATCACTAAAAAATAGTGTCTTAATTGTGGAAAATAACTATTTTGAATGTGAAAGGAGTAAAAAAATTTAATTAGAGGTTAGGGATTTTTGAGACAAAAGGAAACACAAAGTCATTTTTGAAACACTTGTTCATTTTCCCTGTTTCTTTCTTCCCTCAAGCCTCCATGGTGTGAGCTATTATTTTGTAAAATTATTGTTTACAAATTTCTTTTGGATGAGGATATTTAGGTTGGATCTAAAAGAGGGTTGCCAAAGGATTGTGTGCATTACATTCAAGAAGGATAATCTTTGTTGTTGAGGGTTTTAATTTGTGAATGTATTATTCTATTTTGATTTATACAAACATGCTTAGATAGTTTTCATATTAAATTCATTCTTCACCTAAGGATATTTTATGTATTTCCATTCATAGTATGCTAAGTTTGAATCAAGGTCTATATTTTTACTTGTGAAATTTATATTTGTAAGTTTTTAGATTTGGAAAATTACATTTTATGCTAGATCTATGGATTTTTTTTGCTAAATCATTACCATTTGAAAAAAGTAATCTCCTAATTTGAATTCTCAAAAGGGCATATTCCATTTTAGTTCTTTATTTATTTTTAACATTGAAAAATTTCCAAAATTCATTAATGATGTTTTTGGGAAGTTTGTATGGTTTTCTTTTTAAATATCAAATTTGAATTGTAGACCATATTAAACCTTTTTGTTTTGTAGGATGAAAATTTTCCTTATGGAAATGAATTTATATATCTTTTGGATATGAGTGTCTTTGTTTTTTTACCTCAATTTATGTGTCACAATATTTTAATCACTTTGGACCTTTTGGTGTTAGGATTTAACTCTAGAGTTAGGAGTAAAGTGAAATTTTATTTCCATTCAAATTTGAATGGTAAAATAGACGAGCTTGAGAATGAATACAAAATGAAAATATAATTTAAAATGAAATAAACATAAACATAAACAAAATTAAGACTCAAGAAATTATCATGATATTTTTATCATAGAATATCATCGAGAAATTTTCACTTGATCTTTTTGTGATTGTTAGAATGCCATTGAGACAATATCTCAATCTATTCATAATTTTTGAATTTAATTGAGTATATCTCATTATTAATGGGGGAATACTATTTAACTATATATGGGCTTAAGCAGTATCATTTGAAATTCTATTCCCTACATCTAGTAGCCCTGTCCCTCTATATTAGCAGGTTGTTTATATCCAATGTGTGTACATAAATATATTCACATGATTATTGATTGTTCTTTCCATTCTAATTGTATGTTATTGATTTTTATTTTCATTTTCACTATTTGATTAGTGGTGTTTATCACCATTTCAAATGTTTTAATTAGTAGTTATCATGATTTAATTTGTATGTTATTAGTAGTTATCACCATTTACTTTGTGTGTTGTTAGTGGCTAACACCAAATATTACTATTGGATTCCATTATTCGATATTATTTTTTCAATGTGTATTATATTGGATGCCTCATGTATGATGTGCAATTAGTATATTTGATTATTCAACCACATTTTTTGTGTGAGTGTTGTTGGACTACCTAATCAATATGATCCTAGTACAAAGGGGTGGGCCTTATTGTCACACATTAATGGGTGATTTTCATCATTATTAGGTCCATATGGATTCTTTGATATGTTCATTGGAGGGCATGGAATTATCTCATTTTATCTTGTTAGTTGTATATTTATATTTCTATTTTCTTGGAAAATTTTTAAAGATGGATCTTGTAATCCTTGATTAGCTTCAAGAATTTCTATTTCCATAATAAGATGAACCATAATGTGAAACCATAATCTAAAATGTATATAATGTGAAGATCATCATCTAAGAACCATAATGTGACAAATCACAATATAAAATGTATAACAAATCATGTATATGAATGTAAATAAATCAAAGTGGAGGATGCCTAATATGACTATCGATCAATCTCTCTCTTGATCCCTATTTGGATCCATGTCTTGATTCTTTGGATCCCTTTCCCAATGCCTCTCTTGATTCTTGTCTCGATCCATATCCCAATTCTCCCGAGCCTTGCACAAGAAAGGTATGTTAATTAATTTAATGTACACATGTGTAAATGTAAAGTCATCTTAATGTTTTGTACTTTCAATGTTTTAATGCATCAAGTAGTTTAAATATTATAAATTTAGCTCAAATGTACCATGCATATGATTGTCTGCATGCTCCAAATATCCAAAGCATGAAAAACCCTCATTTTGATACAAATTTAAAAATACAAGATTTCAATGAAGAGTGAGAACTACTTTAAACTCAATTTTATTTTATATATATGTGAATTTTTAGAATGTAAAATATATCTGATTATTTGAAAGTACCTGCATCTCACCCTGGAGAACCCTACCTGGAAAGTACCAGCATCTCACCCTGGAGAACCCTACCTGTAGACACTTAAAAATGTCCTAAGCCTGCAAGTTTTAATTATACCACTTTCATCCTGACATAATTAAGACATTTAATTATGTCCTAGATGCACGTCCAACTATTAATTAAATAATTCATTATTGTTTAATTAATTCATGATCTGTTATTCTTCATGATTATTAAATAAATAAATTTTATTTATTTATTTAATATGTCATTAATTGTCTAAAGTCTTCCTTCGTTAATTATTCCTCATTACTAAATAAATGAATTTCATTTATCTAGTTAATCTGTCACCAATTATCACAATTAAATAAATTCATTGATTTATTTAATTCCTAAACCATATCTTCTAAATTGAATAATTAATTTGTTTAATTATTTAATTTCCTGAATTAATATTCCTCTCATTTTGAATAAATGAAATTATTTAAAATGTCATCACATTATTAATTAATAGTTCATTTTGGGTAAATAATCTAAAAAAGATTATTTATTGTCTCACAAAATCCCCATTTTGGATAAACCTATTTATTTATTCCATTTATGAATTAAATCATTATTTAATTCATAAGTGGACATTCCACCTTGAATTTATTAATTTGCATTATTTCCACCATGAATCTAATAATGTGAATTATTTCCACTAACTTGTTTATTTATTCCCACTAACTATTTACTAATCCCACTTTCCTTTCCACCAAAATAAATAATTAAGATAATTATTTATTAATCCCCCACTTATGAATTAGACCATTATGTAATTCATAAGTGGACTTTCCACCTTCTATCTTTGTGATTATTTTTAATCTCACAAAGTGGGTCACCTTCTGTTTTAATTTTAAAATTCTTTATTTTTAAAATTAATTATCTCACATATTTTCTCCACCATTGATCTGATTCTTCTCATATTGCATCTTGACCCTTCATTTAAGGATCTTTCCCTAACCCTAATTAGGGATGGTCAGATTTGATCTTGGCCCTTTATTTTAGGTTTTTGTCAAGATTCAATCTGGTTCATCCATTTAGAATTGGATTTTCTATAACATGTACATAGGGTCATGATTCTTAGAACCTGGTTCTTGGGGAATTCTTAGGACCTTTAGAGTTAAGGAGAAGCATTATAGTCATTTTTCATTTGTGATTTCAATCATTTAGGATTGTCATAGGTATAGGTACTTAGGATTAAAATCCTTCAAAGCTTGGTGTAGGACTTAGACTTGTATTTCCAGATTGCTTGCATGTCGAATCGGAGGGAAACACATCAGCTAGCAAGCTAGAAGGTGTTACGAAAGTGAATCATGGAGGTCTCGGCAATTAAAAGGTATAATTGTTCTATTGTTTACTTCCATTGTATTTTGTAATTACTTTGGGTTTCTTAGTCTTTGCTAACCTCAAATCATAATCGAGCCTGAAAAGATTGTTGTGATTACCAACAAACACCATGATATGACATAGATCAAGGTGTGCAAGGTTGTATCATCACCTAAGACAAGCAATCACAGAAAAAGATGATTAAGAGCAATAAATATTAAAGTCCTATGGTAAAGCTTTGAAGGATTCAGTCTAGGAACTAACATGCATCTCCTCTGGCCTGGTCATCTTCTCTCGTCAGTCTGGTCATCTTCTCTTATCGGTCTAGTCATCTTCTCTCATCCATCTCACAATGATATCCTGTGACATACAAAAAAAATGAAAGCATACATGATTATATAAACATTTCATTAGGCCCATACATACATCATCAATAGCATTAAATCATATACATTGCATTAACATAATCATAAACATTGCATTAACATAATCATCAACACTGGATCCATTTCCTAAATACATCATACATATTATTATCATCATCATTACATATAAATAGGCAACATTATCACCACCACATCATAATCATAAGTAAAACATCATAGGACATACATGATACATCATCAATATACATCATACATCGCATCTCAATACGGTTACTGTCAGAAAGGCCCCTGAATGCAATATCACTACCCGCGGGGGGAAATTCACCATAGCCAGCCCTCCTCCTCCTAGACAACCAAAGATAACAATAGTTGGCCCATCCGCCCAATAATCATAGTCTCGTCCATTTACCAAACAAGCCCATCCTAAAGGAAATTTTAACCTTATTGACCAACATGGGAAGACACTTGCACAGATTTCTATACTCGAGTTGCTACGCATTTCCCTGGCGCATAAGGCTATACTCGACAAAACATTACAAGAGTCCTCCGTTCCCCAAGACATTGATGTCAATAAATTTGAGGCCATGGTGGGATATCTTACCACTCCTCACCATATAACTTTTTCAGACCAAGACTACTCATCGTCTAAATCCAAGCATAATGATGCCCTTCACATAGAAGTCTTTATCTGTAATGCCCCTCCATATCAGTCCTTTTGGGCATTTAGGTAAGTGGTTATGGTGTTATATCATTATTTATTTGGTTATTTTATTATGGATGTATGATTGGATTTATGAAGGAAACTTAATATTTTTATAGGGCCTTAATTAATCAATTAGTTAAATTAAAATTTGCTTGCATGATAATCTTATAAATTTAGAATTTAAAATAATAATAATAATAATTAAAACAAATCAATTTCTTGAAATGGAAAGTAAATGTTTATAAGTAATGAAATTGAGTTGTTAGAAAATAAATAAATAAATACCTTTTAAATTGGATTTAATAATAATTGAGAATTTGGGTATTGTGAGACTTTAATTAATTAAATGGAAAGATAAGGTGATTTTAAATAAATCTTGATGAAAATATTTCTGAACTAATGTTAAAGTATGAGATATTAGAAAAAGGAATAAATCATGCACATGCATGACTTCAATCAAATCGTAGATCGGGAATCTTGCCGTTTTTTGTGGATTTTTAGTTTTGAAATAATTATCGAAATGAATCTTTCCCTTTTGTGAGAGTGTTATTAGATTTAATTTCAAAAAGAATAAAAAATAAAAGAAAAGAGAAAGAAAGAAGAAGAGAAAAAATCCACTTCTCGGGGGGAATTTTACCGAAGTATGGGTGGCACGATGTTGCCTATTTTTCCACGAGTTCTTTTGGAGTGTAGGGGATGTTATCGCTATTTTTATGAAGATGCCTCTACATCGTCCAAGGGAGGGGGAGGCTTGCTTGTGCTTGGTGAACCAATCAGACCATCTTAGGATTAGACTATTGCTGCTTTGTTGTCTCTCCTATCAATGCATTCTGAAGGGGAATCTCTCCACAGTCTAAACAAGAATGAAGGGAGAAACTCGAGGAGACAGATAAGTTCATTAAACGAATTGCTGGATGAGCTCCTCTAGTCAACTTATCATATTCCAAATAAACTTGAAAGGTCAGTAGTATGGGACCCTGCATAGTTTGAAGCTAAATATATTAGAACTAATGTTTAATGAAAACACATATAGTGGTGGTCATTTTACTTTCTATATTTTAAAAATAAAATAAAATAAAAATTGAAATTTGCAATATTGCTTGCAAATCGTTGCTCCTTACTATATCTCGTCGATGCATGCTTTGTCTCATCTACTCTAGATCATTGTCTTGTATGCTGAGCACCCGATGCTTGCATAGCACCATATTCCCATTAGTATATACTCCAAATTGAATCTCTTGAAGTAAATTGGGTGTCCTTTGTGAGGGTACCTTATTTATGCATCTAAAATATAATAGCAATGAGTCCAATGTTAGGGTGCACACCTGAAAACTATGCTTGTTTGAACAACTTTGAGAGCTTCATCAAGTAAATTAACATGCATGATTTCTCGGCTTTATACCTGCCATTTGCTTTTTCTTAGAGTTATTATAGTGCGGACCTAGGTTATCATATTATTTCAATTAGCATCACTTATAATCTCCACTTTTACTATCGTTGTTCAAATGGACGAGAGACTCACCTCTCTCAGAGAAATCTCTCTTTACTACAAATCATCTGTAGGATTTAATCATAATACCATTTGGTTGATTGTTGCAAATCTTTGGAGTCAAAGGAAATTATCTTAACCAGAATACGTAAGGAAATCTGATGATTGGTATGTAGTTGGTCTTTATGGCGCTGCCTTTAGTATCAAACAATATCCTATGTACGAACTTTTTCCCCTTCTCGTGGCTTGTAACACTCTCAATGGTGTCTATGTGAAAAGAAACCTTGAGGCCATATTTAGATACCTGAATTTGTATGAGGAAATTGAGCAGTGTTGGCTCCTTCCTCTTAAGAATTTCATTACTCATATGTATGGACTTAATATAAACTATCAAATAAAATCACCCATGTTCTTTGGAAACTGCAGGGTCTCTTCTAGGGCCGCACACCTATCTCTTGCCAAGCACCATTCATTCATAGTTGAACTCCTCGAGTTAGATTGGGCAAGGCATTTGATGCCTCTAGTTTTAAATAATCTATCTGATTTCATTGGCAGCCTGTCACAGCCACACACTTGAACATAATAGGAAGTTTAAAGGTTTTAATAATCTATCTAATTTCATTGGTAGCCTGTCACAGCCGCACACTTGAACATAATAGGAAGTTTAAAGGTTTTAATAATCTATCTGATTTCATTGGAAGCCTATCCCAGCCGTGCACTTGAACATAATAGGAAGTTTAAAGGTTTAAATAATCTATCTAATTTCATTGGCAGCCTGTCATAGCCGCGCACTTGAACATTATAGGAAGTTTAAAGGTTTAAATAATCTCTCTGATTTCTTTGTCAACCTGTCTCAGCAGCGAGCTTGAGCATAATAGGAAGTTTTAAGGTTTAAGTAATCTCTCTAATTTCATTGTCAACCCGTCTCTACCGTCTTCATTTACCAACCTAATTTCTTCTTTATCTTGCATAGATCTCTTGTTTTCACTAGTTGTCTTTCCTGCCCTGTACTGTAAGTATGATGTTTATTTAGCTTGAGTATATCTAAGAATGTGTATGTGCTTTATAATCTTAAGTTTTAATCTTGTATTGATAGCCATACGATACAATCCATATTTTCTCTTTTGATGTAATCAATATAGTATGACAAAATATGCACGTACAAACCTTTTTTATTTTAAAATCTATATTCTATTTAAAATATATATATATGAGCAGGGACATGCATAAATATATAGTGGATTTTAGAAAGAATATATCTACCTTGCGAGTTATTTGATAACATCCTTTAGTAGTTTGGAGATTTAATTAAAAGAATGACAAAGAAATGAAATTGATATATAATAGAGTTATATATGAAGTAGCATACTCTTGAACTCTCTTGAAACAAAGAGTTAGATCGTCAACATGAACTTGTTCTTATAAGACAAAGTGCATCCATTGATATAGTAATAGAATAATGGGTGAAATAAATGATCTACTTACTTCTATAGATAATTAGAAGAAGAATTACATGAACAACTCAATTCTTGTTAGAAGGGTATTCATTTTCATTTTGAATATCCTTATAAATTCTTGATAGTGAGTAATATATTCATTATAAGACCATAGAATGATAGACAAGATTAAATTGAAACCTTTTTAAATGGTAATTTAACATATTGTTATAAGTTAAATATAGCATAAAGACTAAGAGTAGGTTATGCCATCTTAATTTAATATAGTGTATTTCTCTTCCATGCTTATACTAGATTATTATTATAATGGAAGTACTATCTTCCTTGATATGTGCCTACAAGAAGATTGTTGTAGAATTTGCTCGCATCAATGCTTGTATGAAATATTGCATGATTGATTTGATTGTGAGTTTGTGGGTATTTAGTGATTAGGCATCTCGTGAGGAGAAAATTGAGGTCTCCTGTGGAATGCCTAGTTGGTGGCTTTTGGAAATTAAGTGATTTTGTTGAATTAAAGGTTGATTTTTTGATTCCTTTTTTGAGGTGACACCATTGTTGATATTTGGATTGTATTTGTGTTTTAGGGTTGATCGATTTGTGGATGGGTCTTGATGAATCTTCCTTTTTGTGGCTTTTCTGAGTTAATCTCATATTTGAGGGAAATTTTATCCTTGTGTTGGACTTATTGGGGAAAAACTCTTGTTGCTTCATTTTACCCTCATTGTGGGTTGTCGTTCTTTTGGCTTCTTGAGGCTTGAGATGATTGAAAATTGATGTTCTCTCTTTATGTGCCCTTGATGTGGCAAGTGTTTTGGTATCATGATTTTGAAAGGGTTGTACAAGAATTGTTGAGAATCTGTTTATGTGTTTATAGCGAGATGGGTAATTCCTTGCATGTTTCTCTATGGTGATCTAATGTTCTTTTTATGTTGTACAACCCTTGGATTTTGGTTTATGTTTGGGTCTCTAGGGAGAGTGGCTCTTCATGGGGGCAAGCGCCTCAAATAGGAGGAAGAGCACAGGATAACCCACGTAAGAGTAGTATAACAAGTGATAACCTAAAAATAGAATTTAGGGGGATGGGTAGTAAAACACACAAGATAATAAATATTGGATACCTCGTCTATGCATTAGGGCTATCATAGACTAATGATAGACTGAGAAGGCTGTGGTTGAAAAAGTCATAACCTCGTCCCCATGAGAGGTTATCGACTCCACATGAGCTACCCTATGGTGTCGATGCCTCAAGTAGGAGGAAGGGCCAGGATATCTATAGATGGGCGTCGGTGCCTCAAGTTGGAGGAAGGGCCAAGATAACCCATGAGAGCTATGCAATGAAACTCTCCACTAGACACCCATTTTCCTTGTTTCCTTATTGCCTCTAGAATTGTATTATGTTTATTATTTCAGTTTGATTTGGAAAAGTTTCATGATAATCCTTTGGTTACTTGTTTACTAGTTAATGCTTTGATTAATGTGATGATATTTATGACTATAAGTTATTATGTTGACTCATGGAGGTTGTTGATTATGTCATTGCAATCCATGAGTTTTATGATACTTTTGTATGACGTTGAGTCTTGTGGTTCCCTATTTGGATGTTCTTGGTTGAGGTCTCTTTCTTGTCAGCTCCTTAGCACGGGGGGTGGGTCTTTGGACCCACGTGGTCAGGTGGAACATGCTAAGCACCCCATTGGGTCCCCAGTCGAGGATCAAGAGGTGCAGATTGGTGTTGT
This sequence comes from Sequoia sempervirens, assembly GCA_007258455.2. Taxonomy (NCBI): domain Eukaryota; kingdom Viridiplantae; phylum Streptophyta; class Pinopsida; order Cupressales; family Cupressaceae; genus Sequoia; species Sequoia sempervirens. The sequence goes on along the minus strand of VDFB02252616.1, from coordinate 85,554,150 downwards.
TGTAGCCACTCCAGAGTTGTATCCATCTTGGAGCGAGTTATGATACTATGTATTCCTCTGTTCATTTGTATCATGTTATCTTGTTGTATGGTTTCTGCTCATGTTTGGAAACACTTTTGTATCATTGTACCTCTTGAACATTGTACTATAATGTAACGTTAAACCTTGTGTCGATATTGGCCATGGCAGTTGTTATTCAATATGTTGAGTTAATCATGTATATGTTGTATTTACGTACATAGATGGTTTCTTATCAATGATTTATCATGTATGTGTTACATTTGTTAATTTTTACTTTGTTATGGATTATATCTTTGTCTTTTATTCTTTATTTTTGTTGTATGGAATTAAGTTCGTAATGTCTCCTTGTGTACCCCAAGGGACGTAAGTGTAAGTGAATTTGTTTAATTAAGTTTTATGACTTTGGATTTAATGTGCATCACATGTATGTTTAGAATACCTTAAAGAAAAAAATGATTGTGTTGATGTCCTTTGGGATTCGCACGATGGGGCATTACATTATCCATAAGCATAAGGTCAGACGAGTGTTAGTAGATAGCAGAGCAGGACTAAACATATGCTCCTTAAAATTGGTTAAGGCTCTAGGATTTTCTAATGCTTGTGTGGACACTACAAAGAGCATTGTTATAAAGGCATATGATGATGAAGAACATACCTCCTAGGGAATAATTTCACTTCCAATTCGTATCGAACTAGTCATTGTGGACACCACTTGTCAAGTCCTGGATCTAGAACTTCCATACAATATTCTACTTGGTCGACCTTGGATTCATGCCTTGAAAGTTGTCCCTTCCACGTACCACCAGTGTTTGAAGTTTGCCTTTGAGGGCACTGAGATTACCATATATGGAGACCCTAACCCATTTCAATATTGTACCAACTTGAGAGGTGTCTCAGAGCACCAAGTGCCTATCAATAGTGAAGCTTTGACATCTTCATCCTTTAAGTTCCTTGACCCATCAACACTTGCAAAGCCTCCCACACCCACTACCACAACATCCACTTTTGCTTCTTTGGCAACCATGACCACCCCCAGGACATCTACCACTTCACCCATCACCCCAAGCATCGACACAAGTATTAAGATCCAGGACCAAGGGTGTGGAGAGTATACGCTAAATACATCCTATTGTATAATGAAGATTCCTAAGTCTCCCCAGGTTTACAACAAGCCTTGCTTCAAGTTAGAGTCAAAAGAAATTTTCAAAGTCCCTCCAAAAATATTATTCATAAAGTGGGGTGAAATGAATCAAGAGGACACTAACAATGTGTTATCTTGGATTTATAGAGAACCAGAGGATACAACTCCCTTACTAGTAAAAATGTATGGTAAAGGATATGACATGATAAAGGAAAAAGGCTACGATGGAATTAGTGGCCTCAGCAAGCACAAGAAAGGAAGGAAAGAACCTCTAGAACTAAAGGAAGACCTAAACATCCTGGGTTAGGGTTAGGACTAGGAGAATCTGGTGATCATAGTACCAATGTGCTTTCTAGCGAGAGAGTAAATACTTCAGACTGTGTCGAGACAATTGAATATCCCCTTTCTGAAACTGACTCCCACAAATGGGAATTTGGCTCCCAATGATCCCTAAGTGACTATTGCCTTGATGACTTGTTCCTTGAACCTGGAGAGCCCACATTTGAAGAGAGATTCTAGAAAATGTTCAAAATTGACATGACACCAAACAACACCAAGTTTGGATCCTCTTCTACTCCTATTGACCATAATCCCGACATACTCGTCTACCCTGCCAAACCTAATGACCATCATTTAGATCCATGTGAATCACCACATGACACTACTGACCCTGACTCCATGCCCTTTGTTCCTTACTTTTCTGATGAGGGTGAATCAAGCGAGGTAGAGTACTAGATAGAATCTGATATAGAGCCCAATGATGACAATCTTATCTTTAACCTCTCTAAATCTTTCAGCATGCTTTCTGCTTCCTACCCACCATTCACCAATACTGGTGATGGTATTTCCTTAGTCTACCCACAACTCATCGATTGGGGTCAACAAGGCCTGCTAGTTATGGATATATTTCAAAATGATGAGGCTATTGCATAATTCATGGGACTGCATGAGGGTATACCAAGTGGAGACCACAAGGCTAGATTTTCCATTGATCTAGATTGTGCTGCTTACTTTGGGGAGACTGCTCCATCCTCTAGTCACAAAATGAAAAAAAAAAAAAATCAAAAAATGACATGTCTCTAGGTGAAAACCAAAAGGCACCTTTTGATGATAAAAAAGTAAAAATAAAGGACATTTTTGAAGGTGAAAACCTCTTTGGGGAACCTAAGGATGGAGGACTAGACTTTCTCCCTGTAACTCAGGAAAAATCAGCCATGCTCATAGAGGAAACTATGGAAATAATAATATCCACAACATAAGATCCTAAGATGGTCCCCTTCGCGACATCTTTGACAGAGGAAGAGAAACCTGAATTCCAAAAATTCTTTTCACAACGTAAGGTCAACTTTGCATGGTCTTATGCTGATATGCCTGGGTTGGATCCAGAACTTGTCTTGCACCATTTGCCATTATTCCCAAACATCAAGCCAATGAAATAGAAGCTATGAAAGATGCACCCATAGATCACCTTGTTAGTCAAAGTAGAACTTAAGAAATTGTTAGATGTGGGATTCATACGATCCATCGACTATGCCGAATGGATATCAAATCTTGTACCAATTACAAAGCCAAACGGTCAAATTTGCATCTGCACAGATTTTCGGGACCTGAATAAGTCATGTCCAAAGGATGACTTCCCCTTGCCAAACATTGACATCATAGTGGACCTTATAGCAGGATATGAGATGTTGTCCCTCATGGATGGTTTTTCTAGTTATAACCAAATTCATATTGCCCCTGAAGATCAACACAAAACAACATTCACATGTCCTTGGGGCACATACTATTGGAACATCATGCCTTTTGGTCTTAAGAATGCAGGTGCCACATATTAGAGAGCTATGACAACCATATTCCATGACATGATGCATTAGATAACGGAAGATTATGTAGATGACCTTTTGGAAAAATCTTTGACATGAAAAGACCACTTGAAGGTGTTAGACAAAATTTTCAAGAGGCTGGAAGAGTACAAGGTCTGCTTGAATCCGAAGAAATGTGTCTTTGGAGTGACTTCAGGAAAACTTTTGGGATACATTGTTTCTTGTAGAGGCATTGAATTCGATCCTACCAAGGTAAATTCCATATTAGAAATGCCTCCTCCAAAAGGAATAAGTAAACTTAGGACATTGCAAGGCAGGCTACAATCTATCTAATGCTTCATAGCACAATTGGCAGACAAGTTTCATCCATTTTAGTATCTTCTACACAAAAGTATCCCTTTTGTATGGACAAATAAGTGTCAGAAGGCCTTCCAACAAGTAAAAGACTATTTACTATCACCACTAGTTTTAATGCCACCAATCGAAGGTAAACCTTTGATTATGTACATATCTACAACAACTTCAACACTGGGGGCATTACTGGCACAAAACGACCATGAAGAAAAGGAAAGGGCCATATACTATATTAGTAGGAAACTAGTCAGATATGAGCTAAATTACACAACCATCGAACGTGCTTACCTAGTAGTTGTCTTTGCTGCTTAGAAACTAAGGCACTACATGTTGAATCATTAGACACATTTGGTGGCAAAGATTGATCCCGTGAAATATCTCCTCAGTCATGTAGCATTGACAGGTCGCCTGGAAAAATGGGTAATGATCTTGAGTGAGTATGATATTTAGTATATGGAAAGAAAGGAAATAAAGGGACAAGTGATAGCAAACCAACTGGCAGATGCACCTATAGAGGGAAATCATCCACTAGTAGCAGATTTTCTAGATGAGTCAATATTTCATACAAAACCTAAGTCACCTTAGAGGCTATACTTTGATGGATCTCATACTAATCACGGCTCGGGGGCAGGAATACTGTTTATCACCCCTCAAGGAGACTCCATCCCTAATTCCTTCCGCATTGCTTTTCCATGTACAAATAATGTGACAAAATATGAGACACTTGTCACAAGACTCAGAATGGCCATCAAATGGAAAATTAGAATACTTCATGTCTATGGAGATTCTCAACTGGTCATTAACCAAGTCAATAATGACTATGACACTAAGGACGAGAAATTAATGCCTTATAAATGAATGGTTGATAGCTTCCAAACATATTTTCACATGGTGAATTTTGAGAAAATTCCAAGAACACAAAATAAGGTAGTAGATGCAATGGCCACAATTGGCTCTCTCCTGGACATTCCTAGTAATGTGCTTCAATTTGAATTTTTGGTAGAAGAACTTTTGGTTCCTGCATATGACATACCAGAATCAGAGATGGTTTGTGAGCTTGTTGGTCCCAATTCTCCATGGTATCAAGACATTTATGACTACCTCAAGTCCCAAACCCTCCCCCCTAACCTATCCAATAACCAACGAAAGTCCTTTATCCGAAAAGCTGCCAGATACACCATCCTCAGTGACACCCTTTATCGTCGAGGCTTTGCTAACTCCCTTCTTCGATGTCTTGACACTAATGAAGTGCGAACGACCTTGCAAGAGGTACATGAGGGTATATGTGGACCCCATTCAAGTGGTCCTACTTTAGCCAAAAAGATAATGAGACTTGGGTATTACAGGCTGACCATTGAGAAAGATGCACTTGAATTTGTCAAAATGTGTCGCTAATGTCAGATACATAGTGACTTGATTCATGCACCAGCACAGGACCTTCAACCGATTACTTCTCCTAGGCCTTTCACCCAATTGGGACTCAACCTCGTGGGTAAGATTCATCTGACCTCATCCAATGGCCACAAATTCATCATCACCGCCACTAAGTATTTTACGAAGTGGATCAAATCCATCCCTCTGACATACATAACCGGTAAACAAATATCCAAGTTCATCTTTAACTACATCATTTTTCGGTATGGTCTCCTACAATCCATCATCACTGACAATGGACATCCATTTAAAAACCAAGACGTTTGAGAGTTATGTGAGCGGTTTCATATCCAACATCATTTTTCATCTCCATATTACCCACAAGGAAACGGTCAAGTGGAGGCGTCAAATAAAACCATTGTCAAAATCCTCAAAAATACTGTCAATGATGCTAGCTGTGACTGGCATATCCAACTCAATCCTGCTCTATGGGCTTACCACACAAGCATTCGTACACCTACAAGAGCTACTCCATTTTCCCTGGTCTTTGGGGCTGAGGCTATCTTGCCCATTGAGGTTGAAATTCCTTCTTTATGAGTCTCCCTGAAGGGTCTAACACATGATGAAGAATATAGACTGTCACACCTGCACGAGCTGGAAATGTTAGAAGAAAGAAGGAAAAATTCCCTGAACCATCTATAGGCGTATCAAAACTATCTCTGTCGCAGTTACAACAAGAAGGTTATGGTCAGGAAATTTGACATTAGCGACTGAGTTCTCATGCAGAACCCTAAAAACTAGGCTGATAGAGAAAAGCCAGTCAAGTTTGAACCCAATTGGTTGGGTTCATACATCATCACCGTGTCATTTGGTTCTAGTGCATATCAGTTGGCTACTCCAAATGGTGAACAATTGACAGAGCCTATCAATGGTCTGCATTTATGTAAGTTCTATACATAGCATCAGAAAGTCTGGCCGACAACCATTTAAAATACAAAAAAATGAAAAAATTGAAAAGAATAAAGAGAAATAATTCATCCAATAGTGAAAACCTGCAAATGGGCACTTTGGATAAGTACCATGGTGAAAACCTGGCAAACAGGCACCATGTGTAGTCGGTCATTGCTCTATAATCTACTATCACTCTATCTACCTTAATCCATAATAAACATCCCTTTTTTTCTAACATTCATCACAATTTTTCACCCTAACATCATAACATTTCTTTCCATGGCTAACAATGGTTGACGTCAAAGTCTTACGCATCACCTATCGTCAATACCGGTCATGACCTTCCCATCAGCTTGACTAGGGGAATTATTTTATCATGGGATTGCAGTGGGTATCACACATGGTCTTTCCAATCGAAAATGTCTTGAAAAAAAAAGACCAAAAACATCTCAAAATGTCCTGAAGAAAGACCAAAAACATCTCAAAATGTCCCGAAGAAAGGCCTAAAAATTAAAAAATGTCATGAAGAAATCCAAGGAAATCGAAACATGTCAAAAACAAAAAAACATCCAAATCAACATCAAAATCCTAAAAATGGAATCAAAGTCAGTCATGTCAGTCAGTCCATGTCATTTTCTGAACTACATTGTCTCTGCGCATTTGCTACATAGGTAAGACTCATAATTGAGTCCCCAAGACATTAGGTCAGTCTTGGTAGGTTCATCAAAATAAAATCATGGCGCAATCTTTTGTCATCAGGACAAACTCATTGGTCATGTTGACCTATGAGGTCTCTAAGTGCATGACATAGGAAAGGCCATCTGTCGATGAGCCCCCGAGGCCACACTAGGTCAGTCCATTAGGGTTCATAATAGTAAGACTGGTACACACATCATAAATCTTCAAGTCAAGACAAATCATTTACCAAATGGGAAAACTCCTAAGACAAAGTATGGCAATCATTTATTCAAACAAGACAACCACATCAACATGACAAACAAATAGACATATGGTCAACACAAGTCAAACTTGGTCAAAACCTTATAACTAGTCAAATTGTCAACTCTTGGTTCACTTTCAGATGGATATTTAGGGATCACTCATCTTGACACCCAAGTTCTTTGAGATGTGTCCTTCTGAAGAACAATCCCTGTCATTTATGCCTTAGGATATGTCCTTCCTAGGCATCGCCATTTGTCATCTGGAATTTTGAGGGATCCTTTTGACTTATGAGGATCAACCCTATCAACATCAACATTATTCAAGATGTGTCCTTCCTGAATCTTTGACATTTTAGCATCGAAAAAACATGACACCTGGGCATCTCGACATCATCAAACCGAATATCTTAAACACTCAGAGCCCAGACACACTCATAAAACACTTGGCACTTGTATTTTGGCTTTCATCATGGTACTAGCTTTTCAGCGAGATCCCAACAACAGGATTTAGAGAAGCAGTGATGTATCATGACATTTGTCTTGACTTTTGACATGCATGATTACTAGTTTCTCAGCAAGATCCTGATTTGAGGATTTAGAAAAACAGTGATGTATCACGATGATGGCCTTATTATGTATTTTGACAATCATGTTGCTAGTTTCTCAAGGATGTCTTGGCAACAAGATTTAGAGAACCAATGACGTTTCATGATTTGTCCTGTTTGTCCTTTTTTCTGCTTATGGTTGTGCATGACGAAAAGACTGGGGCAATTGCACTCTTGGTATAAGTCATGATCATCTTTGTCTATGACTGCTTGTCTTAGGTGATGATACGGCCTTACACACCTTGATCTATGTCATATCATGGTGTTTGTTGGTCATCACAACAATCTGACCAATGATGATTAAGAGCAATAAATATTAAAGTCCTATGGTAAAGCTTTGAAGGATTCAGTCTAGGAACTAACATGCATCTCCTTTGGCCTATCATCTTCTCTTGTTAGTCTGGTCATGTTCTCTCATCCATCTCACGATGATATCCTGTGACATAGAAAAAACATGAAAACATACATGATCATATAAACATTGCATTAGGCCCATACATACATCATCAATAGCATTAAATCATATACATTGCATTAACATAATCATCAACACTGGATCCATTTCCTAAATAAATCATGCATATTATTATCATCATCATTACATATAAACAAGTAGCACCATCACCACCACATCATAATCATAAGTAAAACATCATAGGTCATACATGATACATCATCAATATACATCATACATCGCATCTCATATATCATAATGCATAAATCAAATAACATCACATAACACATATGTCGGTCGTATCAAAATTGCATCCTCATATAATATCCTCTCAAAATGAACAATGTCATAGGATAAAGTCAAGAGATATCCCAAAAATGGAGCTCGCAGGCTCAATAATATATACATAGTGTGTCATAATAACAAAAATTCCCCTAAGGTAGACTCTCATCATCCCCTCATGGTGAAGAATGTGGCAGCTGCAACTCTTAAACTGGCATTGAAATGATAGGTGGACCTGTGGAAACCTCTGCATATGCCACTAATGGAACTAAGAATGAAGGCGTCATCTCCGCGATAACAAACACCTATGACATCACTGCTGCCTAACATTGAGAAGTAGATGGATCAACCACTGGTGGCTATCCCTATACCAACCTCTGCACTGAACTAGTTGACCCATGACTATGGCTTGAATGGTTACTCAGGGTGTGCCGTCTTGAGTGATGTGACATGTGCCTTGATGTGTGCCCTATCGAGGTAGACTCCCTGACACTCATGTGACTCCTGCTACCACTAACACTACCTAATCTATGGCCACTACCTATCCTCATCTGTGACCATGACAAGGTAGGATCCTATCCCTCAGGTGGCACTGCTTGCTCATACAATGTCCTGTACTATCCCAATCTCATGCTCACCCTAGCTAACTTGTAAGCCATATCCCCTATAGGCCTTGTACTTAATGCCGCTAACTATGTGCACCACTAAGCCAAGTCCTGCTGGCGGATCACTGCCTGATCTCGCTCTACCCGAGCTACCTCTAACTCTAACTACAATGATCTGACTTGGGCTATGCTATCGTCTAGTCTCCACTATAAATCAGCCACCCTCTGATCTGTCATGGCATCCTAGGCCAATCTTGAGGAGGACGGTATCTCCTCCTCTCCCTCCACCATCCGCCATCTAAGGAGTCTCTTGGCCTCATCCATGGCATCATCCTCATCATCATCGTCATTGACCACATCCTCTACCACTGCCACATCCTCCTCATGTCTCTCCTCCTCGACCACATCCTCCTCATGTCTCTCCTCCTCGGCCACGTCCTCCTCCTATCTCTCCACATCCACCTCCCCCTCCTGTCTCCCCACCTCCACGTCCTCCTCTTGTCTCTCCACATCCGCCTCCCCATCCTGTCTCCCCACCTCCACCTCCTCCTCATGTCTCTCCTCACCCTCTCCCTCCTGTCAGGGCTACTCCTCTCTTTCTGCCTCCTCGCAAACCTTAAGGATAACATCTAATGCTACCCTCGCCACACTTGGGCACACCCTCCAGGCCTATCTCTAACCATATCACCATCACCTCCGACCCTCTCTATCATCATCTCCACCCCTGTCTCTGTCTTTGCCTCCGTCTCCACCCCAACCTCCATCTTTGCCTTCATCCCTACCTCTATCCCGGCCTCCATCTCTCCCCCCACCTCTGCCCCTGTCACTATCCCTACCACCTTGCTTGGCCCTTGACACACGAGGTATCACTGACTGTCTATCCACCAGTGTTGGCCCATCTGAATCTATCAATGGCACTGGTCTGTGTGCCTACCACCATAAATCATAGTCCGTTGTGGTCCCAGGATCAGCTACTCCACCCCTCCATCCCCATGCCTGGGCTCGTAGCCCATCAATCTACTATTTTACGAAGGCCACTGGGATGGTTGGTCCCCAAGCATACTGTTTGGATGACCGGGCATACTCAATTGTCCCTTGAGGTACACCCTGCTACTCTTTGAACTACTTAAGGACACGCTACCGTAAATACATCTCGATAATCAGTGAGGTCTACATGGTCCTCCCAATCAAATATCTATACTATCTACAAAGGCTTAGGTGGTCGTCCTCATCATCCCACTGCTCACAGTCTCTATAGGGTCTCTAGATAAAGGACACCATCGTGTCAATCCTGTGCCACCACCAACCTGTCTCACCCATCTGGGTCTACTATAAAGCACCTGTGTAATAATAGGCATAGGGCATCCCCTTGGCCAACTGTGGTCTCTGAATGGGAGGACAAAATATAGCAATGTGTTACCAAGCGCAAATCATCATCAAAGTAGTCCCGCATGAGATACTCTTTGCTCTCTTATAGGCAACATCATGCAAATGATGGTAGAGTGTCCCCAGTAAACAAGTACCCCAAGCATACACTGTCCTATCTCATCTCATCCCTACCAAGACGTCTCCCCAGTCAATAGGGAATCTGTGTCCCCAATGGTCAAGAATCAAGATACCTCCAATCAAGGTCGCAAGGAATGCATCAAAGTGACCATAGTGCTCCACCATGAACTCCCATCTGATCTCATATCCTTGGATGCCCAGTCCTGCACCCTTATCTTGGTAGTATGCTCGGAAGGTCTACTCGCCATGGCGAGGCTCATAGACAATCCGCTCCCCTCAGATCGGCACTCGCAGAATCTAGTAGACATCCTCCAAAGTAATAGTGGCCTCACCTATCGGTAGGTGGAAGGAGCAGGTCTCTGAATTCCAACGCTCACACAACGCAGTCACTAATCCCCTATTCGCCCGAATGGTGGGCATATAAGCAACATAGAATAATCCTAGTCGCATCAACCGGCGCCGCTCTCGCGGGCTCAACTAGTCAGCAAACTGAAATGTTGTCAGTCTGCTCTGTTGTGTGTAAATCAGGGCAAGTTTCCTCTACAAAAGGAAAAACAAGTCATTAGTACCTTTTGCACAAACTGTCAGTATTATCAAAAGCATCTAAAGTTACACAAACATCAAAATCAGCCCTAGTCAAAGTCAAAATCAAATTCGCCGCGTTGACCACAAGTGCATCACAATGCATCAATTGCATCATTCCAAACTTCAAATTCGTTACAAAATGGAAATTGAGTCATTTTGTTGCTCAAATGCATTGCATCAAGGAATTTACGTCATGAAATTTGACAATTGTGTCGCATAAGCTCAAATGCATTGCTTAATCGCGATTGCATGGCTGAAATAGGCGAATGCATCACAATTTTACGATTACGGCTTTCTAATTAGCAATTGCAACTCAGAAAGGAATTTGTGTCATGATTTTTGGAAAATGTGGCGTAAAACCTCGGTCTCATCTAATTTGGTGTTGCACTTGCATCGCGATGCATCAAATGCGTCGAACGCATAGGCGAATGCAACTTAGACAAACGCATATGCGTCATAGCGCATTCGTTATTCACCCTAAAAACCTATTTATGACACAAAAAATGAAAAAATTACAAAGGAGGATGGGGGTACATACCGCTAGCTCTGAACTCTCTGGCCACTTCAATGTCCGCACGATCTCTCCGCGATGCTCTGTCACTGGAATCACCATCCTTGTTGCACTGCTATTTGCTCTGCGCTCTCAAAATTTACAAGGTGAATAGTAAGAATGAATTGACTTTTACCCCTTTGTCAACCTATTTATAGAAGTCAAAATGACATAAGTCAACTAGGTTATTGCTGGAGGCTAATTTGACAAACTTTGACCACCCCATTGGCTGCCTTAAACATATCAGAATTCAAAATCGACTACAACAGTGTTTTTCTGGTAATCCAATTGACTATTCAGGACCCTTTCCAAATTTTTCTACTGCCGACCCAAAATTTGAAAAATCTCCTAAGGGGGCATTGATACCCTATACCTTCACTAGGGCATGACTTCGACTTATTTTCTTTGTCACAATGCGATAGGTGACATTATGACAAAGAGGGGCAAAATGTAAACACTTAAAAATGTCCTAAGCCTATGAGTTTTAATTATACCACTTTCATCCTGACATAATTAAGACATTTAATTATGTCCTGGATCCACACCCAACTATTAATTAAATAATTCATTATTGTTTAATTAATTCATGATCTGTTATTCTTCATGATTATTAAATAAATAAATTTTATTTATTTATTTAATACATCACTAATTGTTTAAAGTCTTCCTTCATTAATTCTTCCTCATTACTAAATAAATGAATTTCATTTATCTAGTTAATGTGTCACCAATTATCACAATTAAATAAATTCATTGATTTATTTAATTCCTAAACCATATCTTCTAAATTGAATAATTAATGTTTAATTATTTAATTGCCTAAATTAATATTCCTCTCATTTTAAATAAATGAAATTATTTAAAATGTCATCACATTCTTAATTAATAGTTCATTTTGGGTAAATAATCTGAAAAGGATTATTTATTGTTTCACAAAATCCCCATTTTGGATAAACCTATTTATTTATTCCACTTATGAATTAAATCATTATTTAATTCATAAGTGGACATTCCACCTTGAATTTATTAATTTGCATTATTTCCACCATGAATCTAATAATGTGAATTATTTCCACTAACTTGTTTATTTATTCCCACTAACTATTTACTAATCCCACTTTCTTTTCCACCAAAATAAATAATTAAGATAATTATTTATTAATCCCCCACTTATGAATTAGACCATTATGTAATTCATAAGTGGACTTTCCACCTTCTATCTTTGTGATTATTTTTAATCTCACAAAGTGGGTCACCTTCTCTTTTAATTTTAAAAATCTTTATTTTTAAAATTAATTATCTCACATATTTTCTCCACCACTAATCTGATTCTTCTCATATTACATCTTGACCCTTCAATTAAGGATCTTGACCTAACCCTAATTAGGGATTGTCAAATTTTCTTGGCCCTTCATTTTAGCTTCTTGTCAAGATTCAATCTTGTCCGTCCATTCAGAATTGGATTTACTATAAAATGTCAAGCTTGCTCATAGGGTCATGATTCTTAGAACCTAGTTCTTGGGGAATTCTTAGGAGTTAAGGAGAAGCATTATAGTCAGTTTTCATTTGTGATTTCAGTCATTTAGGATCGTCATAGGTATAGGTACTTAGGATTAAAATCCTTCAAAGCTTGGTGTAGGACTTAGACTTGTATTTCCAGATTGCTCGCATGTCGAATCTAAGGGCAAGACATTAGCCAGCAAGCTAGAAGGTGTTACAAAAGTGAATCATGGAGGTCTCGACATTTAAAAGGTATAATTGTTCTATTGTTTACTTCCATTGTATTTTGTAATTACTTTGGGTTTCTTAGTCTTTGCTAACCTCAAATCATAATCGAGCCTGAAAAGAGAACCCTAAGTTACACTACCAATGTCACTAAACTCACGAGAATGCATAGTCAAATGAGGGACACCTATATCAGGTAGAGGACCAGTTCCAAATAGAAGTGAGCTATATGTGCCATGTACATTGTGTGCAGTGATCTCAGGGACTATAGGATGGTTTGGAATATGTTGATCATATTTTGAATCTGCCTCAACCCGAATCGATTGTCTACCAAAATTTTGGCAAATATAAGATGCTACACCATCTAAAGGAATCCCATTCTCATCACTGATAAATTGGTATGATGATAGTAAATCAACAATGAAAATAGAAGCAACATTACATACAGTGGCTTCACTGATTTGGGCCATATCTAACCATGATGATAGGTCTACATGAATGTAGGGATCATAATTGGTAGATGTAGCCTTAGTGGGAGGAAGGATAATCCATGGATGTAATAAGTATCTGCCTACACAATTAGATGAAATTTGATCAACCTGAGTAGTAATCATGACAATATTGTCAAAAATGTCATATTAGATAGGTGTTGTTGTTGCACCTCCTACTACTGCTAGTTCCAAACGTTTTGGAAGAACCAAAAGGTTTGGACCAACTAATTCCCTCTTGTTGATGAGAGGTGGAAAATATGCACATCTAAATTGAGGTTTGTTAGAAAACCTCCCTTTTCCCTATCTAGCATGTGAAGGAATAGATGTGTAGTCCACTGCTAACCCTAAATGAAACTCAACATATAGTTTTTTTTTAAAATGCAGTAGAAACTCATCATTATGAGGCCATCTTTGATGGGTTGCCAATAATCTGGGATATATAAATGAAGCAACAAGGTCATCTATGCATCTAGTAACAACATATCCTCTAACTTTATTTTGTCCCATATAATGAGGGAAGATGATGTGCATATTATGTGTTGAAACTCTACTAGTAATAGAATCAATTTTCTCTATGCCAATAACACTACTAGCAAGGGACCTATAAAATTCCTCAACACTGACCTCATCATAAGGATTGTAAGATTGAATCGTGTGAATCATACGATGGATCTCCTGTTGAATGCCAACTAATCTATCTCTATTAGGGAGATTAGGGGAGTTAAGTATTGTTTGGTCCAAACATCTCAAAGCATTCTCTAATCTCCTAATGCTATCATTATATAAATTATACATAGCCTCAACTTGCTATTGAGATTGAGTGGAATGATGTGATCACTGATCATCAACCATATCTATATAAATATAAATATATGCAAATTTAATTAAAACAAAAAATTATGAATATGTACTTATTTTATTTCTCTAATTTAGTAAAATATGAAATAACCATTTTTCTAGTAAGATGCTCCATAGGAAATTATAAAAAATAGTAAATATGAGCGATGAGTGGCTTGAACATCATGAAGTAAAAATAAGAACAATTTTAAGTTCATTAAACTATCTATGAAAAAAAGAGAGAAAGGGAGAAAGTAGGATTATAAAAAATTTCCTATAAAAGAAGTGGTACTAAAATATCCTAATGAAACATTCACATGTAAAAGTAACATGTAAGCATATAAATACATAAATCTTGAATGCTTTAAGAATTATGGACATGAAGACTAAATTTGAATAAATTCTTAATCAAAGAATCTCACGTATTATCAATTAAAATTGCAAGGTATCTCTAAAATCAAAATAACAATCATACAAGTGTGTATACTATAGGATAATAGTGTATGATAAAAGAGTGTATGATTAGGTATAATGCATCTATATAATTAGGAATAAGGAGATAATCATGCATAACTTATATTTAGAGAGACATTATATTTTAGGATACTTACAAATTGCAATGAATCATAAGCAATTCTACTATAATTATTTGTGGTGCAATTCTACTTCATGTTAGAGAAGGGGATATTCTATTATGATTGATTTCTTAAGTGTTTATCCTTTTGTCATTACACACATCTAGGACTTTTCAGATGCCTCAAAGTGAATGTATAATACCATTCTTGGTGATGATAGTATACATTCAATACAATAAATGATAAATCAAATACTTTATTGAAATAATCTTGGAAGGCTATTAATTGGAGTTATGTGAATTGATAAGTGAAGCCAGTTATAGTGGAAATTTTGGTGCCTATAATGTATTTTAGGATATGACTTAAACAACTCTATAATTTCACTTAAATGCATGATTTTATAAATATATTTAGGTGGTGCATTTAAATGAAGTTATAGTCATACTTTCTTACATTATGGTATAAGTCATATCCTAAAATAAATTTTGCTAGGAACAAAAATTTCTACTATAAATAGCTTCACTTATCCATTCACATTTAACTCCAATTACTAAGGGCAGTAATTGTATTTATGTGAAAGGATAAGTGAAACTAGTTATACAATAGAAATTTTGGTGCCTACAATGAGTTTTAGGATATGACTTACAACTAGATATATTTTCATTTAAATGCATGATTTTATAAATATATTTAAGTGGTGTGAATTTAAATAAAATTATATTCATACTGTTACATTTAGTTGTAAGTCATATGATCCTAAAATACATTGTACTAGGCACCAAAATTCTAATATAACTAGTTTTACTTATCCATTCACATAAACTCCAATTACTACCCTTCCAATATTATTTCAATAAAGTATTTGATTGATAAAATATTGTATTGAATGCACACCATCACCAAGCATGACCTATTAAACATTCACTTGGTGTAAGGCATCCAAAAAGGCCATTATAACCCTTCCAAATTATTTCAATAAATTGTTATTTAATATTCTTATATATTTGATTGGCATTTTGCATGTTCAATGAATTGACTAAGTTCAAAGGCTGATATGTCAAAGAGTGAGTCTACAAATACATTTTGAACCCAAGTTTTCCTACATTCAATACATTAAATGATCAATCTAATACAAAAGAATATTAAATAATAGTTTATTAAAATAATTTGGAAGGGTAATAATTGGCCCTTTTTTCCATTCTCAATGATGGTATACATTGAATACAATAAATGATCAATCAAATAATTTATTGAAATAATCCTGAAATGGTGTATTAATTGGAGTTATGTGAATAGATAAGTGAAATGAGTTATAGTAGAAATTTTTGCGCATAGCACAATGTATTTTAGAATATGGCTTACAACTTAATGTAAGAGTATGACTATAATTTAATTTAAATGTGCCACTTAAATATATTCATAAAATCATGCATTTAAATGAAATTATATCTAGTTGTAATTCATATCCTACAAAATACATCATAGGAACAAAAATTTCTAATATAACTAGTTTCATTTAACCATGCACATAAACTCCAACTACTACCCTTCCAAGATTATTTCATTAAAGTATTTGATTGGTCAATTATTATATTGAATGTACACCATCACCAAGAATAACCTATTAAAAATTCTCTTTGTGTGAGGCATCCAAAAAGTCCAATTATTACCCTTCCAAATTATTTCAATAAATTGTTATTCAATATTCTTCTATATTTGATTGGCATTTTGCATGTTCAAGTGAATTGAATATGTTCGAAGGCTGATAGGTCAAGGAGTGAGTTTAAAAATTTACATTTTGAACCCAAGTTTTCCTACATTCAATATAATAAATGATCAATCAAATACAAAAGAAAATTAATTAATAGTTTATTAAAATAATTAGGAAGGGTAATAATTGGCCCTTTTCATCATTCTCCACGATGGTATACATTGAATACAATAAATGATCAATCAAATACTTTATTGAAATAATCTTCAAAGGGTATTATTTGGAGTTATGTGAATAGATAAGTGAAACTATTTATAGTAAAAATTTTGTTGCCAAACACAATGTATTTTAGGATATGTATTTTCGGATGACTTACAACTTAATGTAAAAGTATGATTCTAATTTCTTTTAAATGTTTAAATGCACCACTTAAATATATTCATAAAATCATGCATTTAAATGAAATTATATCTAGTTGTAAGTCATATGTAACATACATTGTAGGCACCAAAATTTCTACTATAACTAGTTTCACTTATTCATTTTACCTAACTTCAATTTAACAACTCCAAATACTAGGTACCTTAAAGTAATTAGAGTTATGTGAATGGATAAATGAAAAAATAGTTATAATAAAAAATTTGTTGCGTAACACAATGTATTTTAGGATGACTTATTTCATAATGCATAAAATTATAGAATTATAAGTCATATCTATAATTTCTACTAGGACCACATCCTAAAATACATTGAATAGACACCAAAATTTCTACTATAACTAGCTTCACTTAGGCTTGGTGTTTGTGAGCTTTCATTTTTTAATCAATGTTTACTAACTCTTTTTCTTAATCTAAGTCTCTCATATATTTTGAGCAACATAGGTTATGGTTTAGGTTGGGTACAAAAAAAGGTTTCATTTTTAAATCTAATATCTCATAGTTTCTTCTATTTTTTAAAAATATGAAATTGGTTAATATTACCATATATTTCTACTTTTATTGGTATGGTCAACAAGAGAGAATTAGTTGGTCCAAACGTTTTAGGAAAACCACCTCCTTGCATTGTTGCTAGTTCCACACATTTTGGAAGAACCAAAAGGTTTGGACCAACTAATGCCCTCTTATCAACCATGCCATATTTCTTTGTTATTTTTAGAGTTCTCTCATTGTATTTATATTGTTGTAATAAATTTATTTGCAAATCAATGTGTGATGTTCACAATTCTTTAATCGATGAGTTTTTTCATAGTGTGCAATTAAGAGCATGCAATTCGAGTTAGTAACACATTGACATTGGGCTTCATGTAAGGGTGGGTTGCATGGTGTGAGAAACCACTTGTTAGGTTTTGTGATGTTAATGCAAAACTTATATGATTGTGCATCTATGAGTCAATATTAAATTCTTATGTTGCATATTTGTGGTTTATCTATATGTTCAAATCTATAGGATTAAATTTCTATAGTAGACCAAGTATTCGGTCTAAAATCCACTTACACCTTAAGTGAGACTACCATGTTCAAGATTGTTTCTTTTAGAAAGATGGTGCTTATTTTGTTAATGCTTGACCAACAAGATCATTATGCATAGAGAGAGGAAATCCTAGTTATCAAGCTCTTCATTTCCTAACTCTTTATATTGGTTGATTTAAGGTATATATATAGAATTTCATTTACATTTCTATTTAAAATCAATATAATATCAAATTAGCTTTCATTTACTAGTGTATGAAGGATTGGACCTAAGTTGTGTCAAACTCTTACAAAACTTAAACAAATAATCTATGGTTCCTAAATATTATCTTTCAATAATTATTTGAGCAATAATGAATTCCTCCAGTAGTCTCCTTAGTATGGTTGATCCATTGAAATGTATAGAACAAAAAATTATGCAATGAGAAGCATATACCAAGTGAGTTCAAGTAATGCTTACAATATCAAATCCAGATATGACAAAAGAACAAGTAATGCTAAATGCATACATCATGTTCTTAATTACCTTTGATAATATGAGAAAGTAAAGTATAAGATAATTTTAAAAAGAACATAAAATCTAATTGATACCTATGAAGGGAAGGATAACTATATCCTTTATTTAATGCATCAGTGGATAAAGAGTCACCCTATTTCTAGATGGAAATTAGGAACTGCTTGAAGTTGTATTGAAAATCACAAGTGATTGAGGAGAAAATTTTCTTCAAGATATATAAGAAGTATGTAAAAGGTCAAAACAATTGAACATAAGTGTCCATTAATATTTATTATTTTTAGCTTGTTAAGATGCAATGAAAGATACAAAAAGAGCGAAAGAGAGAATTACATTGTAGCTAACCTTTATGGAATGTCTCCTATAAATTTTTTTCTCTTGTTAAGGTTTAAGACAAGCATTTATGAGATTGAATAACTTATCTAGTTGTTGTCTAAATTCTCAGTAAATTTAGTGTGTTGTCTTAAATGATGTAAAGTAAAGATAAATATTTAGTTTTTTTTTCACAAAATTGAATCAACAAACTTAATTTGGTTATTTTTTATTCAATGCTAAAAGTTGTAGGAGATATGTTGTATAATGGTTTGTTTGTTGCATTCTATGCAGATTAATAAGAAATATGTATAAGAATTCAAAAAAGAAGATATAAAAGTTGTAGCGTTTTCCACTTGTATCTAAATCAATAGCACGGTATGTCATTTTTCTCCAAATATGGGGGATGAAACTATATTGGAAGAAAAATATTAATCAGAGATTTAACACCATGCTAGAACAACTTAAAGCTAATCACTAGATATTATATTTGCACATATTTTTTTTATTAAATTATTTGAACTCTTCTTTTCTATAACTAATAACGATTTCAATTGTGGTACAACTATGCAGTTATTTGCTAGTATATAAAAATGGGAGGGTGTGTTATATGGCTTTCAGAGCCTTTATTAAAGTTTCATTCAACCACCGATGTGAAAAACACTTTATTGCATGAAATGATAAATTATGTCAAAATGCAGTAAGAAAAAATTAATTTGGTCCTTCATGATATAGAGAAACATTTATGGCTAAGCAACCAACTTCCAAGAATAATAAAGAAAAATTTCAAGTGTGAAGTTTGAATAAGAGAAACCAGATCTGTAGGGTTTTCACACATTCGCATGAGATTTTAGGGGTTTATAAATAAAACCTTAAAATCACATATGAAAACCCCTAATTTGAAGTTAATAATACATGCTTTAAATTATGTTATACACGAAAAAAAAAATATGTTAAATACTTCAATGAGGGAAAAACCCCAAAAAATTCTAAACCAAATCATATGCAAAAAACTTAATGGTAATTTATATTACAACCTTTTACAACCTTTTCAATATTCACAGAAAATGATTTTGAATGAATACTACAAATAGAAATACATATACTATGAAACCTTAACTTTCACTCGTAAGAAATCAAATCATTACGAACAAATAGTAAAACACAACACAAAATTAAATGAATTGAATGTACAACCATTGGTTTACTAACCAAATGAAGTGAATAAATGCAAAAAACTTGGGTTTGATCCTTTTTGTAGAGTCGTTATTCACTCGACTAGCCTTCAACCATGACCTTTAAGGGTAAACATGCAAAATGCCGATGCTCAGCTTTTTTTTGCATTTATATTAATCCCCTTCGGTCGAAATGGATTTGGTCGAGTAGGTTTCGGTCGAAACCCACTCGACCAAAACATGGAAGCCACGTAGGCATCATATCATCTCCATGTGGGTTCGGTTGAAACATACTCAGCCGAATCCCTTCCGACTGAAACGAGTACGATAGAATCTATACACTTGGCTAGAAGGGTGACACATGTTTTTACTTTTACCCAATTATGGCTAGGGTTAGAATTAGAATTAAGGTTATATTTAGGGTTAGGATTATAATTAAGATAAGATTTTGGGTTAGAATTCAATTAGGGTTAGGTTTATGGTTAGGATTAAAATTTAATTAGGGTTAGGGTTCAATTGGAGTTAGGATTCAATTAGGTTTTAAGATAAATCTTGAAGTAAACATTAGGGTGAATGTTGGGGTTAGGGTTTTCAAATGAATCTTGGGTTCAACATTAAGGCTAGAATTAGGGTTAGGGTTTGAGTTATGGTTTGGGTTTAATTAGGGTTATAATTCAATTATGGTTAGGGTTAGAATAGGGTTCAATTAGGTTTGTGGTTAACGTTAGGGTTATAGGATAAAACATGGGGTAAATTTTAGGGTTGGGATTGGGTTTAGGGTTAGAATTCAAGTAAGGTTAGGTTACAATTCAATTAGGGTTCAACACAATTAGGGTTAGGTTTAGGGTTAATGTTATGTTAGGGAATTAGTTCAACTAGGGATTTAGGGTTAGGGTTAGGATTATGGTTCAACATAAGGGTTAGGGTTAGGATTATGATTCAATTAAGGTTTGGATTAGAAGTTACAAGTTAATATTAGGGTTAGGGTTGGAGTAAGGGTTAGGGTTATTGTTTTATTATGGTTAAGATTCAACTATGGTTAGGTCAAGATTCAATTGATGTTTAAGGATATGGAGTAGCATATAATCTCAAGAGATATCCTTAACCCTAACCATATCTCTTAACCCTAACCCTAACCTTAATCCTTATAACCTTAACCCCAACTATTACCCTAACCCTAAATATATAACCCTAACCTTGAACCTAAACATAAATGTAACCTGAATCCTAATGCTAATCCTAACCCTAATCCTAAACTATTCTTCATGCTAACCCTAACCCTAATTTTGATGCAAAACTTGACCCTAATCCTAATGTTAAGCATATTTCTAACCCTAAATATATATCTAGCCCTAATCCTAACCTAAACCGCAAACCTAACTCTATCTCTTAACCCCAACCTAACCATAATCCTAACCCTAAGCTTGATCGAGAGCATAACTATAATCCTAATCTTGATAACCTTAACCCTAATTATTATCCCAGCCCTAACTATATCTATTATCCCTAAACTTGATTGTAAACCTAAATGTAACCCTAATCCTAATGCTAACCCTAACCCTAATTTTGATGCGAACCCTGACCCTCATCATAATGTTAACCATATTTCTAACCCTCACTATATCCACTAACTGTAACCCTAACCCTTTAAACCCTAACTATATCTCTAGCCCTAATCCTAACCTAAACCCTAAGGCTAACTATATCTCTTAACCCCAACCTAACCATAATCCTAACACTAAACTTGATCCAAAACAAAACTATAACCCTAATCTTGATAACCTTAACCCAAATTATTAAGCCAAACCTAACTATATTTATCAACCCTAAACTTGGCCCTAAACCTAATTGTAACCCTAATCCTCATGCTAACCCAAACCCTAATCCTAAGTTAACCTTGATGACAACCCCAAGCCTCATTTTGATGCAAACTCTATCTCTCATCCTAATATTAACTGTAACCCCAATCCTAACTATATATTAACTCACCCTAACCTTAACTATATCTCTTAACCTAAACCCTAACCCTAATCCTAACTAAATATTAATGATATAATATTTTTTTATTATAATATTATAAATATACTAAAAATATATTTATATATTTTAACTTCAGATTTAAAAATTAAATTATATATATTATTTTTTTAAATTGAATTACAAATATTATACTATCACATTATAATGTATTAATTATTATAATAATTTAATATTAAATATATAAATATAAAAATAATTTATTTAAGATATTACATTTTGTGTCATGATCGCTACTAGCTTACATATATTTAATAATATATATGAAATATGTCGAGAGATATCCTTCTCGAGGAACCTATTCAATTTTTATGTGAAAATTTGATTAAAAAATAGGTCCCTTGAGAAGGATATCTCTCGATGTATTATATATATTATTAAATATATATATGCTAGTAGATGAAATAAGAGAAATAAGTTTAAATGGAACATGTTGACCTCTAGCTAGCTTATGATATGTTTGTCTAATTATGAGGTAACTTTATATGAAGCAACTAAATGTAGAATTATATAGGATAATTATGAATGAGTTTAAAAATACATAAGATTTAATCAAATTATTGTAAGGATCTACTTTTCAAATAAAGTATAAATTCATTAATCAATAAGATATCATTATCTAAATGTTCATAATTATTAAGAAAATGATTTAACATGTAATGTTGCATTCATTGCACCATCAAAATCACATAATAGATCATTACCACTTAAGAGAATGATGTCATCACAATGTAATGTGCAAAGCAGTGAATAAGGAATGGGTAACACCTAGGTAAAGGATTACATTATATATGATAATTATAGGGTAACTTTATGAAGTAACTAAATGTATAATTATATACAATAATTATGAATTAATTTTAAAATGCATAAGATTAATCAAATTATTGTAAAAATCTAACTTTCAAATAAAGTATAAATTCACTAATCAATAATATATCATTATCTAAATGTTCATAATTATTAAGAAAATGATTTAACATGTAATGATGAATTCATTGCACCATCAAAATTGCAATGCCATCATAATGCGATATGTAAAGGAGTGAATAAGACATGCGTAACACCTACATGAGAAACTAATGAATATTCATCTTTCTCTTTAAAAACTAAATGATATCACTTAATGTATCATTAGGCAAAGTGTTACAATCAGTATCCATAAGAATTATGCTATGCCCTTAATATTAGAGTACATCAAGTTGTGAATTGTCAACTTATTGCTATCTTAACTCCTAATTAAGTCATATTATCATTATTATAATATTATTTAGTTGATTAGGTCAGCCTAGGGCTTATAAAGGGTTATCTAAGTCAGCCTAGGTGTTATCCTAGGCAAAAATAGTTATATATAGGAGGTTGTGAGTCATATTTCATGATCATATAGTGAATTGTGTTCTCATTGGAGATATTTGGAGGTTTGGCCCCTCAAAGTGGCTTGTTATTCTTAGTTATTATTTAGTATTTATAGATTATTTCCTATCACATTCTTCTATTGTGCAAGTTATTCCATTACAAGTGGTATCAAAGCATGATCTTGGCACCGTGATGATAAGGCATTTTCGACAAATTTGGAGGTCATTTTGGAAGGTGCATATCTTTCATATTTTGGATATTTCTCTACGATTTTTAAAAGGTTTTTTCTACAATATTAAAGAAGCTTCAATCCAAATTTCAAAGGAATTGGAGTAGAGTTGAGCGAATTATTACAAAATTAAGGTTTGTACATAATTTATTTGGAAGCTACATATATCTCACATCCTACCGAATTGGAGCATAAGCTTTATTGGGTTTTTGAAGAAATAGTAGACAAGACTACAGTTCAAAATTTTGAGAAATTGAAGCAGGAATAAGCAAGTTATTATTCAATTAGGGTTTCCAAAAAAATCACTATCAGGGCTACAAAACTACTAATTTCATGGAGTTTTTTCTAGGTAAGTGGTATCTTGGCCCTAGTAAATTACATTAAAATTTTTAGAGAATTAAATTTTCATTTGTGTGATTTATTGCAAAATTATTTTCTACCAACATGACAAGGCCTACAACAAGAGGCAAAAATAATGCTACCCCACTGGGAAATCTTCAGAAAATGAGGGAGTATAAAATGAATATTTTAACCCTAAGGATGAAATAAACAAATTAAGAGCTGATATTTTATCATTAGAGATGAAGATTATAGAAGAAATGGGTGAATTGAAATTACTTATTTAAGGTATGAGGTGGAAGGAAGAAGATTCATCTTGCAAGGTGGAAGATAATGCTTTTAGGGGACATGAGTTCCTTGCACTTGAATTTTATTTCAATAAGGATCCTTCCTTTAATAATCATATGCCAAGGAAATTCATACCTAAGATGGATATGAGAAAGTTAGATTAAAAGGACCCAACCAATTAGCTATGCCAAATTGAGTAGTTCTTTGATATTCATAATGTTCCAAGTCAATGAAAGGTGGCTATGGCATCATTTTACGTAGAACTAGATCAATTTATTTGGTATCATTGGTTATGTGATGAGAAGAGGAAAAAAGGGTTGTGTGGTCACATGGTCAATTTTTGAAGAGGAACTTGCTAGCCATTATGGAGACAACTTTATGGATAACTACTTTTTCCAACTCACTAATTTAAAGAAAACAAGCATGTTCAAGGATTATATTCAACACTTTCAAACCCTTTATATAAGATTAGAGAATAAGATAGAAGAAAATATAAAGGAACTATTTCTAGGTGGTTTAAAGGATAACATAAAATATGAATTGCGATTGTTCCAACCACAATCCTTATCACAATCAATAGTAATGGAAAGACAAGTGGAAGATAATTTTTTGGATAGTAAGAGACAAGGGAATATAAATTTTAGTAAAAGGAGATCTCCTAAACATTCACTACCACAACCTACTAGGTTGAATCCATAAAAAACTAAGGAGAAGAGAGCAAAAGGGTTATGCTTGAAAATTGTGACAGTAAATATAGTCGTGGGCATAAATTTAGTGAAAAGAAATTGTTTTATATTGAAGGACCGAGTGAGGAAGAAAAGGAGGAATAAATATTAGAGGGGAATACTAGGGATTTAGATAATGAATCATAACTAATCATTTCTTGTCATGCACTCTCTAGTTTTAGTGCCCCACAAACTCTCGAGGTAGCTAGGTTCTTAAAGAAGCAAAAAGTACCAGTGTTGATCGACTTAGGTAGTACTTACAATTTCATCAACAAAAGGTTGGCTACTCATCTAAATTGTTTTATATATCTAGCTCCAGAATTTTAGGTCTTGATTATAGATGGCGGTACTGTCAGTTGTTCTAGAAAGTTCCATAGCATTAAATTATCCATGAGAGAATATCAGCTTGATAGCCCAATGTATGCTATCTCCATGGGTGCAATAAATATTGTTTTGGGAGTACAATGGCTTGCTACTTGGGGAACAACTGAGATGAACTTCCAAAAATTGTTCATGAGATTCCAATCAAAAGGAAAGATAATAAATCTAGGAGGCTTGAATAAAAAGTCCCCACAAATGGTGATTTCTCATCAAATGAAAAAGTTCCTTAAGAAAGGAGTGGATAGTTTGTGGCCTAGTTATATTCATTATAAGTCTCACAATCTAATTCTCTCTCCCATCCAGATTTGCAGGAAATAATTGAACATAACTTAGTGGTTTTTGGAGATATTCCTAAAGGAATTCCTCTTAAGATGGATCATGATCATTCCATACAACTAGTTCTAGGGAGCTAATTGCCCAACATCAAGCCTTACCGGTATCCACATATACAAAAAAGTGAAATAGAAAATACTGTTGAGGAGATGTTAGAGGCATGAATTATTAGGAATTTAGCCAAAGTGCTTACACTTCACCACTGGTGTTGGTTCAAAAGAAGGATGAAACTTTGAACATGTTTCTAGACTATAAAGTGCTCAACATGTACACCATCAATGATAAGTTTTCTATTCTAGTAATTGATGATTTACTAGATGAATTGACTAGAGCTATGTATTTTACAAAGTTAGATCTTGGATCCAACTATCACCAGATTCAAATTAAGGAAGAAGATATTTTCAAGACAACATTTAGACATCATGAGGGTCATTATGTTTATTTGGTGATGCGATTTGGTCTTACCAATGCTCCATCTACATTTCAAAGAATTTTTTATGAAATCAATCTTTAAAAATTTCTTGAGGAAGTTTGTATTAGTGTTTTATTGATGATATTGATTTATAGCAAGACATGCAAAGAACATTTGCAACATGTAGATCAATTATTACAAGTTCTTGAAGAGCATAAACTCTATGCTAAGCCATCTAAGTGTGATTTTGGTCTTCATGAGGTGGAGTACTTGGGACACAGTTTCACATGGAGTAAAGGTGGATCTTAACAAAATCAAGACTATCACGGAATGGCCTATTCCCAAAACCATTAAGAAATTAAGGGTATTTTCAAGATTGACAGTATACTTAGAAGATTTATGAAGAATTATGGTCATATAGTAGCACCTCTCACATCTTTATTGAAGAAGGATTCTTTTCATTGGAATGAATCTATTAATTTGGAATTTGAAATGTTAAAGGAGGTTGTGTGCATAATTCCAATGCTTGCCATTATTGATCTTGTAAAGTATTTTACTATGGAATGTGATGCTTTAGAAATGGTATGGCTGTAGTTATCATGCAGGAGGATCAACCCATTTCTTTTTAGGGTCATAAATTAAAAGGTAATGAACCGTAGATTTTGGCACCCTAAACCTTTCTTGCACTTCTATGGTTTTTCACCTAAAAGGAGAGAGGTAGGCCAAAAATGCTAGCTAGGTTCATTCAAATTATGCAATGTAGGATGTTATTTAGGCTAAATGAAATGAACTAGGTGCAATTAAGTGACCTATATGACTGATTATGTTTGTAAAACTTAAAAAAAAATTCACCAGTGGGACTCATTCATCCAGGGTGGTGAATCAGTATTGCTTCTAATGAAAACTATCGGGAACAGGTTTCTAATTGTCAAGATCCATAATCTGACAAAACTTATATTTTCAGCCTTAAGGTGGGATTCATTCACCACTAGTGGCGAATCAGTCATCTCCCAAAATTATGAGAAATCAGGAGACAACTTTGTAACACTAGATCTGAGGATGTCTGCTTGTCAGGTTGCTAAAGTCAATTCTATAGGAAACAAAAAAAATACATTCTCCAAGCTTGACATATGGTTGATTTGAATTTAGGCACCTTGTTGACTTATTGACCACTCTTCAACACCTAATTGCTTGTTAAATCTACACACAAAAGTTTTCAAACACACATGTAAGAGGGGAAAAAATTTTGAGGGTTAGCAAATAGAGGTTTACCTTGGTCAAACCCCACTTTGGTAATCAAACCCTTAATAAAAAAATTGAAATGAAAGAGAATGATAAAGAAATGGCATGCAAATTTTATCAACTTACCAAACCCTTGTTGATGAAAATATGAAGTGATGTCAATGGATGCTCTAAAATGCTTGATGAATGCTTGATTTGATGTTGTAACATGCTTGAATGCTTGAGTGAATGAAAATATTGCTTGAATGTGATGTGAGATTGTAGGAGATGTAAAATGAGGTGAAAATTACTTATTTATACAATCTTGTGCATTAGTAACCATTGATACCTCATCATAAGCTGACATCGAGTGATTTTTAATAAAAAACCAAAGGGAAATTTGAAAAAAATTGAATTTGGAGCAAAGGGATACTCATTCACCACCCATGGCGAATGGGTCCCACTTAGGACCTAAAAATGGGTGTCGAGAATTAAGTCACATTCAATGTTGTTTGTCGGGTTTACATTCAAAAATGCACTTAATTAAAGTATTTATAATGGTGTAAAGGGGTCAAATAAAGCATAAGAAAGGTGTAAATAATGAAGTTATGCCTAGAAAAGTATGAAATCTTATTACAATACTTTACAACACTTCAAAATAGGACTTTCTTAGTGATGAAAAGGTGATTTTTAGGTGAATTATAATGAATAAAGTCCATAAGAGTGTAGAAATGCTTTACAAAACCTTCACAAGACATCATTATTTGAATTTTAGTACCTAAATATGCATGTTCAAGCCATATTATAGCATTAAATCGTAGAAAAATAGAGCAAAAACCTTGAAGCAAGGCCTAAAAGACCATGAAAATGACAACGAGGCATTTTTCTATGACACATTTAGCCCCCACTTTAGTGAGAGGATGAACTTGCTTCAAAATCACACTAGAGTAGCCATGCAAATCGAGAGAAGGCTTCAAATGAACTTACATTAGCAAGATGGAATGACAACGATCAAGAGGGATGATCAATCTCCCAAGATGAAGATCCCATGGAAAACTAAACATAAGAACAAAGGAATAAAAAAGTGTTGAAATGAAAGAAGAGAAAATAGATTAATCTTCGATCATCTATCCAACTAGTTGTGGATTAGATCTAGGTTGATTATTTAAAAACAAGAATGCATACTCACTCTGGGGTGACAAAACTCATGGTGGTCCACCAGGTGAGAAGGCCCAAAAGGGTGAGAAACATACACTAGTTTGTATGTACTCACAAACACAAAGGTGGCTATGGGGAAAGTAGTACCACTGAATGGGCTTCCCACTCAACCATATTAAAGTTATACCTCCTAATAAATTTAACAAGGTGCCACAAGGGAAAATGTCAGTTTGTGCTTCATGAGACAAGCAAAGCTCCATATACTTAGAAATCATGAACAAAAAGGAAAGTACCACAGGCATGCAAGTTGCATTATGCAAGGTGGAAACGATGCAAAATGTGAAAGATGTTCAAAGGAGTCTTTTCAAGTTCATGCAAGGTCAGTCACTTAGGGAACATTGTGTCTAATATCTCCAAGAGAGGACCAATCAAAGAATAAAATATTCACAACTTAGGGGATGCAGTGTGTCACATCAAGCTACCAAGAGGAATGTAATATGCTAAGATAGATCACACTTATGAAGGACATCACACCCAATGTCATCCACTAAGTGATGAACACATCCTATGAATGACAAGGCTACACTGAGAACCAAGAATTCAAATGAATTAATGCTAATGTATGCCCCCCACTTTAAAGGAATTGCTACACACCATTTCAAAAGAAATTTCTTTAAAGTAGCAAAGGATAGAAAATGAAAAAAGAAAAACAAGGCATGAGAGCCAACTTGGAAAGCCCTATGCCAAGTCATATGTTTCAAAGTTAGGTTGCATCATGTAATTGAAAAAGAAAATAAAAGAAAGGGAGTTTCCCCCCAAAGAAGAACACACTAAACACATAAGGGATCTATGGATTTGGGGTTAGTATGTTCGTTTCTACAATGTTTTTGATTAAAGAGCTTGAAACTGTCATCATTCCCCAAACCACATAGAACTGGAAGAATGACACAATAGAGAGAAAAAAAAAAGAAAAAAAAAGTCCATTTTGGGTCACCATGGAGGAGACATTGTTGCCTTTATGCTTTGCATCGTCCCGAAAAGGAAAAACACAAGCAAAAAAGAAAAAGAAAATGAAAAATAGAAAGCTTTTGAATCAACATGAAGGATACATTTCAGTCTCAATGCCTCATGTTATCCCCAAAAGGAAAACACAAAAAAAAGAAAATCAAAATAAAAGGACCTCTCAACACTGTGTCATCCCCAAGAGGAAAACACAAAACAAAAGTGAAAAATAAAAGGACCATTTGGGTCAGCATGGAAGAGACATAGCGTGTCTCTATGATTTGCGTCATCCTCGAAAGGAGAACACAAAAAAAAAGAAAAAAAGAAAAGGACCTTTTGTGTCAACATGGAAGAGACATAGGTCATCTCAACGCTTTGTGTCATCCCCAAGAGGAAAACACAAAACAAAAGCAAAAAAGAAAAGGACTGTTTGGCTCCACATGGAAGAGACATAGGGAATCTCTACGCTTTGCAACATCCCTAAAGGAAAAATAAAAAATAAAAAATAAAATACATGACATATAGAACAATAGAGGTACAAATAGAAGAATTGTACAAGGAGAGAGAAACATCAAATGCACAATACGGGGGGACACGATACACACAAAATTGTACAAGAAAGATGCAAACTATGATTAAGGAAAATGCAAGTCAACCATCTAACAAGTCATCCACCTCCCAATCATGATCTGTGTATTGTACGGGTGGTTGAATGTCTAAAGGAAGAATTGCAAGTGTTGAACTATTTAGATCGTTATGTAATTCTTCATCTATTTTTGAGATTTCCGCATCATCTTCGTCATCATCAAGATTGATGATGATGGAAGGATGAAGGGTGATTTCCAAGGAAGGATGTATCAAAAGTTGTGGTTGTTGAATTGGTTCACTTTGTTGTGAAGGTTGGACTAGACTATCTTGGGGTGGGTCAGGAGAAGGAGGGTGACCATCTATTATGTTTATCAGAGGAAGAGGTTGGTTTTCAATATTTTCTTCAATTCATGATTGACGAGCGAGGAGATGATGACAAATCCTACATTCTATAGCATTGCAGTTTCATTTAATTTTATTTTGAAGTTGTTGAGGTGTAAGAGCGGATTGAGTCATCATGGATTCTTCTACTTCCAAAGGGGGAAGAATAGAAGAAACTGAAGAGGATGGGTCAATCACTATCTCTTTAGCCTTATATACTTGGTTAATGCGAGGAGGCATGGCAAGATTGGTTTCATTTTATCTTGGTCTTTCAAATGATGAAGGGGAAGTGTGTAAGGGTGCTTGTATGGTTTGATCAATGTAATACTCAGGTTGAACCATGGTTTCATCTATGATAGGAGTGGAAGTGGATGGGGACGTGTTACGAAGAAACAATTCAGCTCTTCATTTGGCTTTGAACTTTTGATAGGCTATGAAAAATAAGTCATTTTGAGGGGTCATGGGTTCCATAGGTTCAAGCCAAAAGGTTTCTAAGGAAAAATTACCTTTAGAGGATAATGGATTAAAGCCACTATGGTGCATGGTAAATATTTCATTTCCATGTGGAAACTTCAAACATTTGTGAACCACTGATGGGACCGCTTTCAGTGAGTGAAGCCAAGGGTGGCCTAGCCACAAATGAAATTGATTTGATTGTGGAATAATAGAAAATGTTACATCCAAAGTCTTGGGTCCTATCTATAATGGGAGTACAATCAATCAAATCATAGGGCATGCAAAACTAGTATGTGTTTTAATCCATGCAATTGGTTTATTATAATCATCTTGATAGAGATCGTGTAATACTAACAAATCTTGCATAATCACATTCTCACCATAGGTGGGATCTATTAATATCCCATTGGTGGGATTATCATAGATTCTATTGGCTATGTAAAGAGGACCATCAAGAATTTTTTGAATTATATCTTTAGTAGAAAAAGTGATATCAAGAGATTTATTGGTATGGCCCTTACGAGCTCAATAACATCTATTGCACCCACAAGTTTATCCATAGGATTAACTTGCGTAACATTTGGAGTGATATCATGCTGTTCACTATTTGTATCAACATTCATTGCATCAGTGTTTGAAGGTTCACTAGCCTTGATAAATTATAAAAAATTGTGTTTAGTTATGGGGTTGGTGAAAATTTATAAATTTTGGTTAGGGGGTGCAATAGACTTATTTCCTTGATCATTAACACCCACAATGGATAAACAACCCGAATCAATGTGGTCTTGAACTAAATGTTTAAATGCTTACATTGTTTGGTGTCATGTCCATTTTGGTAATGAAAATAACAATAAGCATTGGGTTTGAAGGTGGGTGGTAAAGGTTTGGTGGTATCAAGTGGTTTAACAATAGGCAAGGTGATCATTTGTTGTTGTAGCAATTGGTTCATTTTATTATGGAGTGTATTAGGTAAGGGATTAAATTGTCTCTTCGAGTCCCCATAGCTATAAGGCACCATTGCATTAACAACTAGCACTTGATTTGGAACTAGTTGGGTTGGTTGTGGTTGAGGAGGTGGATTGAACTGCAAAAAGCCTATATTTGTTTTTTGAAAGGTTTTTGTATTATTTTAATTTTTTTTCTTAGTCTTCTTAGTTCAGTTAGAAGTGGACTTTGAATCACAACTTGAAATCAAGTTATGATATTCACACAGGGTTGTGCATAAGTGCATGAATGAAGGGAATTTCATCATATTTAACTTAAATCTTGAAGGTTTGTGTGCAAGTTTTTGATAAACATCTTCTGCAGATGTGCATCAGGAATCTTGACATCAATTTGAGCATGTAATGATTAGTATCGTGAGATGACATTAGTTACTTTTTCGTATGTGTTTTGTCTACATCTCATTAAGTCAACCATCATCTTTTTAGGAATCATATGAACTTGCAAGTGACTTCTGAAGGCATCGACAAGCTCATTAAATGACCAGATGGAATGATTGGGAAAGTTGGAAAACCACTCTAATGTAGTATCTTTCAAGGTCCTTGGAAAATTTTTGGCTAATATTTTATCATCAAGGACAAAATCACTGCATAAAGTTGTATAAGCATTGACACGGTTAATAGGGTCTCCTTTACCTCCATATTTCTCAAACCTAGGTAATTCTATCCCTTGTGGCATCGAGGTTCTTAAGATTTCTATAGATAAGGGGCTACTACTAACATGATATGTGGTTAGAGCATTATGACCTTGGCTAATGGTAGAAATTTGTTGTTGTAGGGAGATTATTTCAAGGAGTTGTGTATTGATAGGGTTGGGGTAAGTGGTATGAGGTGGAAGGAAAAATGGAGATGGAGTGTATGTAATGTGAGGGGAAGTGAAAGGAACACTAAGAGGGGTGAAGGAAGTGGTTGGGACTTGTGATGCCACAAGAGAACTAGGAATGCTAGTTGGAATTGCAAAATAAGGAGCCACATGACTAACCTATTGCATAGTTGTTGTAACTTGAGTGTTATAAGTTGGTATGGATGCTATGGTTGAAGGGGGAGGAATGTGATGAAGTCCTCGTTGGATTATAGTAATGTTTATAGATTAGGAAGTGGAAGAAGCATGTTTATTGTAAATCTCAACAATTCTTTTCATAACTTACAATCCATCATCACTTTCAATCAAACGATGAAGGTTTTTGATTGCAAGTATGGTGGTGGTGGAAATGTTTTCAAGGGAAAAGTATTGTTGTACATAAGTGTAAAAAATCCTCATGAATACTAAAGACCTTTTCTTGCGGGATGAAGTTGTTTTGTGCATCAACATTTATTGGATGGAAAGGAGAATGCATAGAAATAGCATTTTTATGCCAAATGCACCATTGTCCATACTAGGAGTAGGAACTCTTGAGATCCCAAGATCCACAATGAAAGTGCTATCATGAGAAACCATGAGTCTAGAATTTCCTCTCACTAAAGTATTATCAATGGGGCACCAAACACTCATACAAGTACCACAAAGGATGGGGTGAATGTAAATGCAAGGTAATCTAGCAGTTTTAAATGAAAATAATAGAAATTATGTTAACTAAAATAGAGAAGTAACTACAAAAAATAGAAATGCAGAAAAAATGCTTGAAAATGCTATTTAAAAAGTGTAGGTGGACTAATTTGCATAGGGTGGAAAATGAGTCCTAGTATGATTTTTTTTGTGTGTTTTTCAAAATAACTAATGTGATTCTAATCCTTTTCAGAAGCTAATTAAGGATGCAAATGCAGATTTTTTTAGTATTTTCAATGATATGCAATACAAAAATGATAGGAAAATAATGAGCTATGAATGAATAAGTGTAGAACATAAAGAAATGGGTTGAATTAGTGTGCACCTGGAGGTCTGATGAAGATCCTAGAATTTTTTGAACACTGTCTAGAATTACATAAATTCACTAGTGGGACTCATTCACCCAGGGTGGTGAATCAGTCCCGCTTCTGATGAAAACTATTGGGAATAGGGTTTTTGAGTGTTGAGATCTAGAACCTGACAACACTTAGATTTTTATCCTTAAGGTGTTTCTCATTTGCCACTGTTGGCGAATAAGTCCTCTCCCAAAATTTTGAGAAATCAGGAGACAACTCTGCAACACTAGATCTGAGGATGTCTACTTGTCAGGTTGCCTTAATCAATTCTGCAAGAAATAGACATAATACCTTCTCCAAGCTTGAAATATGGTTGATTTGACTTGAAGCACCTTGTTGAATTGTTGACCACTCTTCAACACCTAATTGCTTGTTAAATATACAATTTTTTTTTTTGCAAACACACATGCAAGAGGGAAAAATGGTTGAGGGTTAGCAAATAGGGGTTTTCCTTGGTCGAACCCCACTTTGGTAATCAAATCCTTAATGAAAAATTGAAATGAAAGAGAATGATAAAAAAATAACATGCAAATTCTATCAATTTACCAAACCCTTGATGAAAATCTGAAGTGATGTCAATGGATGCTCTAAAAATGCTTGATGAATGCTTGATTTGATGTTGTAAGGTGCTTGAATGCTTGAGTGAATGAAAAGATTGCTTGAATGTGATGTGAGATTGTAGGAGATGTAAAATGAGGTGAAAATCACTTATTTATACAATCTTGTGTCTTAGTAACCCATTGATACCTCATCACAGGCCAACATCAAGTGATTTTGAATAAAAAAACCCAAAGGGAAATTTGAATTTTTTTGAATTTGGAGCCAAGGGGGACCACCCATGGTGAATGGGTCCCACCTAGGACCTGAAAATGGGTGAAATAAATTAAGTCAAATTAAATGTTTTCTGTCGGGTTTACATTAAAAAATGCACTTAATGAAAGCTTATAAGGGCATAAAGGGGTCGAATAAAGCATCAGAAAGGTGTAAATAGTGAAGTTATTCCTAGAAAAGCATGAAATCTTGTTACAAGACTTTACAACACTTCAAAATAGGACTTGCTTGGTGATGAAAAGTTGATTTTTAGTTGAATTGTAATGAATAAAGTCTAGAAGAGTGTAGAAATGCTTTACAACACCTTCACAAGATGTCATTATTTGCATTTTATTACCTAGAAATATGCATGTTCGAGCCATATTATAGGATTAAATCAAAGAAAAATAGACCAAACATCATGAAACAAGGCCTAAAAGACCATAAAAATGACAAGGGGCCATTTTTCTATGGTACAAGTAAGAATCAACTCAAACCCATTTGTGACAAGGAAATTCTAGATATTCTTCATGTAGTAAATCAATGGAGGCCTTATCTAATGGGTAGACACTCAAGGATAAGCCAAATAATGATTTTACTACTTTCAGTTAATGTTTCTACATTTTACAATTGAACACATTAGCAGAGTAATATTTTTGTGAATGCTATAGTGGATCTAACTTTTGTTGAGATTTTTAAAGGTTAAAATTGCTACAATCAATTCAACCCCCTCTTAGTTGTTTGTTCCACAATGATTTCAATGATAATGTTGAAGATCAACATGACAAACATAATGAGGATATCGAAAATGAAGGTGAAGAAAATAAAAATGCAGAAGAAAGTAAATATGAAAAGAAAAATGATAAGGATGGTATGAAGTTAAAAAGGAGGATGAAAAGAAAGGCGGATAAAAGGAAAATTCCTCCAGAAATTAAGAAGAAGAAGAGAATGAAGAGAATAGAGAAGAATCTATGGTTGAAATAAATGAAGAAGAAACCCAAAAGACCATAGAACCAACAAATTCATTTGGAGAATCCTTTGGCAACACTCTCAAGTGTCATTTGAGAAGACAAATAAGGATTCAACAAGTCAATCCTCCCTAGTTGGTTCAACTCTCATTATAACAAGGCTATGTTGATCTGAATAAGATCACACCTATTCAAAGAACAAAGATTAGAGATACTTTTATTACCTCTAGGAGAAAGGAAATTATAGAAACCCATCAGAAGAGGACTGAGCTAATCAATGATGCCATCAAAGTTTTATAGGATGCAACCTTCAGTTCCACTATTGATGATTCTTTAACACCTATTCAAAATTTGAAATTTTTGGTTGATTCATTAAAGGAATATACCTCTAACTTAAAGGAGTAGGCTGCAAAAGAAGTTGAGTCAAGGATTGCATAGAAAATATTGCTTGAGATTTAGGATAGATGTTCAACTACAAATAGCAAGGTGATGAAATGTTTGGAAGAAGTAAAGGAATGTGAAAATGAGGCTCATACATTATTCTTGTGTTGCATGAGATGGTTAGACACCACTCAAGGCATTAAAGACCTAATGGACTCAATAGTCACAATTAATCAATTCCTCTAAATCTTATGACCTTACAAAAGATATAAACTATGCCTCATCGACTACCATTTCAAACTTGCAAAACAAGCCTTTCACCCTACAAAGATAGAAAGAGGATGTTATAAGGTGATTTGGACAGCTTGGAGACCTAGTAAAGTGAAAGAATATACCTATAGCAAGTGCGCTTGCTGAAGCTAAAAAACTTGAAAAGATAAATCTTTATCTAACTACTCCATAAGAGGGAGAAGAGTGTTTTGTGGAGTTGGAATCAATACATAAGGAACTTGTTACTACTAAGAAGAGTTGGGATGAAGGGAAATATTCTTGGGAATCCATTCTCAAGGAACTTGAAGGTGATTCCTCCTCTGATTGAACATATTTCACCTTGTATATTATTTTTCAATTACTTTAAATTTTTATTTCTTGTACATATGATTGGATGTGATTATGGGGGATAACTCCCTAAGGGGGAACCAGTCATTTTATTTTAGTTTTCTTTCTATACATGTGTCTCATCAACACACCCTTTATCCTTGATTTAAAAGGGGGAGAAGTTTGGATAACATTAGATATTGTGTTTGGGGGAGAAGTTTTTGAGAAGTTTTATTGGAAGAAGTTTTGATGTATATCTGAATGGGGGAGCATACAAGTTTTTGAAGATAGGTTTAAAGTAGAATTTTTGAGATTTATTTTTGGCACATGTTGCCATCAATGATAAAGGTTGATATTGTTGAATAATGAAGAAGGAACCATTTGATGTGTTTT
Source organism: Sequoia sempervirens (assembly GCA_007258455.2). Classification (NCBI taxonomy): domain Eukaryota; kingdom Viridiplantae; phylum Streptophyta; class Pinopsida; order Cupressales; family Cupressaceae; genus Sequoia; species Sequoia sempervirens. Next base: position 85,517,191 of record VDFB02252616.1, on the reverse strand, counting down.
CATTGATGCCAACATTGTTTGTTGATAGTTTTTGTATGATTCAGTAAACAATTTTGGTGACACCTTGATTCGGTAATTTGGTCTGGATTCACTTTTTTAATAAGACCATATTATGTGGTTATAGTATGTTTTTAAGGAATTCCAAATACATCTATGTCCAATATTTGAATGATTTTGTTCAATCAGGCTGAAAGTTATAAATGACAAAAGTTTGACAAACTGTATTATGGCTTAAATAGTACAAGATGATATGAGTTATTCAATTTGCATTCCTCTAGTGTTTGGATTCAAACTCTAAAATTTTGGGATATGATTTACAGGTGTCAATATTACATATATTCCAAATGGCACATTCTTATATGATCATATGGATGATTGATGTTGGTTAGATTGGTTTATTTTGTGACTAAGTCTAATCCCTAATCGACCTAATACTTGAAATTGTGCTATGAAGATTAATATGTATTACAAATATTAAGGGGATCTATCTTAGATCTGTGTTGACCTAAATTCAAGTTTTTCATGTTTTTTTTGAGCATGAAGAAGTTTTTTCTCTCAAGTATGAAGCCAAAAAAGTTTTTTTGAATTGAAATAGGGCTACATCTAATTAGGCTAACATAATTGATGTATGTAGATGTAATAGGGTATATATGTGGAACATTCTTGAGTTACATGATGTGATAAGGAAGTGTAATGTGATGTGCATGAAATATGATATTGTGAAAACTTGTGAATTTGTATGTATGAGATTAGAATAAGGGAAAAATCATTATGTATGTTGAGTGACTACTGAGCAGAGTAGTATTTTGTATTCAGAACTTCATTGGAACTAAATTCAGCACAAGGAAGGTGCATCTTACATTAGTTCTTTGAAGTATGCCCCAAGATTTTTTGTAGAAATATTATAATCGTCGAAGGCAATGTCTCCATTTTTCTTATCAATAGTTGGGGTGGAGATGTACAGAACCCAATTATTGGATGAGCATATTGAATAGTCTTTGAATCTTTTTCCCTCTTCTTTTCCTTGGGATTATTTATTGTAACAAAAAATAAATCCCAATTAGGAGCAACCATTTCTACAATAGGCTTCACCTAAAGTTCCTTCTTTATCCATTCAAGAGAAGTAGATTTCTCTATGTTAGTATCTTCTTCCTATTGTTTATCTTCTTGCAACTCCTAAACTTTCTTTCCCTTATCCTCTTTCGTTTGGTCTTGTGCTTCTTGTCACTACTCTTTCTGTACTTTTTGTTCTTGTTATTTCTTTTGTTGTTTTTCATCCTCAACACCAACATCCTATTAATTTTCTCTTCATGAACCTGAGGAATTTCCTCAAATGATTCCTTTACTTATTTAGAATTGATATACAACATAGGTGGTTTTGAATCTAGAGGTCGATTATTAATAGGATATTCTATAGGAGACTCTTCTTCTTGATACAATTATTCCTCATGTTTCTAAATAGTTGTCATAGTAGTTTCACCCTGGGTGGCTAACTCTATCATTGTTTCCTCCTCGAGCTCCTTTGCAACCTTATCAATACTATCCAATTTTGTGAATGGAATTCCACTCCTTGGAGAATCCTTTTTTTGATATACAATTTGAGGCTTTTCTCCTAAACTCTCCACATTGATAGCCTCTTTCATTATTTCTCCCTATTGTCAGGAACGTTGGATGTGGAAACAACTCTCCTAACATCAAAACCTCAAGGAAGAAATGCAAAGACAGTTTTAAATTTTACAATTACAGTCCAATTAAGATGCACTTTGAAATGAATAGCAGAAACAGAGAATAAGACAAACATAGATGAACACTAGATATACGTGGGAAAACCCTTACGGGAGAATAACCCACCACACCAAGAGAAATCACTTTGTATTACCGTAATCAAGATTACATAAAAATATCAGACTTATCTTTTTGATGTTATAATTCAGTAGCATTCACCATGAACAACCTTGTTACAAAACATTCACGTTACAGTCTTCATAGAATAGAAATTACACTAATCATACATTGAACTGCTCACCCAATTGTTCTTTCGAACCAACCGAACCCTCGAGCATCTGCATCTACAAACTATATTCATGTCATTCCCTGTCTATTGAGCTTCCTCACAGAACCACCACAACGAACTATCTTCCAACTGTTCTGATTTGGTTTCTCCTATTGGTCCACGAGAGTCCACATAGGATGGTCAAACGGTCAAAAGAGTTCACATTGTATCAGCATGTCAATGAGACATAAGAGGTGTCTCCCCAATGCCCAAGGGCTTCAATCATCGATGTCGCCAAGAGTTGTTTCCATCAGCAAGAGGTTCCATCGAGCTTACAACTTGTATTGACTTCAGCATGCATATCAGTGAGACAATCGTCCTTTAGTGAGACCACATACCAATACTCAAAGTCACATCGAAAAGTCATTCTGTCGGCAGGACATATCGCTCTTGCCAAGACTTCATACCGGGTTCTCAAGTCATACCAACAATAGACTTCTTCATTGCTAAGACATTCAATTATAACCAAGAGGTTTCATCGAGATCTCATATGTTACTTCGAAAAGCTTATCTATCGCCAATACATACGTCCTTCGATGAGACTTTACTCCGAGATTCTTATTTTACATCAAAGCCTCAAGTCATACCGAATAGTCAGAAAGACTTTTTTCCTTCATTGAGACCTCACAATGAATATTTCAAGTTATTCCAAAGTTTCCAGACAGTCAGCAAGACACAACACTATCGCTGAGACATTACTCCGAACACTCACAAGTCATACTGAGCACCGCTAGTCACTAGGAGTCATACCGAAACATTTGTTTTTCTATTGGCGAGACCTTCCACTCTCGTGGAGACATCTTCTCGAAGCCCTTTGAGTTACCCTAAGTGGAAAGGGTCGGTGAGGCATTCCTTCATCGGTAAGACTTCTTATCGATCCACCATATGTTGCTCCGATGACTCCATGTGAAACATCATGTCAGCGAGACTTTGGATATTTGCTAGGACTTCATACCGAGACTCCTTTAGTTATCTTAATAAATTCAATGCAAAACACTATCGGTGAGACATATCACTTTGATAAGACTTCTCACCAAGCTGCCATGGGTTATACCAAAGCCCGTGGTGTCCATGAGTCTCCTCGATGCCCGATATGAATGGCCTGTCGGCCAAAGATCTCCACGGGATAAGAGGTCACCTTGAACACAACATGTCACAGTGAAGACACCAATGTGTAAACATTTGGTGAGACTCTTGCAAGGTCACCGTGACCTAAATTGTTCAACAAGATTCAAGTTGCTAGTCGGCTAGACATTAGAAATATCACACCGACTTGGCTCCAATAGCGGTTACAGCCTATGATGATTGAGACATATATTTCCAACAATCTCCCACTTGATGAAGATCACACAAGAACCTCCAGAGTATAATAAAAATTTACTAAAAAACATGGGCACTAAGGCCCATTGAACTGGCACACCATTTGAACTTGTCTGTGCTCACTGGCTTCGTCAATGCATCTGCAACGTTCTCCAGAGTATCAACTTTTTCCAAGCTAACCTTTCCATCCTCCACCATATCTCATACAAAGTGGTACTGTACGTCAATATGTTTCATCCTGGCATGGAAAGTAGGATTCTTTACCAGACAAATTACACTCTGTCTGTCATAGAAAATAGTTATTTCCCCTGCATCAAAACCAATGTTAGAACACAAATGTTTCAACCAAACTGCTTCTTTACAAGCATGAGTAGCTGCCATGTATTCAGCCTCTATAGTGGACAAAGTGACTATAGCCTGCCACTTGCTCATCTAGCTCACTACATCACCATTCATTATGAAAATGTATCCACTGGTGGACCTCCTACTGTCAATGTCCCCTGCCCAATCAGAATCCACATAGCCTCGAATATTAAGAGTCCTCTATGATTCAACCAAATTCCCATGGTAAGACAAAGCAAGATCTGAAGTGCCCTTCAAATATTTGAAAACTCTCTTTATAGCATCCCAATGTGTCCTTCCAGGATTAGCCATAAACTGACTAAGAAATCCCACTATTTGGGCAATGTCTAGCCTTGTACAAACCATTGAATACATAAGACTACCAACAACACTAGCATAGGGTACACTAATCATGTCCTCCATCTCAATAGGAGATTTTTGACAATCCTCAACAGATATCTTTGTTCCCTGCAAGACTGGAACAACTAGCTACTTGCAATCATTCATGCAAAATCTCTCAAGAACAGTCCTGATATACTTACTCTGACTAGGCCAAAGCTTTCTATTCTTACTGTCCCTAGTTATCTCCATCCCCAGAATATACCTTGCTGCACCAAGATCTTTCATTTCAAACTTAGCAAACAACTGAGACTTAAGATCAGAAATCATTAGCTTACTATTACCTATGAATAGCATATCATCAACATAGAGAGCAATAATAAGCACTCGATCACTTTCAGCTTTATAATAGACACAATGATCAGATTTTGATTTCACAAATCCTAAAGACAATACAAAAGTATCAAATTTCTAGTACCACATTTTAGGTGACTGCTTGAACCCATACAAAGACTTCTTTAATTTGCATACTAGTTTTTCTTTACCTTTTTCAACAAAATGCACCAGGCTAGGACATATAGATTTCTTCTTCAAGATCACCATGAAGAAATTTTGTCTTCACATCCATCTGTTCGACCTCTAAGTCGTATGCTGCTGCAAGTGACAAAAGAAATATGATAGATGTCAGCTTTGCTACAGGAGAAAAAATATCCCCATAATCAATTCCCTCTACCTAGGAATAACCCTTTGGAACCAATCTTTCTTTGTACTTTTCTACACTACCATCCAGACCAATCTTCTTTTTAAATACCCATTTGCAGCCCACAACTTTTCTGCCTTTAAGCAAGGGCACCAAACTCCAAGTTTCATTCTTTTCTAATGATGCCATCTCTTCTTCCATGGCTTCCAACCAAGAGTCTGAATCAAACATTCTAAATGCCTCTTTTACAGTCCTAGGCTCATCAGTGCTAGAAATCAAAGCATAGGAACAAGTAGAATCAATCAAAGAGAACCCATACCTATCAGGTTGTTTTCTTTCTCAGGTTGACCTCCTCGCTTGCTGAGGTTGAAGTTCTTCTTCTTCAGAACTTTCATAACTGCTTGAGCTCTCCTTAGTTTTAGGTACATTTTGAATTTTGAATTCCTCTTTCTCTAGTGTAGGAGGAATTACAGCTACATCCTTATTATTTTCTGACTTTGTCTCTGACTGCATCCAAGGTGGAAGGTTTCAACTCACGAAAGATTACACTTCTGCTATATACAACCTTCTATGTATCGGATTCCAAAGCTTGTATCCTTTTATGCCAGCGCTATAGGCAATAAAAATACATTTGAAAGCCTTATTCTCCAATTTAGATCTTTTCTCATACGACACATAAGCATATGCCTCACAGCCAAAAACATGAATATGTCTTAAAGAGGGCTTCTTACCAAACCACGCTTCCAAAGTTGTTTTCTCAACAAGAGAAAAATTTGGAGATCAATTAATCAAGTAACATGCAGTAGCAGGAGCTTCAGCCCAGAACTTCTCCTCCAAGCTAGCACTACTGAGCATACTCTGTGCTCTCTCCATCACTATCCTATTAAACCTTTTTGCAACTCCATTTTGATGTGGAGTATAACGTGTAGTCTTATGTCTTTTAATCCCATGGTCTTTACAGTATCTTTCAAATTCATCAGAACAAAATTCACCGCCATTATCAGTCCTTATACATTTTATTTTTCTTCCAGTCTGATTTTCTACAAGGTTTTTAAATTCCTTAAAATGACTGAACACTTCTGATTTACTTTTCAGAAAATATACAAATGCTCTTCTTGAATAATCATCAATGAATGACACGTAGTATCTTGACTTAGACAAAGAAGGAACATTCACTGGACCAAATACATCAAAATGAATATAATCTAGCAAACCAAAAGATTTATGAGGACTGGAATAAAAAGAAACACAGTGCTACTTTCCATATATACAATGCTCACATAATTAAAATTCAAGTTTATGATCTTCAAGCCCCTCAACCAGGTTTTTGTTCTTCAAGGTTTTTAAACCTGTTTCTCCTATGTGGCCTAACCTATGATGCCAGAGCATAGTCTTCTCTACTGGAAGTTTTACTTCAATAGCGTTTACATAATTAGGGATATTTCCCTCTTTACCTCCATGTGTAACTTTCTGTGACTTTACAAAGACACTGTTACATTAAACAGTCTATGCATCTAGCTTGTATAGGGTACCAATTTGAGCACCTCTAGCCAGTACCATAGAGCCTCTAGTCATCTTGTAGCCATTTCCAGAGAATGAGACTTGTACTCCAATATCATTTAGCTTACTGACAAAAAGTAGATTTCAAGCCAGACCTGGTATATGCATCACATCCTTGATTTCCTTTATTCTACCATTAGGGAATTGGATTCTGACTCTTCCATAACCAACAATTTCCAAAGTTGAATCACTTTCTAAGTACACCTTTCCACCATCGTATTCTTCATACTTAGTGAACCAGTCTCTATGAGATGTCATGTGAAAAGATGCTCCAGAATCAATCAACAAGACATCTTCTGATGCCTGTGTAGCTAAGGAAACAATGAAGGTGTCTGCATCACTATGAGAAGAATCATTATCGGAAGAGCACTTCTTCTTCTTCATTTTCTCCTCTTTACAATCCTTTTGGACATGACCAGGGTGTCCATAATTCTAGCACTTCACCTTGGACTTCTTGCTAGGAGACTTTGATCTCCCCTTAGATTTTGATTTTAATTTCTTGTCCTTCTTCTTGCCTTTCTCTTTTGACCTTCCTCTGATAGCAAGAGCCTCCTTCGCCATCTCAAAAGATTTTCTTCTCATCTCTTCTGACATCAAAGAACCAACAACATCTTCCATCTTGAAATTCGATGTTGTACTCCCAATAGCCATCACTAGATGATCCCAAGAGTCTAGCAAAGAACACAATAGAAGCATACAATGATCCTCTTCATCAATTTTTACACCAACAAATGTTAATTGAACAATCAGCATATTAAACACGTTCAAATGATCAGCTACAGATCCTCCTTCCTAAATTTTCAAAGTGTACAACTTCTTCCTCAGGAAAATTTTATTCACCAAGGACTTCCCCTGATAAAAAGACGCTAGTCTCTTCCATAAAGAAGATGCAGTCTTCTCCTCACGCACAATTAGAAGAACGGATTCTGCAAGACAAATCCTTATCACCCCCTTAGACTTTCTATCTACAAGGTCCCAATCTTCTTGCTTCATGCCTGTAGGTTTAGTTCCAGACACTGCAAGCCACAGATCATGATCAACTAGAAGATCTTCCATTTTGAGTTTCCACAACTCAAAGTTGCTGCCATTGAACTTCTCTATTTCAATCTTTCTTAACGTGCTAGCTATCTCAATCTATAATTATAATCAACAAACTCTACAAGACTCCCACAGAACAGAAATGACTCAAAAAACCCAACGTACCCACAAGGATAGCACAATTGGCCAGGCTCTGATACCACTTGTAAGGAAAGCTAGATGCAGAAACAACTCTCCTAACATTAAAACCTCAGGGAAGAAACACAGAGACACTTTTAAATTTTACAATTACAGTCCAATTAAGATGCACTTTGAAATGAATAGCAGAAACAAAGAATTAGACAAACAAAAACAAACACCAGATATACGTGGGAAAACCCTTATGGGAGAAAAACCCACCACACCAAGAGAAATCACTTTGTATTATAGTAATGGAGATTACATACAAATATCAGACTTATCTTTCTGATGTTATAATTCAGTAGCATTCACCATGAACAACCTTATTACAAAACATTCATGTTACAGTTTTCACAGAATAGAAATCACACTAATCATACACTGAACTGTTCACCCAATTGTTCTTTTGAATCAACCGAACCTCGAGCATATGTAACTACAAACTATATTCATGTCATTCCTTGTCTATCAAGCTTCCTCACAGAACTACCACAACAAACTATCTTCCAACTATTCAGATTTGGCTTCTCCTATTGGTCCACGAGACTCCACATAGGATGATCAAATAGTTAAAAGAGTTCACATTGTATCGGCATGTCGGTGAGACACAAGAAGTGTCTCCTCGATGCCCAAAGGCTTCAATCATCGATGTCACCAAGAGTCGTTTCCATTGGCAAGAGGTTCCATCGAGCTTACAACTTGTATCGACTTCAGCATGCATATCGGTGAGACAATTGTCCTTCGGTGAGACCACATACCAATACTCAAAGTCACATCGAAAAGTTATTTTGTCGGTAGCACATATAGCTCTCGCCAGGACTTCATACTGGGTTCTCAAGTCATACCGACAACAGACTTCTTCATCACTAAGATATTCAACTATCATCAAGAGGTTTCATCGAGATCTCATACATTACTCTGAAAAGCTTATCTATCACCAAGACATACGTCTTTTGATGAGACTTTACTTCAAGATCCTTATGTCACATTGAAGCCTCAAGTCATACCGAATAGTCGGCAAGACTTCTTTCCTTCATTGTGACCTCACAGCAAATACTTCATGTTATTCTGAAGTGTCTAGATGGTCGACAAGACACAACACTATCACTAAGACATTAATCTGAACACTCACAAGTCATACTGAGCACCGCTAGTTGCCAGGAGTCATATTGAATTGTTTGCTTTTCCATCGGCGAGACCTTCCACTCTCACGGAGACATCTTCTCGAAGCCCTTTGAGTTACCCAGAGTGGAAACGGTTAGTGAGACATTCCTTCATTGGTAAGACTTATTACCAAGCCACCATATGTTACTCCGACGACTCCATGTGAAACATCCTATTAGTGAGACTTTGGCTATTTGCTGGGACTTCATACTGAGACTCCTTTAGTTATCCCGATGACTTCAATGCAAAACACTATCGACAAGACAAATCACTTTGATAAGACTTCTCACCAAGCCGCCATAGGTTATCCCAAAGCCCGTGGTCGCCATGAGTCTCCCCAACGCTTAATATGAATGGCCTGTTGGCCAAATATCTCCACACGATAAGAGGTCACCCCAAACACAACATGTCATAGTGAAGACACCAATGTGTAAGCATTCGGCATGACTCCTGCAAGGTTACAGCGACCTAAATTGTTCAACAAGATTCAAGCTGCTAGTCGACCAAACATTAGAAATATTACACCGACTTGGCTCCAATAGAGGTTACAACCTATGATGATTGAGACATATATTTCCAACACCTATATAGTATCTTCAAATTGTTCTCTAGAATAAAGCTCTTCTTCTTGAATTGTCCAATATTTTGGAGGAGAGGGAGGAACCTGCTCTATTGAAGAGGAAGCATTATTATTCGATTTCCCCCTTTTCCTTCTTTTGGGTGGATCCTCAACAAAAATTTTTGTTGGTTTCCTCTTCTTTTTTGTAGGTTTCCTTTAAGGATTTCCTTTCTTTTTTTTTCCCTTAGCTCTTTTCTCTTTAATTTGATTTTCATTTAATTATCCTTCTTCAACTTCATGAAGCTCAACCTCTTCTTCTTGCTCTGTTTCTTCTTTTGATGACTGGGATTGAAGATCCCCAATTAAATCATAAGACAACTTAACTCCATCAACTTTTAATTTCATCATCTTATGATTGTCCCATATATTAGTGTACCTTAGTGTAGGAGATGTAACCTCATCTAGTTAAACTAATTCTTCCACCTAATTAATGAGAGCAACTAGTTTATTTTCTACTTCCATGTAATCATGATATTGTACTAAGTCTCCATCATCATCAACCTAATATACATTTTCAATAGGCATATATAATCTAATCATCTCAATCGAGAGCCTAGAGTATCTTTTCCTTAATACTTAAAAATCATCCCTACAATTTTCCCAATAATCTTCTATGTGGGGCTTGTGTTTGTATGATCTATTTGAAACTTTTCTTGCTACCCCATGTGGATCAAAGTTTCTTCTATCCGTATGTGTTTGTAAATGAAAGAATTCCAACTCAACCTCATAATTCAAAGTACTAGCAGTGGCAGGGTAGGCCTCCCAATCATCAATTGCAATCAGGAACCCACCTCAAATTCCTATTTCATGCATTCCTTTTAATACCTTATCAAATGCCACAAGCTATCTAGTAACTTCTACTATCGTAATTTTATTTATTGGATACCTTGGTAATCTATATGGTATGAGGGGATAGCCTTGTATCCTGATATATGAATTTTTTTGGAATTGAATAAACCAAGAGCCATATTTATTCACCAACTCCATTGAATTAGAGGAAAACATTATGTGTAGAGCCTCTTATAGAATCCTAGTACTATACATTAAGAAGGCATCATTGACCTTCTTGTAGTGAGAAGTGCTTGCTAGGTGTAGTTGTGGATAACACCCATAAACTTTGAGTTTCTCAGGTTCATTTCCCACTATTCCTTTGTATATTAATCCTCTATATTGGAAATTACTAGCTAGCATATAGAATAAATAGAAGGTCATTGTGAAATTTTTGGATTTTTCAACCTCCTTCAACTACTTCTCAATATTGTTTCTCAAAAACCTTGCCCAATGGAAGTTAGTTCCTTTTTCAATCTCTTCAATCACATAAAACATCCAATCTTCAAACTACACAGCCTTCTACAATCGCATGATTTTTCTTAATAGTGTCACCATATCATTATATTCATTGTGGAAATCAATTCTATACAAATTCTTGGGCAACTTTGAGAAATATTGCATTGGCTTACAAGCCCACTTGTTATTTATAATTTCTAAATATTGATCAAGGTTATCTGTGTAAAACTTCTTTTTTGCTTCCAAAGTAAACATTGCTAATTTAGAGTGGGAAGGGATTTCAAATGCCTCTGCAAGAACCTCCTTTGTGAAGTTGGCCATGATTTTTCCCTACAAGCCAATAATGTTCCTTTCATCAAACATACAGTGTTTGGCACACTCAATAATCAATTCTAGACACTAAACTCTAGGTGAAAATCCTCTAGCTTGTGCAATGCAATTCTTAACCATCTTCTTGGCCAAATCAGTGGGATTTGGCCCATGCATTCTCTTCTTAAAATCTTCAAGGTCCACATGACCAAGGCTAGTGTCTCTCACATCTCTCTAGTATGATGTGATCTTTATTTCTGGAAGAACTCCCTTAAAGTCAAACTTCATTTATGTCATTCTAGAGAGCTTCTCCTCACCTTGTCTTTTTTTTTAACGCTTTCCTTTTTTCTTGCTTGTCTCAGCTTGCATCTATTAGAAAAATCTAGCCTAATTACTTGAAAGCGGGAAAAGTGTGGAAGAATGAACAAATATCCCATAAACCATAAACATATTCAAATCATTGCAAATTCATGAGTAAAACCATCATGTCTCTTTACAATTGCACAAAACACCACCTTGAAATCATATGTTTAAGAACCCAGCATGAAAATCATCAAATTCACCTTTGGAAAAAATTTCAGGAATTTGGAGGTATTATGAAGTTTGAGTATTTCAAGGCAGATAGAAATCATCGAATGAAACTGCATTTTAGTAGCATTTTGAAAGATCTGAACCATTTTTGTGAAATCGAAGGGAATCAAAATCTCGGAAGACAAATACCTTCATCAATTTCAGAGAATAAAGAAATCTCTGAGGATGCTTAACGATTTCCATAAAAACTTATCTTTCTCCACAATTTGGCTCGGGTTTTAAACGAATTCGCGGAATTTAAGGTTTCATGAAGTATTTCATAGCATGTCCATTTCCATGAATGATTGGTTCAGCAAGGAATGGTTTTACTTAGGCAAATTTCCACAAACTTTGGTGACCTCGGGTATTTTTAGGAAGCATGAATTCTTCAAAGAATGTGCATTTAGCATCGCCTAACTTGTACTCTTTTAAAACTTTGGGTATTTTGGATTTTCGTGGATTCTAAATGTTTTTAAAAAAAATTCATGATGAGCAAGAATCCACGAAGCTTATGATTTCACGTGGATGAACCCCCCTTAGTCAAATTTTACAATATTAGTGTATTTCCAGGATTTCATGTGACCATGAAGTCCACAACGGTGTGTCTAGCCTAGAAAATGGCTAAGTCATTATTCGACTTTAGGTTTTGGGAGGCTCGAGGAATTTGAGTAACGGTGGAAAATTTCATGAGAATTAGAATTCCATGAAAGGGTTGGAAGTTTGAGCTCGTTTGTTTATTTCCTTCTATTGTGACCATCAAGGCTTTGAAACCCTAGTGGATTTTGAGAACCCACGAAATATTGAAACATTCATGGATTTTCAAGAAGAAAGCACACTCAATGGATTTCAAAACCTTGCATACTCAATAATGGGGATTAAGTGCAAATTTTAGGGTTTTAAGACTATTGAATCTCAAACTTTCAAATTTGGTAACACTATGTTACTTCATCATGAATCCTTATGTATTCATAGTTACTTGTTTGAAACTAAAATCGCATGAATATGGGATAATTTATGAACCCTAGCTTAATTGTTTTGACTATAAATGTAAAGGTGCTTTGGCTCATTCAATATTAAAATCCTTTCAAACAAATTTTCACTTAGAACTAAGCAATTTAAACAATTACAATATTGTAACAAGAAATATGAATTCGTGCTAAGCCCAAACAAAGAGTATAAAATCACTCAAAACCCCCAATGCATAGTTCAACCCAGGATTCCAAAACTTGGTTGAAACATTCAAATCCTCAAGGAAAGGAAAACAAAGAATTCAAACCACAAATCAACTCTAAACCAATGCAAACATCAAATATGCAATGTGAAATGCTTTAATGCACACTAAAACCATTTCACTAAAAACCCTACATGATTTAATGTTCATGATGCTTAGAAATGCAAAAAATGTCATTTTAAACCAAGTTTAATAGTGACTTTACTAATCTTTAAGCTAGATAGTGACAAATAAATGTGAATTTCACTTCAAAATCAGTCTTGAATGGTACAGATTACATTTAATCTTGTGTTCTTGGGTGCCCTAGATGGTGATAAAGCTCAAATTTGAGTATTTCAAAAGCGGAAGTGAGTAATGGGAGTGGAAATGGTGTTTGGGCGCCATCGTACCATGGCAATTAATGCCACTGATAGCATAGTTGTCACTTCTTATCACATAGTCAATTCAAATCTTGCTCATTGAAGAAGCGCTTCAGAGATTAGAATCAGGCTTGGATTCAGGGATTCCGGCAGGGGCATATTCCATGAAGTCTAGAAACTTTGCTAATTTTAGCAGATCATGAATTCTATGAGAACTGCTAATTTCACTAATTTTAGAGATAGGTGAAATCTATGAGATTTCAAAAATCCTGAGAAATAAACCACTTCGCCTAAAATTACTTAAGTGAGGCATCTCAAAAGCAATGATTAACCAATTCAATTGTTATTAAACCCTAAATCATCTCCTAGTTTGAATAAACTTTATAAACTCAAGGGAAATAGACAAAATCAAAATTCGAAGGGCCTTTCTCTTAAGGAGAAAAGGCATGAAAAGCAACCTAAAGCACGACGGGAAAAAGAGGAGGTCCCCATTTCAGATGGTGTGAGTGTGTGCAAGGCACAATAGGTTTGTGTGTCAATTAGTGTAGGGGGCTTAGTTTTTTCAAACTACCATTTTATGAATAATGCTCTAATATGAAATAAATTTTGATAGTGTATAAGGAGAAGATGAAAGATGACTATGAATTTGAGTTTTACGATAAAAACATATGGATATCAATAATGTTGAAACTATCATTCAATAGAAGGAACATATTGCACATTTATAAGATCCTAGTCCAAAAGTATGTAAAGCGGAAAGTGGGGTTAAAAGATGGAGTTGCCTTATAGAGGGATCCTTGGCTATTCAAAGTAGAATTACTATACTTTGAACTCTTTAGCCCTTTTATTTATTTTTGTGGGAAAATCCCGAAAGGATGGTGTTAGGGGAGAATGGTTGGGAATGGCTTCCTATGAAAATACCTAATTAGGAACTCATCCTAGTGTGAATTCAAGTTTCAAGCTTCAAATCCCTACACTATTGGAGTTAATTTTGATGGATTTTCAAAGGATAACTCCAAACCTATTGGTGGTAGTATGGTGGTTAGAAATAAAGACAATTAGCCATAGCTCATTGGGTGGGGGGAATTAGAGTTCCCAAGGGGCATAATTGTTTTCCTCACAACGACAAAAGAGCAATCGAACAACCATGTTTTTAGAAATGAGAAACCAAAACTGCAATTACAATGACAATGTGACGAGAAATGAGATATTTAGAGGTTGTGTATAAGAAACGAATTATATACATATATTTTCAAAATTTTAGATATATATACATGTATATATATGTATGTATATGTGTATGTGTATGTGTATATGTGTGTACATATGTATGTGTATGTATATATATGTATATGTATGTGTATGTTTATGTGAATGCATATATATATATAACAAAATCAAAATTATAGAACATATTTCTATAATTTTATTTTAATCATAATTTACAACAAGAATAAAAATTTAAAAAATTCAAAAACTTAATGATTTAAAAAATCGTTGAATTTTTTATTTTATTTATAAAATAATCTTATATTACAAATTTTTAATAATATATTATATATTTCATTAAAATATAATTAAATTATTTTATTTTATTTTTTATTGATAGTAATTTTTTATTGTTGACAACAAAAATCAATATTATTTTTTATATTTTTTGTCAAATAAGTAAACTATTTTAAAAAACAATTTAATTATTAAATAATTTTATAAATACATTCTAATTTTATTAAAAATATTTACCACAACCAAAAAAAAAAAAAAACTATTTTTTAAAAATATTATGCATGTCAACAAAAATGGTTAAAAAACTATGTGAATTCATGTCAAACAATCGTTAAGAATTTAATGCTTAACTGTATTTATATGGCAAATAAGAGGCGTTACCCATTCCAGAATATGCTATTTCAGGATGCTGACAGGGAGTTACAAATTACTACAATTGATGACAGTTTTCCTGCTACACAATTTAATGATGGCTGGTAACACCCAACTTTGCAGAGGCGTTTCATTCTGAGGTGGCTATCAAGAATTTTTAAGTTTGAATATTCATGTGTAAAACTGCAGCAGTTGTAGAGGGATCCATCTTGGTTCCTCCCATTTAGGAAAAAACCTGCTTTGACAGGGTTTCTTAATATTTTTCCTCAAAACTCTACCAATTTGTTCTCATCGGCATAGTTGAAAGCACGACACAGTTTGTGCGGAATCCTGAGGTAAGTCGTTTGGCATAATTTCCATGAGCTTTTTCTTGGTTATGTTTCTATTTCATTTAGAACAGTTTTGTTTTTATCTGTTAAATCTATGGCTGTTTTCATCTAAGCGTAGGGTTTATAAATATATATTTTTTTTTTTTTCCATAGTGTACGATACCGTAGGTTTTCATGATGAGCAGCAGGGGTGAGTACCCACGAGAGCTACGCCACGAGATGATTTCAACTCATGCTGGAGAATCCTTTGGCATAGCAGTCACATGCAGTGCCGCCTTTGAATTTATCAAAAAATCTTACAATTGTCGCACCGGGTTGCGGGAGTGTTTCATTGCTGGAACCCAAGCGGTTCGAATGAATACTCCACGATCTGCGTGTGGTTATACAGTTGCTTCTGTGTTGTTTTACACAATAGAACATTATGCATATTATGTGAGACAAAAAGAAGACCCCTGGAATATTATCATGGCAGGCCTTGGTGCAGGAGGGTTTCTTGGGATGCGTTACGGGCCAACAGCAATAGCTGATCGTGGCATCCTTACGGCCTTTCTTGATCGCTCATGTACAATGCTAGAGCGGTTTGTAGACCGCTTTAGCAAGTCCAACTGATATAAGGCTTTGTTGGTAGAGATTACTCATGAAACTTTATTTTTGCAGAGATTATTTATTGGTTCATATATATTTTAAATAATTTTCATGAGGATAAATTTGAAGTTTGAGTAATTATACAATATTTGATTTTATTTGTTATTTTATTTTTCTAATTTTTTTTATAGAGATTTAGACAATATTTTTTCATATCATCTTTTGGTTTAAAATAACATTTGATAAACTAACACAATATAAATATAGATAAAATGAATCATTATCAATACTTTATTACATTAGAGGTGTATTACAATGGCATCCATCAAAAAGTAAAATTCAATGTAAAGAAAAAAAATTTAGTTTGAATTTGATGTTCAAATGACATGCAACTAGCAGAACTACATTCATTGTATGTAGATGGTTTTTCAAACAGATTTAAAGCAAAATTAAAAATGATTTTAAATCATTTTGATATCTTATTCAATCTAAAATACTTATTTTTATATCATAATAAATTTTATAATAATTTTTATTATATTAATCCTAAAATTTAATATTAATAATTATAATTAATTTAATTTTATCATTTTTTCTCATTGGAATAGTATTTCCTCATTAGTATTATAATTATAGAGATTATTTTTATTTTATAATATATATTTATACATTATTTTTATTTTGAATGTTAAAAAGATAAATTAAAGTAAATTAAAAATAATTAATCAAGTGAGGATAATGTTGTTTTTTTAATTTTAAAACAATTTAATTAAAATAATAAATTAAAACTAAATACTTAGTGTCATTTAATAATTTTTTAAATTCGAGTGAACATCTATTTATAGTAGTAAATAAATACATTTTTTATAATCATAAAAAATTTCAATGTATTTATTTGTAATTTTTTTTTAAAAGAACTTTCAATTGTTTTTAGTTTTTTTGGCTTTGTTTTTAAAGCTATTTTATTCACAAATTCCTCTATTAAAATAAATTAAAACTAAATAGTTAGTGTCATGTAATAAATTTTTAAGTCTTTAGAGTGAACATTTATTTATAGTAGTAACACAAATATATTTTTAATAATTATAATTACTTAGTGTCGTGTAATAAATTTTTAAGTCTTTAGAGTGAAACATTTATTTATAGCAGTAACACAAATATATTTTTAATAATTATAAGAAATTTCAACGTATTTATTTGTAACATTTTTTTTTTTTTCAATAGTGTATTTATTTCATTTTTATTTATTTTTCAATAGTTTTTAGTTATTTTTCTTTATCATTAAAGCGATTTTAAATATGTTTTTCAAAACTTCATAGTTGCAGGTTTGGCTTTATTTCTTGGATTTTTTGCATGTTTGGCTTTACATTTTTTGGATTCACTTTAATTTAGCCATCACAAATTTGGCTTTAGTCCTATTGAAACCAATTGCAATCATCTGTTGTTGCTTTTTATTTGTGGTTGTTTTATTATTGAGTGGGATGGAAAGTCTCCCAAGTTGAGTCTATTGAACTTGCTAGGGATCATTTGGTTTGGAACTTGGCAAGGTTACATTTTCTTAATATGTGCTAGAATCAAAACTAGGGTTTGGTTACATTATCTTGTATCTTTGTGAAGAAAACACATAAATTTAATATTTGATCTTATCTTAATTGACGCTTGTTTAAAAACATATGTATTGAAAATAAATTATAATTAAAATCAGTCAATTCAAATTTCATAGGGAACTCATAAGACAACTAAGCATCTTTGCATTTAACCTCTAATGTGCTATTGAGTCTTTTCTGGGTTTATTTCACTATTGAGTCTTTTCGCCTGATTTATTTTGCTGGTATATTATTTGATTGATTGAAATGGTGACAACTAAGCATCTTTGCATTTAACCTCTAATGTGCTATTGAGTCTTTTCTTGGGTTTATTTCACTATTGAGTCTTTCCGCCTAATTTATTTTGTTGATATATTATTTGATTGATTGAAATAGTGATAGCATATGGTCAGTTTACTATTGTTTTGAATAAATTGATGAAATTAGGTGCCTCGAGAAAAGATAACTCTCAGTGTATTTTATGTATATTAATATTTCATATATGTATGCTAGTTTTTAATACTCAAAGAATTTTTATTTTTTTCACTACTTATTATTTATTTTGTAGGTTATGTGCTAGTGTATGCCAATGTGAGCTTACATTATTAAGCAATAATATTACTGTTGGTGTATAACTCAACATGAGTTATCCTAACATAATCATAGTTAGTAGATTTCCTCACATGTGGAAAGACTAAGTCTCCTTAAGTGAGTCACTAGTCGATGTGTCAACTCATTTTTGACACATCGCTGCTACATAGAAGGTTGGTTGAACCTTGAGCTATTCTCTTGGTTCTATTTTTGCCACCTATCCTATTATCGTGGAGTATTGTTTCCAAACTTCACCTATTTATACTTGTTCATTTGTAATACAATTTATTCAATTTCACTTGCAATCTTGTGCTTTCTTGTTTCTCCATGATCTTGGTTGTTTCCACATGGTATCAGAGCAGAATGTGGTAAGCTTCAAGCCGTTTTGCTAGCTGTGGGAATCACTTTCATTGCCATTGAGTTTGTGTCAAAGCTTCCAACTGTGAATACTGCAGGAGGTTTCGAAGCCATCTCCAGGCCACGCATATTGTGAGGAGGTTCTGCTCTATCGGCCTGCATAGACAAACAAGTCTGAATACTTTAAAACACCTTCAAAAGGAATCTAAAGTCATTGGCTGGCATAATGAAACTGACTCTCCTTTCTGGCATGCGCGCCTCATAGAGGCCTCTCCTCTTTCTCTCCATATTGAAGGCACCACAGCAAGAGTCCCGTCTCTCAATGTCTCAGCCTGGAACCTAAGAAAATCACGGGAAACTTTACTGAGCTGGATTCCTCTACGTTTCCTTTGGAGAAGAAGAAACTTCCTCTGTTGACTGCGATTACCACCACATGCGGGCTCCCTTCAACTGCAGGTTGTTTCACTTGTTGTAAGCTGCAATTTGGAGGATCTCAGGCCATGTGAATTCTTCATGATTGGAAGAAATTCAGGATGGTTTCTTAGATCACGATTTGTTGTAGAGTGAAGTGAAGAGGCGTGAAGGAGTCCTTCCAAACACTCCATCGAATTCTCCACTTGAGGTGTAGGAGATTGGCATTTGCATTTTATCGCTGACAAAGTCATCAGATCGGCATCCTTCTCTGCCAGGCCATCCTCTTTACATCGACGGTAATTAAGTGTGTTTATATTGCACACTTACTAGAGAAGTGATTTTTTGTGTAGGTGTGTTACCTTTTATACATCTTCTTTTTCACTTTCTTTATCTCTTTCTTCCAAAATTTTTTGAAACTTCTATCTGGGTGACTAAAAGCATCATGGAGTCTACAGTTCTCATTCCTCCTCTAACACCTTTCAATTATCATGATTGGAAGATTAAAGTTAGCCTTGTACTAAAAAATAAGGGTCTATATAGGATAACTATGGGAATGGAAAAAGAACCTAATGCAGCCAAAGAAAAAGAAAAGTTTTTCAACAAATGTGATCAAGCATTTGGGTTTTTGTGTTTAAATCTATCTCCAAAATTATTGTTTCATGTCAAAAATTTAACTACACCCAATCAAGTGTGGGAAACTTTAGACAAACTATTTGGAAAAATTGATGAAATCAGAAGTCATGAATTGGAAAATCAGCTCTTAGGTCTTAGTCCTAGAAGTTTTACAACTTTAGAAGATTTCTTCACAAAGTTTAAATCTTTAAAGTTACAGTTAAAAGATTGTGGAATTGACAAGAAAGAGGATCAATTAATCCTTTCAGTACTTTCCAAATTAGGTCCAGAATTTTCTGTGTTTGTATCAACTTTCTATTCTACTAAAAGTGCTCTTGGAGCGTCATGGAGAATGCCCACTCTAGATAAATTTATTTTTGATCTCACAAGGGAACAGGAGAAACTAATTCAGATGGGTTATTTGAAGTCTATGAAGCCTCAAGCTCTAATTACAGGGAATGACAAGCCAAAAACTTCAAATGGGAAGAAAAACACTAAAAAGGACAAGGGTGGTAAGAAAGGAGATAAAATAGATGATTTGAAAAAGGATAAATCTTCTCAACAAAGTAAGCACATTACTGAGAAGATAATATGTTCCTTTTGTAAAAAATTGGGGTATGATGAACATCAATGCATGAAGAAACAAATTGAAAGTCTCTCAAATATTCTTAAAAAGAATAATATTGGGATTCCTGATTTTGGCAAGGAATCTTCATCAACTCAGGATAATACCAAGGACAAAGAGAAATTAAAAGGCAAAGCTCTAGTTGTTACATCATCTTCATCTTCATCTCCATCCTAGATTATTGATTATGGTGCTACTCATCATATGGGTTCTTCTCAGGTTGTATTCACATCCTTAGAGCCATCCAGAATGTCTTTAGTCAACTTAGGTGATGATACCCCAGTATTGGTTAAAGGGAGAGGGTCTGTTGCAGTTGAAGGAGGAATTTTTTCAAAAGTTCTTAGTGTACCTTCACTTTCAACTAATCTCCTTTCAGTGTATCAAATAACACACTTAGGGAAGGGTATGAGAGTTTATTTCTCTCCAAATTCAGTTGAGATAAGAGAATTACATAGTAATAACTTAGTTACTATAGGAGAAGCCAATCATCAATCCAAATTGTATTCCTTCTCTAGTTTTGCTACTGATATTTCTTCAAAGGCACTACTAACTCATTTAGATGAAGTTAGTAAATTATGGCATGAATGGTTTTTCCACCTTAACTACCGTTATCTTGAACAACTATGGCAACAAAAAATGGTTAATGGATTACCAAAAGTCAAGTTTTCTAAAGGACTATGTGAAGGATGTGCACTTGGTAAACATCCTGAAGCAAAGTCTGACAAAGGAGAAACTTGGAGGGAAAAACAAGTCTTAGAACTTGTTCATAGTGATGTTTCAGGAGCTTTCCCACATCCTTCTTTTACAAGGGCAAGATATGTTCTCACATTTATTGATGATTTCTCATGTTTTATATGGGTCTACTTCCTTAGGCAAAAATTAGAAGTATTTGATTCTTTTCAAGATTTCAAAGCTCTAGCCGAAAAATAGTCAGGGAAAGTCATCAAGGTTCTTCGAACAGATAATGGCAAAGAATATGTTAATAAATTTTTTGAGTAGTTTTGCACAATAAAAGGGATAGAGTTGCAACGCACAGTTCCATATACCCCTCAAAAAAATGGTGTTGCAGAACATAAAAATAGGTCTTTAAAGGAGATGGCTAACTGTATGATTCATTCCAAAGGTTTAACACCATCTTATTGGGTTGAAGCTATCAATTGTGCATGTTACATTCAGAATAGGGTTCCTCACAAAGCCTTGAAAGGAATAACTCCCTTTGAAGCTTGGAAAGGATGGAAACCAACAGTTGATAACTTCAAAGTCTTTGGTTCACCTGTTATGGTTTTTATTCCTATAGAACATCGCAAGGCTATGGATGCACAATCCAAACCTTGTATCTTTGTTGGATATCTAGAAGGTGTTAAAGGTTATAGCCTACTACACCCTACCACACATGAGTTGTTCATTGAGAGAAGTGACAAGTTTCAAGAAACACCCCTTGAAACTATTCTTGACATTCCTCATCATACTATTGATTCTCCATATTCTGATAATATTTCTAATGATTCAGATCATTCACAGTAAATTTCTAGTGTAGTTAGTAGTACTTCTACTTCCTCCAGTTCACAAAGTGATGATTGCACTGAAAATTCATCTTCATCCAGTTCAGGGATTGAATTAGAAGTTGATATTTCTGCACCAGATTCACCCACTTCTAGAACTCTACGCTCACTTCATACAATAGATTCATGGGTACAAACTGCAATAGATGACAAACAGGTTCAGACAGACTTTCAGGGGGAATCTCATGCCTTCTTTGCTTCAGTGTCTGATCCGCAGACATTTAAAGATGCATCAGGCATACCTAAGTGGGATGTTGCCATGAATGAGGAATATGATTCCTTAAACAAAAATCACACTTGGGATTTAACTTCTCTTCCTAAGGGGAGAAAAGTAGTTCGATGTAAATGGATATATTGGACTAAATATGCAGCAGATGGGTCAGTTGACAAGTACAAAGCACAGTTGGTTGCTAAAGGTTTTTCACAAGTAGCAGGAATTGACTATATAGAGACCTTTACACCTGTTGCAAAGATGATTTCAATCAGACTCACACTTGCTATTGCCATAGCACATGGGTGGGTAGTACATCAAATGGATGTAAAGAGTGCATTTCTTCATGGAGATCTTGAGGAGGAGATCTATATGGAACAACCTCCAGGGTTTGTTCATGATTTATCCTTAGTGTGTATACTAAGGAAATCTATCTATGGCCTAAAACAAGAACCCAGGGCTTGGTATGGTAAGATGGATTCCTATCTTCTATCTTCATGATTCACTCGATGCAATTCAGATCCTAATGTGTATCTTCTATGACATGATGATTCATTGTTAATACTGGTTCTTTATGTTGATGACATTTTAATCACTAGGAGTGCTTCCTCTGCTATTATGGCAGTAAAATCAGCACTTCAAGAAAGATTTGACATGACAGACTTAGGGTTACTGCATTACTTTCTTGGTATTGAGATATCTCAATCAGATTTAGGGATTGTTCTTGCTCAACCCAAGTATGTTCTCGATTTACTTGAACGTTTTAACATGACTAATTGTAAACCAGCTCCAACTCCCTACTTATCTGGTGTTAAGCTTGAGACTTCTTGTCCTACACCATTAGTTGATGCAACATTGTACAAACAACTTGTAGGCAGTCTTATTTACTTAACACATAGTAGGCCTGACATATCATATGCAGTTGGCTTAGTTTCCAGATTTATGCAAGAACCTCATGAATTGCACTAGAAAGTAGCTAAGAGGATTCTTCACTATCTTCAAGGTACACTTACATTTGGGATACATTATAGAGTTGGTTCAACTATTGATTTGGTTGGTTTCACAGATTCAGATTGCGCTGGATATAGAAAATCGCAAGTCTACTTCCGGGTATAGTTTTTCACTTGGTTCAGGTCCTATCAGCTAGTCTGGCAAAAAGCAAAATGATATTGCTATATCTTCTACAAAGGAAGAATTTTGAGGAGTTGTTAACTCAACTACAGAAGCCATATGGCTTCAAGGCATCATTTCTGAATTTGGAATTCCTATCAGACAACCAATAGTTATCTATTGTGATAATCAGAGTACTATCCAAATATGCAAGAATCCAGTTCAACATCAACAAACCAAACATATTGAGATTCATATGCATTATATTCATGAACTTATCCATGATAAGATCATCAACCTGGTATTTTGCCAGTCTTCAGAACAAGTTGTCGATATCTTTACCAAACCCTTTACAGAAAGAAGGTTCATTCATCTACGAGCTCTTCTTGGTGTACGGTCTACATCGGCATCATCATCATCAGGAGGGGCCATCTAAAGTCCTCTATTTATTTTCTCTCTTTTTGGAGGAAAGTTTTTTCCCACAGGGTTTTCTTTCTTTCTCCGGTTTTGAGAGATATTTTGTAAATGAGTACCTAAAATGGCGCACAGCTGGGACTCATGTTTCATAAACCTACCTAAGCTATGCTTAAGGGGGGGTTTTGGTGTATAACTCAACATGAGTTATCCTAACATAATCATAGTTAGTAGATTTCCTCACATGTGGAAAGACTAAGTCTCCTTAAGTGAGTCACTAGTCGATGTGTCAACTCATTTTTGACACATCGCTGCTACATAGAAGGTTGGTTGAACCTTGAGCTATTCTCTTGGTTCTATTTTTTCCACCTTTCCTATTATCATGGAGTATTGTTTCCAAACTTCACCTATTTATACTTGTTCATTTGTAATACAATTTATTCAATTTCACTTGCAATCTTGTGCTTGCTTGTTTCTCCATGATCTTGGTTGTTTCCACAATTACATTATAGTGTCTCTAGCATTTATCATCCCCTTTAGTTCAAATCAAATTCAAATATATGAAATGTGGAAAACAAAGGTGGATTTCATATTTTTCGACAATAAGACAATGTTCATAAGGTGGATTGACATGCAAATTATATAGGTGTAAGAAGCATTTATGATATTGTAAGAGGTGTCAAAAAGAAATTACTCCAGCTAAAAAAATATTATAAATTGTTTAGAAATTTCCACTTTCCTTCTTGCAACATTTAACTTTTTCCTATTTTGAATTCTTTCATGGATACAAACCTTTGAACTATTTGATTTTCCACCTTTTATTTTTTGAATTTTTGTACTTTAATATGGATATTTATAACGTGTTTTACATTGATGAAAGGTGGAATCACGTTGCTTCTTTTGACACTCACTAGCATAATTTCCGTACTTGTGACAATAATAACATTGGACATAATTTCTTTTGTCATACCTTTTATTTGAACTACTATTCTTCTTCTGGTTTTGGTTTCCTATGAGCTACTAGGCTCCTCTTGGCTGGTTGTGTCTCCTCTTCCTGTACTGCTTCTTCCTCTACCTCTTTTACCTTTGCCTCTACTATTTCTTCCTCTTCCTTGACCTCTTCCATTGGTCTGAGCTTTGAAAGCTTTCTCTAGGGAAGGAGAAAATCTATTCAACCACTACTCATGGGTTTGTAGAGAATCAATCAACTCATCTATAGTCATTTGAGACAAATCGTTTTCCTCTTCAATGGCAATGACTACATAATCAAACTTAGTAGGCAACATTCTTAGTATTTTCTCAACAATCCTTTTCTCTTCCGTTGCTTCTACACTGAATCTCAGCTGATTTATCAAAGTGGATACTTTAGTGTGGAAATAAAAAATACTCATTATCCTTCATTAGTAGAGTCTCAAAATTTCTTCTCAAGAGCTACAACTTAACTAATCTCACTTTATCTGTCCCCTTATAATTGTTTTGCAGAATTTTCCAAAGCCCGTTTCTCATAGTTTGATGCAACAATAAATGGGAAAATAGCCTCACTCAAGGTTCCCTCAATCAAACTAAGGGATTTTGCATATTTCATCCTAGTTTCTTTCAACTAATTTTTTTGTGCATCTGAGAGGGCTGAAAATGCATTTGTGTCTATGATATCATTGAACCTATTGATAACCAATTCCCATAGGTCATTAGCAACTAATATTGTCTTCAACTTCTTAGCCCATATATCATAATTCTTCCTGGATCAAAAGTTGGTGGTTGCTACCAGCCTTTGCTCTCACCACCTACCATTTTTCTCTCTCAAATATGAGAAAATTGATTAATTTCTAGATAACCTAGGGCTTTACCCACGATAAAAAAACTACCCAAAAAAATAGGGCTCTGATACCACTTGTTGGTAGGCAGGGTACAACAATAAAAAAAACACAGATGTTATGTTGTAACAAATTCAATGACAGAACAAAAAATAGAAAACACACATAGAAAACTCAGAGTACATGCTCTATTTTCACTTCAAAATAAAACACAAACTATTTGGACTATTGTCCAATACAATGGTGTTGCACTCACATCTATACTGCTACTTACTACAGTGTTGAAACTACTTTTGTTAAACAACTGCTCTATTGTAATTGGTTGTTGTGTCTGGTAAACATTCCCTTATGCTATCTCGTTGTTCTATGTTGAACATGCCTTCTACTATTGTAGGCTTCTCCAAAATACAAAATGAAAACTTTCTACAAAAGCTGAGGGTTGCATTCTATTTGTTTGCATATGCAAGCTCAAAAAATCAACGCTTCATTTTGAATTCAAAATTACCTACCAATATTAATTGTTGCAGGTTCAACTAGCTATAGGTATACGTTGGGGGAAAGTTGAGGTAATTCCCAAAAAAATTGACATGGGGGCAGACATCCTCTAAGGAGGATTAAATATTTCTAACACTTCCATGCCAAAAAATAAACATAAAAAAAGTTGAAGATATGATATTCATCAAGAAGAAAATGATTACCAATGTGAAATATTGTATAAACATATTTATTGAGAACATAATCAATCTTAAAATTTTACATTAGGCATTTTCTATCATGTTAAACTAACCACAAAGAATCAAATGTGCAATACTTTAGGAACTTCTTAAGCTAGGAAAGTGTAGCAAGGAAATTAAAAATGAAGCAACACTCATCTATTACATAAATGTGAAATTTGAAAATGTGGTTATGCAACATAGAACAAAATAGAATAGCGAATGACATATACAAAAAATAATAACTAATTTAGTGCTCATCACATCATATAAAAATGCAAAAGAATAGATAAAATGGAATGTATTATTGACTGAGATAATCATAATGTACATAGTCTTGAATATGTAAGTCTGAATCTCATCAGATATGATAACATTTTTAGTTTCTGAAACTAAATGGCTAAATGGATCATTGGGTCAAGCTCATTCAAGTTCAAAATTCCAAGCCATTACCTGTGTCATGAAATCCATGCCTATATTCCCAAGATATTACCAAGGTATTAACTTGACAATTGAACATTTAGTGATCCCCTAAATATCTAGTTATAAGGACAACCTTTTGATAGAGAGAAAAACATAAATACTCTAATCATTTTGAATATCAAAAACATTGTGAAAGCTACTCCAAATGCAAGTTCGAAGAAGTATTCCTGCAAGAATCATCATTAAAAAAGAAATGGAGTGTAATTAACTCACATCAAAGAGAAGAGTTGGAAAAACAATTATGACAACCAAGAAATTGTAATATGTATCCACTAAATCTTACTGTTCTTTGAAATATTGTAAAAGCACATAACTGACACACAAATAACAACCAACCAGTATATGTAGATTGATAATCTTTCCATTGGTTTTATAAGCTATGAAATATCAAAAAAAATTGATGAAGGTGAAATAGACAATCTGTAATCCGGTTCCCATGACAAGAAGCGATGGTAATTGTATCCAAAATGAAACAATGTTAGTCTCTTGCTTCACATCCTTAAACATAATGGCAAATAGCTGCAAGGCCGTAAAGGGTATATAGACTTTGAACCAACATCTACATTCTGATATTCCATACCGACACAAAAATTGTAGTTCACTCTCCTACATTCAAACATTTAAATAAACATCATTACACAA
Organism: Sequoia sempervirens; assembly: GCA_007258455.2. NCBI lineage: Eukaryota > Viridiplantae > Streptophyta > Pinopsida > Cupressales > Cupressaceae > Sequoia > Sequoia sempervirens. Next base: position 85,490,194 of record VDFB02252616.1, on the reverse strand, counting down.
TATGAGTAACCTAATTTAAAATTTAAAATTTTGGTAAAAATAAGCCCAATAAACCCTAACCATAAAAAACTAGCTTTTCCATTTATAAATAAATCCCAAATCTACACATAAAACAAATCAAAGTGAAAGAAGTAGGAAAAATCAACCAATGCAAATTATCAGTGACTTTGTGCTTGAAGCTAGCTGGAGGGTTGACTTGCCTCTCCACCAGCTCATTCTAAAGACTATTACAAGCTATCCTACTCAACCCGTGAATTAAACAAAAACATACACATATTGAATATATCCTTCCCAAAAAACAAAAAAAATGAAGTTAAAGAATAACAAATTATGTGAGAATTGGAGGTGCCGCTCATGGTGGCCATTGTTGATGAGAGACAGAAATAAATGTAAACAAATGAGTCAACCCTAAATAAAAAACCTACATTTTATAGAGTAGTAGAGAATATATTATTGGCAATGATAATCCCTTGCAAGATGAAGATTATTTAAGGCTCTGAGATGAAAATGAAAATGATGATCTGCTTCACTCACTTCGTTTGAATAGAAATGATGGATCAATGTACTTTCATCAAAATGTTGAACATAAACAAGGCATGTGAACTGCTTTGCACAATGCCACATAGCAGCTACAGCGACACGTGCCCTATGAGAAAAAAAACAAAAACAAAAAACTTTAGGCTATGGTTTAAATTTTTCAATCCCTTCTTTTCATTTGCCATTCTTTTTCCTCTATTTCAGACGAATGGAAATTCCAATAATCAACTAGGAAAATTATAGTCATCCAATAAGAAATATGAAATTACCATTTAAATAAACCACGGATATCCAGTCCAAGGTAAAACTTTAGACTATAGGACAATTTTTTTTGTTTTGTATGATGAATTGCTCAAAGGCCATGAAGAATGCTTGTGAGCGAGTGCAAAATGTGGAAGCATTATCCAATGACGTGCCCAGTTTCAGGTCCATGTTGTTAGGAAATATTGCATTCAAACCCAGAATCACAAATCATTTCCCACATAACCCAAAAGAGATAAACATGCATACAAGTTTTCCAAATGCAAAGATCAAATAGACAAGCCACAAGATAACACAAGATTTACCCTAGGAAAACCCTCAAAAGGGAAAAACCCAGCCTCCAAAAGCATCCATACTCCATCATATTAATTAGCCATAAGAAAATACAAGAGTTACAATGAATACCTCTGAAACATCAAGCCCTCCAATGCACTTTCATGTGTCCAAGTATGAATCCACACATCCCATGCCATGGTTCACAAATGTAGTCTTCAAAAAGACTCAATAACCACAGCTAACCTACTCAGCTTGTTCACCTCTCCCCCAACCTAAAACCACCACATTGTGTTTGCTTTTATAGACACAAGCTCACACAAATACAACTGGTGGTAAGGTAAAACCATGTACTACAAAACCATGTGAATACAAAACCACTAACCCCTTATTTAATATTGGGTACTAAGCTGTTACAATATTTAATTCCCCAATATTAAATTACTAACACATGTCTCCTACATAAATAGTAATACAATGTTACAATACAACATTACATAGGTCCCAAATAATTACCTAGTGCGATTATCCACACCACCAAGGTGCATCACAACTAAATAATTATTTAATTACAATAATAGAATAAAATATTTTATGCAATGGTGTACAACACCATACCCAAACATTCTCCCACTTGTTGTATACATTGCATAAGGGATCAATGCATGATATACATCATCATAGCCATCCATGAAACCACATGAATCTGTAACACGCTCTCATGCTCCAACCATGATACCTGCAATAAGAACAAAGTGACCACCATCTCAAACAAGAACTCCTCTCATCCTCCAACATGCCATCTATGGAAGAAAAGGAACATGCCAAGGCGAAGATGCAACAATCCATGAGCACAAGCACCAAATCCAAGTGATAACAAAGGCTCTGCCAAGCTGTTGTCAACTGTAAAAAACCCACATGATCAGAAATAACATCCATAACACATGATAAATACATCCAACCATCCATACCTCCAAGGTATCAATACATCAATAAACTTATGCCAAGAACATATACAACCTGAAAACTGCAACCAAGCTCCCTGTATAAAACATGTCAATGAAGAACATCCATATCAAGGAACTCCCACTACATAGGTAATGTCAAAGCATATCAAGCCTACCAATCCACACTATACATCAAAGTGTGATAAGTCATCAAAACATGGAGTACCAAGAACAATTGCAATGATCCACACATACAACCCAAGAGCTGCATAATCTCTCACAACATGTTGCCACCATCCTCCCAAAACATGAACATCCAAGGAGAAACCATGAAGAGAGAAACCTGTAAACCATAATGTCCTTCTACCAACACCTCAAAAGTGTACCATTGTGTCAGGTATGATCTCCTAAACAACCCCAACTGAAAAGCCTTAACAACATCCATAACACCCAATCTCATAGATCAAGTACAACATATAAATCAATGTAACAATGCCAACATGGATGTAAGCCTCTCAAAACAAGAAGATCAAACTCATAGATAACCATCCCCATTAACTGGAAATCAGCCCATAAACCATCTCCTAACAATCCTCATCAAAGAATGATATCATAAACTCAAATGTACAAGGAGATAACCATGCCATAACATCTCTCAAAATGAATCCTCTAGAACTAACTATCCATAGCTCAAGATCCATGTCTATGAATGATAAAGCATAAAACTAAACACATCTGAAAGATATAATGGGTAAATGCCTCTCAAATCATAAGCTGCCGAGTAGACCAAGAGTGGGGAATGAGAATGCTCCTCCAGGATAACCAAGCCATCATGACTCACTCCAAGAACAATCTCCTCTATCTGTCCATCATGAACTCATGTCCATATCCAGGTGAAGGCTCCCTCGGTCTTCCTGCTGAAACCTCCAAAGAGTAACCATCTCAAGAAAATGTCTCTAATCATAAGAGAACTCCAACCATCACCTACATCTCTAAGTATCCACGAGCACCTATAACTGATCAATCCATACCAAACTCCAAATGCAACATAACACCATCATGAACTATTCAAGCAAATGATCAATGTACTCAATACAAAGAGAATCACACATGATCAATGTCAAAGCTCCAACTACATAATTAGGAACCTATCATGATAACATGATCTAACCATCTCCTCCTAGGAGATCACATGCACCAAAACATACATCCTGGTCTCAAGAGAACATGTAATATGCCAAACTCTAATCTAGAATCAAGAGTGTACCATGACATCATAACAAACACTCTAAGCCAAGAAAACATATCCCCAATCATATGAATATAACCATACCAATGATGCATCCATGTCACTACCAACAACTCCCACTGAACCGTGATATGAGCTACACATGGCATCATGACAACCATCCTCTTCATGAAGATCATCCAGGTCTACACACACTCAACTGCAATGTCAGTAACATACAAGTAAACCAAGATCTCCAAGCCAAGAAGATACATACAACCGCCATAAAAACATCACAAACCAATCCAACACTGCCAAATCATCAGGTCAAAAGCTCCCACTGAAAGTGCATAACAAATGAATGTACCAAGCTATCATGACATCGTGATTAAACCACATGCTACAAGTCCCATGAATCGACTAATCAAGTACTCAAATCATCCATCCTCTCAATCCCAAAACACTATACCAATGCACAAATGACCACAGACAAGGCCAACTAATGAAAACTGCAACAACAATGAATCAAACCTGGTGGATATAGACAGTCCACATTCAAGTCATCTCGCTGCAATCAATAGGCTACACATACCTACCAACCACATAACTCATAGATCCAATCACTGAAACATGCAAACTGATTATCACATTAGTAACCACAAACCGAGATATTAAAGAAGATAACCATGTAGACATCAAGACTCAAACACCAAATCAACCATTGATCTGATTTGCCAACCATGTCCACAAAAGAGTAATCATAGTCAAGGAACTAAATAAGCATCAAGAAGATAGTACCAATCTCCTAACATCAAACCATATCACCACCAAAAACCAAATACATGATCATGTCATGCCAATGCATCAAATGTGCCTACATCTCCATGACACCATAACCATAGCCATCACTGTACCTACACTCAACTATCACCTATGCGAGACTCCAAGTCTCAAACCATGTCCAACCATGTCCTCAAAACCAAAGACAACCTGTGTACCTGTCACCATCAAATTCTTAACTCTGAAAATCACCTGTAAACCTATACCAGGAAGCACCAATCTGATAATCAGCTATAGCATCATAAATAAAATATATAAACATGTACTTCCTCAAGTTTTTGCTTCTTGACTCATTCAGATGCTTACATAAACACACCTTGAATCTCAAGCACCTACAAGAAATCAAACAAGTACCAAACATTCCTTACACCACAAACTAATAAAAAATCTGAACCAATATGTAGTACACTGCAAATTCTCTCCAACACATCTTCGAAATCGAAAATCCGATTCCGTATGCAAAAAATATGACCAAAACCATACAAACAAGAACATCTGACTTTCAGGCTCCAAAAACAAGTCAAAATAACAAAATCAGAAAAAACAAACCTATACCACAATGTAGTGCTCAGAACTAGCTTTCCAATGACTGCAAGAAGTCAAAAAACTGACATGCTGAGTGAAAGTTATGCTAATTTGAAAAAAAACTGCTATATTTTGTCCTCTAGGTGGCTCTCCGGTGGTGCTTGGGTGGCGCGCCAGTGGTGGGTGGGTGGCGGATTCCAAAATCCATTTAAATTTAATTTAATTTTCCATTTTAAAAATTCCACCCTTCTTGCGTACGGACCCGACGCATTATCAAATATGGCTTTCAAATCTTTTAAATCCACATCAACAAATTTTATCGGTGGATTTTGTTTTTTTTTTTATGGTACCACAGCTGTCAACTAACAACACTAGTGGTACTATCAGTACCGTCGGCCTATCAGGACTGCCAGTCATGGTACTGGCCGGAGTGAGGGAGCAGGGGTCACTCAGGACCTACCTACCTAAAGTTTTTTTATTTTTTATTTTTTTCAAAAGATTTTCTAACATTTCTCATTTTCTCTTTTATAGGATATTTAATAATTTTTTCACCCGACGAAATTAATTTTCACAGTGATTTTTTTTAAAGACGGGATTTTATTTTTGTGCACATGCAAAAATGGACATTTACTAAAAAAAATTTCCTTCTTTTCAACTTTTCCAAAGTAGGTCAAATTTTATGTCAAAATTCGTCTCTCAGCCAGCCTGGATCTAGCCATGAGGTCCATTTTGTTCCAGAAGATTATTTGTGAAATTTCTCCAACAAAACCCTCACATGCAAATTCAAACCAAGAAACCCTTTTTCACCCAACATTGGAAAACTTCATATCTGCATTAAACCCAACAAATCCTGACAACTCAAAAACCCAAATCTGCATAAAAACACCTTCAAAATGTGTTGCATACCTTGTAATGCCTCAAATCTTACATGCATGTCCATGGCTTCAACTTTGCAAAAAAATCTCGAACCAGGGTTATAATAAAAATTCTTCAACCATGAAAGCTCTAATACCACTTGTTAGGAAATATTGCATTCAAACCCAGAATCACAAATCATTTCCCACATAACCCAAAAGAGATAAACATGCATACAAGTTTTCCAAATGAAAAGATCAAATAGACAAGCCACAAGATAACACAAGATTTACCCTGGAAAAACCCTCAAAAGGGAAAAACCCAGTCTCCAAAAGCATCCATACTCCATCATATTAATTAGCCATAAGAAAATACAAGAGTTACAATGAATACCTCTGAAACATCAAGCCCTCCAATGCACTTTCATGTGTCCAAGCATGAATCCACACATCCCATGCCATGCTTCACAAATGCACTCTTCAGAAAGACTCAATAACCACAACTAACCTCCTCAGCCTGTTCACCTCTCCCCCAACCTAAAACCACCACATTGTGTTTGCTTTTATAGACACAAGCTCACACAAATACAACTGATGGTAAGGTAAAACCATGTACCACAAAACCACGTGAATACAAAACCACTAACCCCTTATTTAATATTGGGTACTAAGTTGTTACAATATTTAATTCCCCAATATTAAATCACTAACACATGTCTCCTACACAAATAGTAATACAATGTTACAATACAACATTACATAGGTCCCAAATAATTACCTAGTGCGATTATCCACACCACCAAGGTGCATCACAACTAAATAATTATTTAATTACAATAATAGAATAAAATATTTTATGCAATGGCGTACAACACCATACCCCAACACATGTGTCATTCCTTGGAAAAATAAATAAAACATTACAAAAACATTCATAACACTTTTCCCTCCCCTCATGATTGGATAACCTGTTTAAAATTATTGTTGTAAAAAATAAAACCCTAGGAAATTAGGCAATCCCCAATAGAGAGGGAGATAAATAGTAATTTTTTTTTAGCAAAATAAATAAAAAATCCAAACTTTGGATTAACATGATAGTATATCTCACTTGGTTCTCAACGCACAAATAAATTTTCTCTTTGCTCAATCAAAAACATTGGTCTCCTACTATAAAGGCAAGGACTAATAATTTAAACCATATCTTAAATGATATATACAAATATTCACTTAAATAATCTATATGATATCTGAAATTCATAGAAATAATCTATATAGAGCTGCACAGAACTCTTATAATAATGAACGTCATGAAAAAAATGACACAAAGAGAAAAAGAAAACTGAAAACAACAACTAAATAACTGACTTGCATCCCTACCCAAAAATATCCATAATGGAGGGGGGCACAAGAGCAAAGCAAAAATGCTGCCCACCCACTTTTAGAGCTAGAAAAATGAACAGGAAATATGGTTGAAACTAAGTCATCTCCCTTGATTAGATATTGTATACACCATGAAGAAAAAAACAATAGGTTCACTTGTTTCATCCGGAAAGGTATCAAGTATTTAGTATATTAAGGGTCTTATATGCAAAATACTGATATCTATCTATCATAAGCCCAAATCACAACCTTGACAATGTTGGCGAGTAATTAATTTCTCCCACCAAATCTCCACGAAACATCAACCAATTTGAAACTGCATTTAAAATAGAAGGTTCCCACCACCAATCTAGATAAATCTTCCACCGACCAATAGACCATCTTCTACGCATATGTTTTTTACGTGCAATATTTCTAGAGAATTCTAAAGACCTCTTTAAAATAAGCATCATGTAATGTGTTTGAGCATCAGTGGCAAGATGATCAAATGATCATAAGAAGAGGAATGTTGTAGCATTCAAGAGAAGATGTAATAGTTACTAAATTGATTAATGGAATTGTGTTGTAGAACTTGAGGATTTTGTGTTCTATTTTCTTATGTTGTATTTCTGTGTTTATGTTTTTCCATCGACCACCTACAAGTGGTATCAAAGCTGATGGTGAATTGTCCGAGCTAAAGGTGTGTAGCAATGTGAAGAAAGATCGCTGAAGTCAGTGTCGCCGATCATGGTTGCCAAATCGGAGATTTGAAGATGATCGAGGACTAAGCGTAGAAAAAGTGGAAGTTGTTGAAACTGTAGCAAACTGCAGAATTTTGTGAGGAGCCACATCTGAAATGAAGCCAGAAGGAGAAAACGTTATGATCACAGTCCACAAATAAGTGTTTGTGTCAAGCTTGAAATCATAGAACTAAAAGTTTGGTTGTTGTCCTTGGAAAGTAGCAGCTGTAGTTCGAAAGAAATCTGATTTTAAAAGAAAAAGCCATTTTTTGGAGAGATCAGCTATTTGATGTTAAATTTGTAGAAAGGAGACTTTAGAAGGAGATCACATGAAAGCATTAAAGTCTCTGCAGTAAAAGTGTGGATTGCTGAAGACTGAGGATTGAAGAAGGCATTTATTCAAGCTTATAGTGAGTCGCTGAAGAGAAGCTGTTGTTTAGAGGATCACATGAGAAGTAGCTGTCAAAGTTGAAGAATCCAGGCACAAAAATAAAGTCCTAGAATAAGAGGAGTTTGGTTGTTGATTGTTGGTTTGCTGCCTTGTACATTGTAGACGTTGCTAGGAGATTGCAAGCATTAAATTCATTTAAAAATAAAAATAAAAATCGCTATTTTGAATGTGTATGTAGGTGAAGACATAGGTATCGTTGCCAGTTGAAATTGTCAATGTCAAGGAGAACTGGGTCGCAGAAGTGTATGAACCAAGTAGATCGCTGACTAACAAAAGAGGAATTTTTTTGAAGACTGTAGTCTAAAATTTTTATGCACGCTGGCAAAAACAAAGTGTTTGGAGATCACAGTGAATATAGTGAATGAGACTGAATTTTTGCATGGCAAGGAGGTAATTGATTAATTGTTGTTGTTATAAGATTTGAGAGCATATTGTTATCCTAGATTGTGGTTGTATTCAAGTGTGTTTGTTGAGGAAGAGGTATCCAGTGAGTTTCATTTGATTATATTTTAATGGGAAAAGCTAATAGAGTAAAGAAAGAGAAAAGAAATAATTTAGAATAAGAACTAATAAAGGTGAAGAAAGAAAATACAAGTTTAAAATGTGAAAATGATCTTTTAGAAGAAAAAAAATGACAATTAAGAAAAGAAATGGGAGCAGAAAAATGTAAAATTTTAAATGAAATTAGTGATTATACATAGGCAATTGAAGAGCTACATGATAGGTTAAAGTTTGTGGAAGAAGTACATAATTGGAAAATGAAGGAATCATGCAAACTTGAAGAAAAGAATAAAGAGCTTGAAGAAAAGATAAAATTGTTTGATGAGATTAATAAAAGAAATGAAGAACTAGAACAAAGAGGGAAGTTGATTGATGATTTAAAGGAGAAGTTAAAGATGTTTGATGAAGTTAAAATAAAGAATGATGATTTGGAAGAGAAAATAAAGAAATTAGAAGAAGAAAATAGTGTATACACAAATGAAATATCAAGATTGAATGAAGAGAATGAATGTATGAAGGAAAAGAAATCGACATGTGATTTTTTATGTGGTATAGAAGATTTGGTTGGTTCAATTGATGAATCAAGTGGTTTATGTAATGTTGCTCAAGTTGTTCATGATGAAGAATGTGAAGATGAAGTTGATAATGTGACTGATTGTACAAATCATATTAATAAGAATAATGTTGGTTTGCAAATCATGAAGATAATGGGATATAAAGGCCAAGAATTAGGTAAGCATAAGCATGGAATGAAAGAGCCAATTGAACCAATTATGAGGTCAAAATATGAAGGCCTTGGATATGTGAGAGGTAAATGAAATGTTTCAAGTTTAGCAAAATTTGTTTGAGAAGTGCATTGTATTCAATGTTCACATAGTAATAGAAAAGGGCATATAAAAGATACATGTTGGGACCTACATCTGTGCAAGATTTGTGGTTTAAGAAATCATTCAAAGAAAATGCATTGGCAAAGAGAGAACCAAAATACAGGAAGCATACAAATGGATTATGGATGGACTTTTGGATCAAATTGGAAAAAGATTACGGGCATGATAAAAAAAATTGTTTAGGTATAAAATTTCACACGTAAAAGTTGATAGCAATCATGGCAAGTTTAAAGGCACAACAAATACTTTTGGCAAGGCATCTATAGATGGAAAATTTTCAGGAAGTTGTATATTGAAGGTTTGAGAGACTACCGCAGCAGCAGTTGGACAAAGACAAAGCAATTGTCAGACATGAATATCATCAAGAAGGCAAAGAAAAGGATTTGAAGAAGTCTGAAGACTTGGTTGCAACCATAAGTCAAAGAAGAGAAAGAAGACATTAGTTAATGGAAAAAGAGATTGGAGAATTCTGCAACATTCGTGGTAGAAATTGAGGGGGGTGTTGGCGAGTAATTAACATGCAATATTTCTAGAGAATTCTGAAGACCTCTATAAAAAGGCATAATGTAATGGATCAAGCATGGGGTGGCAAAATGATCAAGTGATCATAAGAAGAGGAATGTCGTAACATTCAAGAGAAGATGTAATAGTTACTAAATTGATTAATAGAATTGTGCTGTAGCACTTGGGGATTTTGTGTTCTGTTTTCTTGTGTTGTATTTCTGTGTTTATGTTTTTCCATCCACCACCTACAGAAAATAAACTAAAATCGCAACCTTTCATCTTCACCCTCACAGGGTAATTAAAAATTAAAACAAGTTTGCCATGTAAATTTGATGGCTAAATATAAAAATCTCAGTCTTCAACTTCAGCTTTATAATATACTAACCAAATCCTGCCAAATTTGACAAGAGACATCTAAATCCCATGCCTAACAAAATAAGTTAGGGTCTTGAATGCAAACCTGTTGAACAATCTAGTCGTGATCTAAAACAGCAACCTAAGGTGTGGAAGTTATATCACAATTAACAAATTCTATCAGATATCAATTAATTTAAAAACCTTGCGCTTCATAAAGGGAGTCAACCACTTATTTACAAACATAACCTAAAATCACAACCTTCACCTTTACGTAATGAATCTAAATGAACCAAGCCACTTCCTCTGCTAAACAAAATTAAAATATTATCAATTTTGCTATAGCAGATTTAAACATATCGGTTTAAACGAAAATATTATCAATTTTACAGTAACAGATTTAAACATATTGGTTTAAATGAACCAAGCCACTTCCTCTGCTAAATAAATTTAAATTATTATCAATTTCGCTATAGCATATTTAAACATATTGGTTTAAACGAACCAAGCCACTTACTCTGCTAAACAAAAATAAAATATTATCAATTTTACACTAACAGATTTTAAATATATCGTTCTCTGAGCTAGATTTTTAAGCATTTTCCAAATAATCCATTTTTACACTTACATTTCACCAACGAATCCATAACATAACAAAAACCCTAAGTCCCACTCCTATCGAACTCGATGAAAATCCCTTAATTCTTGGAAACACGAGTGCATAAATGATCTCAATCGAACGATTTCAATGAAAAAAGCTCTAAAAAGAAAAACAAGAGCAAAATCAGGAACAATATAGATAAATCTGCATACAAATGCAATTAATAACCGAGAACATTTACCTGGATTGAAATTATTTCTCTCCCTGCGATTGCCCAAGAACTCTGAATTAATGAAGCGGAAATAGCGGTGGAAGTGAAACGAACCCTCTCTGTTTGATTATAGGAGCGCCGATTTGGAACTTAATTTAAAAATATGTAAAATAATTAATTAATTAAATAAACTAATGATCAAATTTTTTCATATAAATGTATTTGTAATTTTTTTTTTTAACAAATTTACTTAATTTATTTATACAATTTGATGATTTCAAGATAAACAAGAGTTGCAGGGCAGCGAAGTTCCTGCCAAAAAGTTATAGAATAGTTAAAATAGTTATGTTTTAATTAGTTGTGTTTGGTAAGTTTTAACAATAATGATGATAAAACAAACAAATGAATAAATAATAGTTATAGCTATAAATCATTTCTAAAAAAATGAAATGTACTTATTTATGTGAAGACTAAATACAATTTTTATCTCTGGCTAAAGAAATTTAAATTGAATAGAGAAATAAATATAATTTTATGTAAAAGACTAAATAGAATTATTACTCCATCTAAATTTTAAATTGAATGGAGAGATGGATTTAAGCTCAAGGTCTGATTGGGTTTTGGGAGATTTAAAAACAAACAAAAGTATTGTCTGGACCAGTGTGGAATGAGGAGTCCAAAAGTTGTAGTTGGAGGAGCAAAAACAAAAAATAATACACAACAGTGAGATGAAAAAAAGAGAAAAGCATTGGGTATGATGTCTGTGTGCAACAAAAACAAAGAAAGGTGTCATATAAAGGAAGCAATTAATTTTATTTTTTTTAAAAGCCAGATAGAGGGCTGCTACAACCATGTTCAAACATTTCAAAATTCAAAATTGTAGATAGAGACTAGAATATATATATTAGTAATTGATTAAAAATAGATGTCTTGAAAATGATATCTCAAGGCTTATTTTATATATATTATTAAAAATATATACACAGCATGACCACAAAGACAAAATTATTAGAATTAGGGTTAAGATTTTGGATGCCATTAGGTTTAGACATAAAGCATTATATTAGTCACAATAGAAATATATCTAATTTCAAGATAAGCTCTAATCTTTTTTATTTTGTAGACACTTAAAATTCATCTCATTTAAAATAAATAATTAATTTTATCTACAATTCACTCTACTAATTGATTCTACATCAATTATTTAAATTAAATCATTTAACTTCATTTTCACTTCATCATTCCTTACTATATGTATATATCAGTATATATAATTAAAAATGTTATTTTAAAACAGTAGAATAATTTGCTATTAAATTTAAAAGTTATATCATGAAAAGAAGAATAAAGTAAAATTATACAAACATATATATATAATTCTAAACAAATAATCCGAAAGTAAATAGTTTTCTCTTAATTTTTTAACAAATAGTATTTTATCTAGAATTATCTTGTTGTAACTAATTACTATAACATTTCATCTAAAATTTTCCTGTTCTAACTAATTAGAATTATAGTCTTGACTCCCAACCAAAAATGAGTGTTTTTTATTAGGTCGATTTACAAGGAATTACACTCGCATTACAAATTCCAAAATTTGGAAAGCCCAAAGTAGTAGATCATATTCACCATTAAAAGGGCATGTGTTCCAAGTCTCTCCTTTCTTTATAAACATTACCAACACAAACAAAATAAAATGTCATTTAGATAAATAACTATGGGACTACTCACAAAGTCATTTTGTGATATTAATTAAGAGCACACAAGTCACATGCCAAAATAAAAAACTTAGATATAATTAATATTATTCCTGCTACAAATATGTTTTCTAGTATTCCACTAATTCATGCAAACAATTTAAATCATGTATCTTGGACTAAGACTACAAAATACAAAGCAAATACGGAATGTCATGTAAAGCTAAGACTACTAAAATAAAATCAAACACAATTCATTGACATTCACTATGTATAAAGGTAAAAAATGAAAACCCTCCAAATTTGTAGTGCTTACCATAGCTGGATTGAAGAAAAATCTTATATTTTATGACTCAAAAGATCAACATAATAAAGTGCAATATTTGATAAGAATCACCCACTCCTTGCATATGAGATTCAATGAAATTTAAAAAAATCATTTTGGGAATCAACCAATGAAGGGACCAACCCAGAAAACTAGGTTTAACGCTTGAAGATCTCAACGAACAATCACCCATGATATCCATAAATGAATTTGTGAAAACGTTTTTAAAACATTCAAACAAATGCGAATTTACAGGGTAAATGTCATTTTGCAACTACCCAACATTGAGGTATGGACAACCATTAAAAGAAAAATATTTCATTGATATGCATAAAAAAGATGGAAGCATAGACATTGTTTTCAAATCTATATAATCAATACCCCAAGAAATGTGAATATAATAATTGCAGACATGAACAAATCCGTTATAAATATGTGGTGGTAGCTGATGATGCACAAATTGCATTTGATAAAATCTTTAGAAATTTTCAAACAAAAACAATTGGCAAGAGTAAAGCTAGATAATAAGGCCTTAGAGAGTGGAATCCTGATTCCCTAGAACAATTGTTGTTGCAAGAGATGGAATCGTTGGAAAGCTTGATCTTTTTCTTGCTGCACAAGGTGGTATCTCATCTGCAACCAGAACAATGACAACACTTGTGAGTTGTAATGACAATACACTTACTGCCCTGACCATGACAACACTTGTGAGTTGTAACGACAATACACTTACTGCCGTGACCATGACAACACTTGTGAGTTGTAACGACAATACACTTGCCCTGACCATGACAACACTTGTGAGTTGTAACGACAATACACTTATTGCCCCAACAATGCAGGTAGAAATATGGCCGTCAGTTGGGTGAGTTGTAACGAGAATTCACTTATTGCCTCAATAGTGCTACAATAAAAAGATTCGCCTAAAAATTTGAGGGCTCTTTTTTGTGTGTTAGTTACATTCTCCACTTCCATCTTCACCGCCAACAATGCCTTCACTTCCTTTTTGACAACCACCTGCACCTCATTTTAAATGCTGCTAGGAGTAGAACAACGTAATAATAAAGTATTATTAATAATGATATAGGATAATCATGTGGTTTTATAATATAATAAAGCTAGTTTTAAATCTATTATATTTGATTATATATTATATTGATTTATTAAATTCATATGTTTAATATATTAATTTTAACATGGTATTATAATAATATATACTATATAATAATTAAGGAGGGTTTGTAGGAAAACTTTGTTCAACTAATGAAAATGATACACCAGTTAAAATATTTGTTTCCTTTCATACATAAATTTGCATATATAAATTTGCATAATATATTAACAAATTTTCATAAAGATAAAATTTATGATATACCTTAAGTATTTTAGTTAAGTTGATTTAATATAATTGTAGGGTGTGCAATAATAATACTAATAAAACTTGTTTATTAAGGTGAGTGTTATAATTAATATTACATAAATATAATCAAAATAATATAATTTGAAAATATTTATACTTAAGAATTAGGTTTAGAATTAAGTTTATCATAATTATAATTATAGAGATTAATTTACAATTATAATAATATAATTTTTTCATTAAATTATGACTAATAAGGTTCAACTTCAAATTTCACAATTTAATTTAAACTAACTATTTTTCTTAAAACTATAATATTTAAAATTATATTTTATTCTCTAAAATTTAAATTAAATTTCATTTGACAATAAATAATTCTAATTAATTAAATTTTATTCTCTAGAATTTAAATTAGATTTTATTCCTCAATAAATCTTCCCTGTTAACATTTTTTCTATTTCATATTCAAACCCTCTTAGCCTTTTTCTACTGCAAAAATCTGAGTTTTAACTCTACTGTATGTGATTTTTCCCTTGCATCTTCAAACACCTTGGATTTCTTCTTGCTATCTCTGCTTTCTTGCCCAAAATCTCCAAAATCTCCATTTATCACTGACTCTAATTCTTGCAAAATTAAAAGAACTCCAAAACATATCACTAATAAAAGTATTTTTCAATTTTTAAAAGATTCCTCATATCATATAGGCAAAATTATTTCTCTGTCATATGTAACCCCCGCTGTCAGAGAATCTACCTTAATTAGCAATGATCTTTGTCAAATATGTAACTCCCATGATGCATGCCATTATTAACTTGCAACTCCCCAATAGGCTCAATAAATAAAATTCAAAATAGAAGTGTTATTTTATCTCTAAGTCGGTTTTTTTTTTTATGGCCGACCCAATTGGAGGAAAAGGGTATAAATAAAGGTGTGCTGGGCGATTCTCGCATGGAATAGTTAATAGCTTTTTAACGAATGCAGCAGAGAACTCAGACACCAACCTGAGTAACTTGCACCTGGTAAGACGGGAGCCATACCAGTCCTATTTGTAAGTTCAAATATATCTGCAGTAATTGGTAACCCTGTAGTTAATTATTCTGGGTGCTATTCTGATTGGAAAATCCTTTTTATAGCAGGGGTTAGAGCAGATCTGACCTGGGCGACCTGTGAAGGATTAGAGGAAACTTTTTCCCGACTGTTGACAGTTTATGGGTCCTCTGTTGAAGGCTGCATCTCTGTGCGCTTACTCTCCCAGGCATGTTTTGATTGTTTTATAGACCAGCAATTTGACTTTCATATTTTGTAATGCTGGTTAATATCCTACTCCATTAACCTATTATGGACGAAGCATTGATTTTTATGGAGTTCGATTTCATTTGATTCATTTCTCTATTAATAGCTAGATCTGGTCAGAAAACCCTAGGTAATTTACAGTTTTGAAGCTCATATTTAAGAATCAACTAAACATTATCCTAACAGACTTTTCAATTCAAAAGAATGAGAGAGAAAGAGAGAGGGATTTTTAATTCCAACTTACATGGGTTGCCTGAGCGCACGAACCCAGGTCATGGATGAGGTAGGCACATGATCATCACCTAAGAACATGTATCCCCCTTTCTTCCCTTCTCCAGCAATGCAGATACCTATGACATTATTGATGGGGCCTTGCTTTTCCCATTGAGATGAAAGACTTGCTGTACCGCTACTCAGACCCAAAACACCATCTGTAGTTTGTATCTGTTTCAAAGACCCAGCTTGATCATATCCACAACGAGGACCCGTGATCAGCATAACTATTAACAGTCGTATTTCACATGACTCGCTGCCTGCACAGGTGCACACAGAGGATCCTTGCATGATACTGCTCAGCGTGGTTGTGGTCTGTACAATTGATGGGATGTCTGTTTGAATCACAAACTTAAAAATATAAATAATGTTTATACCCGCTATGATTGCTTGGTTGTGCGGTTTCATTTATGGCTGCTTTCATGCAAGCGTAGAGTTTATAAATAATTTATCTAAACTTGTGAATTTTTTGTTGCAGGGTAGGATATCGTAGGGTTTCACGATGAGCGGTACGGCTGAATATCCACGAGAGCTATGCCTGGAGAAGATTTCACAGCATGCTGGAGAAAACTTTGGCTTCGGAGTCGCGTTGAATGGCTTCTATCAATTTATCAAAAACTCTTACAATTCTCGCACCGGGTTGCGTGAGAGTTTGCTTGCTGGAACCCAAGCGGTACGAACGAAAACTCCACTCCCCGTGTGTCATTATACGGCTGCTTGTGTGTTGGGTTACTCGATAGAACATTCTGCGGCTTATATGAGACGAAAGGAGGACCCATGGAATTCTATCATGGGAGGCTTTGTTGCCGGAGGGTTTCTTGGGATGGGTTCTGGGCCAAGGGGAATGGCAGTTTGGGCCATCCTTGTGGCCTCTCTCAATGGCTCATTGACAATAGTGGAGCGGTTTGTGGATCGAGCTAATTCATAAGGTAGATTTACATGAAGCTGGTTGTCTTTTTTGGAGTTAAACAAAAAATCTAATATAATTTAGCCGTATGCACTAGTTTATGTTTTAACCAGGAACCCACGATTAGGGAAATGATGGACCATTATTTCCATATTAAACATTCATGAAAAACTTGAAACTGTGTTTGTAATGACCAATATTTTATCTTATAACCTGTGGGATCATAATGCATTTTAAAATTTGAACATGCTCGTCCCCGCAATTTGTTGAAGTCACTTGTTTTTTACTTTTGGATTTAGATATGTTATTTTATTCATGCATTTTGTCAATCAGTTCAGTATAGATTGTTAGATTTGTAATCTCGAAAATGTTTTTCATTTTTTACTATATCGAGCATTTGGCTAATGCTCTTAAATATATATATTTATCACAGCTGAATGCATGAAGCTTTTGTGTGTAACGTCTGCTAAATAGAGTGTTTGATATCCATTACAAATCCATTAATGTGTTTGAGCAGCAGCAGATTCTATCTTCGCCCATTTTTGGGCAGCTATAATTTGTGTGGAGCAGTGGTTTGTGTTTCAAAGAGTTTGTTGATTGGAGGAGCCTCACAAGCCATCGCTTCTTTGCACCTGGGTAATCCTCGCCAATCTTGAGCTCACTATTATGCATTTTTAATAGGTAATCCTTACCATTCTTTGCAAGAAAAGGTACTTAGATTTTTAACAGTGCATTTTCAAAATCTTGCTAAGAGTGCCCAGTTGTGGTCGTTTGCTAAATAGTCTAGATTGCCCATACAGTAGATCTCTGCTGCAGCGAAAGCAATCATCAGCCATCAGGAGTAGAAGCGTCTGTCGAAGTAGAAGTAGAAGCGTCAGTTATTTCTCTTAATTTTAAGACTGCCACTTTTTTGTCCATACTGTGTCATTGATAAAGATATGTTGCACAGCCAAACTGGATCTTGTTCAAGTGCAGTTGGATCCCCTGGCCCCTGGCGAATTATGAATAATACCACTCATGCATATACAGAGGCTATGCAGGTCTGATCATCCATTGGTTTTACCAATACTGCAACATATTTTTGTGCATTCTTTATTGATAATGAAAATAGCTTGCACATCCGAAGGCCGCCTTCTTCAGCTAAAATATAAGTGGATGAATTGCATGAACTGCAAGAATCACAACAAGTTCAGGCACACTATGCTATCTTGAACAAGAGAAGCAGGCTGTAGGCTAAGAACTGCAAGGTTTTGATTATTTGAGATGGAACTTATCGGTCATGACATAATGAATTGAGAATGCAAGAAACATTTATATATATGTGGAGTGGTAAAACTAATATCCAAATAAAGATGAAAATTGGAGAATAGGTATTACATGTAGACATAAACCATTTAGTTGGATGGAATTTTTGATTCCTTTGCGGTTGTGAGTTAAGAAGTTCCTTTCCCACCTGTGTTTCCAGTCTATTGAAACTTAAAAAATTATGCACATAGATAAGTTTTTGTCAGGACAAACTTAGCCAAATAGCAATTTTTGGAGTATTAAATAGGTTAGTTTGACTGGACAAAATTCATATACTTCTTTAAATAATATCTATCATTTTGCAGGGAAAATCTCTTTCCAAATGATATGACAGTAGAGCTCTGATGTCATTTTGGAAATACCTAACCGAAAGCTTGTGTATTGTTCACCGCAGTGGTGGCTCACGTACAATTATTCTTAGATAAATCCTCGCATTCTTTTAGTAAAACTAAGTAGCCTTGTAGTAGATGTTAACTGGAAATACGGATGACTATTAGATTTGTTGGAAATCTAATCATATAAGGAGTATTGAAGAGTCCTTTGTGATTTCCTTTTAAGGAACAAATCTATAATATACTGTCACATTCAACAAGATATACCAAATGATGATGAGAAAATGGCACCTCCTCCTAAGTTCGTACTTCTTTCTTTTCTCTCACTTTTTTTAGTGTTTTTGGCAGTGTCTCAGATTTAATCATAACATTAGTTATTATCAGTATCATGGATATTTACCTTCAAGTTCTGGATAAACGTTGCAGATTGCCAAGCTATCATTCTCTTTTTACTTTGCTGTTGCTCCTTCACACTACTTATATGACCTGCACAACATCAACTATACGCCTGAATTATTAAGTGATATACATAATCATATAGCCTCTGCAATTTCAGTTCAATCTGGTTTTCAATGACCACTTCTACCATATTCAATCCAATTGAAACCATGTTAACAAGTAAATTAGATTGGCCGGTTTTATATCATCATAAGAAGAGAAGAATCGTTAATGTAAGAGACTAATAATTGTATGTAAGACTAATAACAAAAACAACCAAAGCACCTTATGCTTTTACCAATGTACAATAAAATAAATTTTTGATGTTTTCCCCCGACTGGTTTTAGAATGTAATTGGGTGGGCAAAACCATAAAAGGACATTTGAGGACAATAAACATAAGATTATGATGTTTATGCGGAAAAATGCAAATAGCACATGTCAAAGTGAAAGGATTTTGTAATCTTAGTTATTCTTTTTATCTAATAAAAATATATGCGTATTATTTTTTAAATATATAATTAAAATATTATATTTTTAACACCAAACTCCTTCCACGAATATTATTAGTATATTATAATTTGTATTAATAAAATAAAATTTCTTATTATTTAAAATATTGTTGTTCTTCATAATAAAATTGATTTTATGTTTAATACAAATATTGTTGTAAACAACACACCATCGCCTCCAAAAGGCACCAACCAAAGAACGCCCATTAGAGGAGGAGAGATCCCAGGCGATGAAACCCAGCAAAATGATAGTCTGCTCACACCGCCGGCCCCAAACAACCCCTAACGAAGGCAGAAAGATGAGACCTTCCACTGGACATCAGAAAGAAACAGAGCCAACCAAGTATCCGTGCGCCAGGTTATAGTGATAAGATACGCCACCAAATGACACAGGATCCGGCTGAGAGGCCCCAGACGTGAACCCACCATAGCAAACTATAACCGCCAGATCACCAAGGAATGCAAGCCATTCTCATCGTCCTCCGAATCGGCACCATCGTCTTCAGATTCAGTAAAGAAATTCAAACCTCCGTGCACGCTCCCTTTCCCGCCCACGCTCGCCATTTTATGATTTTTAAAATATTGTTATTCTTCATCATAAAATTGAATTTAAGTTTAATGTAAATAATATTATAATTGTACAATAATTTTGTACCATTCATTTTGGAAAAATAATTATCCTTTATTTTTGTTTAATATGGAAATTTTATTAACAAAAATAGGAAGTATATATTCTTAAATTGATTTATATATTTTATAAATAAAAGTAGGAGAGTGATTTGAAATATGAGTACAAAAATATACATAATTATTCTAAAGGTGTTCTCTTCTAACTTTAATGTTTTTTAATATTTAGATTGTTAAAAACCATTCCATAAAATCTAGGATTTAATCTTGTATTAAAATATTGTTTCTCATATCAATTATGCATATTTTTAATTAAATATTCCTATCATATTCAGTGGTCCATCATCAAAATGGAAAAAGATGTACTATATTTCAAAATCTATATAAAAAATAAAACAACAAAATATTATTGAAAAAGATTAATATTATTAATTTTTCTTTAAATGAAAATTTTTATGACCAATAAATGGATAAAGTTCCTAAAACTATATGAGATCAGTGTTATTACTATGTTTCAACTGAAAATAAGAAATCTTACACTATCTCTCTACCCAATAATGAACCAGTTTTAATTATATTAAAAGCACTTGCACCCAGGGGGGGTTCAAGGAAAGCGCCGATAGAATTGCGGAGGTGTGCAAGTTCCTTAATAGACATGAAGCGTGTTAGAATAAAACGGCAGCGCATGGTCTTGAAAATGGCCGTTACAATTTAATCACTCCTGCATTTGCAGCGCACAACTACTCGAGGGCAACTGTATATCTTCCAACGCATTCTTGTTTATCTATTCCTCCTATTTACCTTCGTGCCTCTTCCTCTTTTTTCTTACACCGTTACTTCTGCTGGCCTTCGTGCCTCTTCCTCTTTTTTCTTACACCGTTACTTCTGCTGGCCTTCGTGCCGTGCCTCTTCCTCTTCCTCTTATTGGCAGAATACAAACGGTTTCTTTTTTCTTACACCGTTACTTCTGCTGGCCTCCTATAGAGGCCATGCTGCCATTGTAGGCTTACGCCTCTCGGCGTAATAAGAAATCTTACACTATCTTTCTACCCAATAATGAACCAGTTTTAATTATATTAAAAGCACTTGCACCCGGGGGTTCAAGGAAAGCGCCGATTTCGGGGGTTCAAGGAAAGCGCCGATTTGCGGAGGTGTGGAAGTTAAAAAAATTAACATTACATAGTTATAGTATATTTAAATACAAATGTATATTTTATTATGTTACAACAATACCTTGTGAATACAAACATGTAAGTCCTTTAACATATCCGCCAAGTTTCAGACAAATTCTTAGATTACAAAGTTTGTCCTAAGTTAATGCTTTCTATTAACAGTGACTCAACTCATTGTTGGGTACCTTGTTAAACAAATCAGTCTCTAAGGGAGTCATAGAAATCTGCTAATTTGTGATTTTTTCAAAAAGAAGATCAAAGAGAGCAAACAATAAAGATCAGGCAAGACATTATTAATAATTGCAAGGTCTCAGTAGTTGTCGAAGACAGGGGAAGGTTTTAACTTTTGAGGGGAAAGCAGGCAGCAAAATAGTTATACTGAAACAATATTCAGTAGAGTAGATAATTCCTAGAAAAAAATCATACACTACTCAATGAGGACACCCTAAACATTATTACTAAGATACCAGTTAAACCTTTTGTGCCTGTGGATCATATTTTAGGTTGATTATTCCAGTTAAACTGCATACTTGAAATACTCGAAAATTTTGGCAAATATATTTAATTTACCTGCAACTTATACAATATGCACTGTACGAAATATGCAGTAATAGGAATGGGACATAGAGTTTGCTGGGCAGTGTAGAAGAAGATATAGTGTAGCAAATGAAGATGAATAGATTTATATAAAAGGAGTGAGGGTAATGTACTGTGCAGCCCAATTTGTATTAAATATACTTTAGGTGTTTGATCAGAGAGTTTAATGATCTCATTTTTACAATTACTTTTTTTGAATCTTGTCAATAAGTGCCTTTGGTAAAATTGCAATAACATAAAAAACCATGAAATTCCGTATTGAAAGCCACCTAAAACTGTACAAGAGATAATTTCAAAATCCAATTCTTAAGCACTTAAAACAAGATTCTGTATTCCTTTTATTTACATCATTAGTATATTTACATATGTAACACTTTCAATCTCAAAATGCTTAAATTTAGGTTATTATATACATGAGAGTGTATTTACAATTTTGGATTTCACACAGATCCCTAGAGGACATTTACAAATTTGGATTTTACACAGATTTTTCTTCTTCAAATTGATCTTCAGAATCGGGATTCGCAACTCCGCCTTTTGGGTGGGCTCGGAAGTACTCCATTATTTGTCTACTAATATGAGGAGCATTTCTTCCACAGCCAAACGGAAAATCACGTACAACAGTAGTGCGCTCTTTAGTACGAATGATTTGTCTCTGTCTGTCTGTCTGAAACAAATACAATCGTGTGAAAGCAAAGTATAAAATATAGTGAGGCAACAAACTACAATTATAATTCAATTATAATTCAGTATTTATATGCATGTTAGCCCTGTTCTTAATGATAAAACTCGTAGATTTGAATTCTCAATATTTCATCTATCTTCTATTGAAACTGAAAGAAGAATTTTACATTGCATTATCTTAAAGCTTAAACAACATATTTAGGATATGTGGATAAAGAAAGTACACCGATGGCCTACTGATGTAAAAGGACATTTGAATGAGTCATGTAAAAAAAATATTGAGGTTGTGTTCAACAGAGTTATAGAGGGAAACCAAGAGGGAGTGGTGTAAAAAGGCAGAGAGCAAGAAGGATTAGTGATAGTGGGCAATCAAAGCATGCTAAATTTCTTGTTTGTCAAAAAGAGTAACAAGAAGCAGCGAAAAGGTTTTCTTTAGGGAGGTGATTTTTTATGTTCTAGTAGAGATATTCCTTTTGATGCAGGAATTGTGAGAGAGGAGAACACCTAAAAGGACCAAGAGTCTGTAGAAATTGAGAAAGATCAACAGTCTAAAGTTTTAAAACCATCAGGAAGAGTT
Source organism: Sequoia sempervirens (assembly GCA_007258455.2). Lineage (NCBI taxonomy): Eukaryota > Viridiplantae > Streptophyta > Pinopsida > Cupressales > Cupressaceae > Sequoia > Sequoia sempervirens. The sequence continues at coordinate 85,467,023 of VDFB02252616.1, read as the reverse complement.
GAAGAAAATTCAAATGGGTTATGTATAACAAACATTGAGGGTGAGATAGCTCAAAATCAACAATGTGAAAAAACCTGGATTGGTATAGAAAGGCGTCAACCTGGGAAAATTTGGAACAACAAGCAATTAGAGTAAGTGAAATATTTGTGATAGTGACTCTGTAGTAGAGAACAGAGGATCAAGCAGCACAACAAAACAGTGGTTGAAAGTGCAAAATTTTCAGGCTGTGACAAATCCTTACAACCAGAAGCCCAAAATCAAAATTGATAATACTTCTTATGTACCGAGGAAGCAGTTTATAGTAGAGAACAGAGGATCAAGCAGCACAATAAAACAGTGGTTGAAAGTGCAAAATTTTCAGACAGTGACAAATCCTTACAAACAGAAGCCCAAAATCAAAATTGATAATACATCTTATGTACTGAGAAAGTAACATCCATGTCGCATGATAGAAGGGGGGAAAAACAAAACCCTAGAAGCAAATGGTGGTGTGAGAACACGCCGTTAGAAGAAAAATGAAATAAAATATTCATCTTGATTCCCAATAAGGGCTATCGAATTTCTGCAGCACACTAATGTGCCACGAACCGCACAGCAGAGGTACATTTAGTTGTTCACCTCCGATAGCACATCCATTATATTGTATGGATTCTCGGGGACAATATACAAGCTTCCCAAATTTGTTACAGCCATAGTATTTTCCCTTGAATAGTCAGGACAATTGGATATAATTGATATAGCATATGGAAATGGGAAGGGAAGGATGGCCTATTATTCACTCCTTCATTCATGGGATTGTATAGTTTTGAAGAAAAGAAAAGTTGCAGTGGTGCCTGAAATTGTTGGGACTTTGACCCAAAGTATGTATTTACAGGTTATTTGGAAAAAAGACTAAAAATATGGACTGCAAAAAAATTGTGCATGAAGGGGAGCGATGAATTACCTGTTCAATGGCAGAGGTCGATGGTGCCTTCATTTGTAAACAAGCCAGGGCATTTATGGAAGTTGGGGGCGGTGGGCACGAATGTAGCCAGGAGAGCTGTTTTTGTTGAGATTAGACATTGACCTTAAGGTGTCATATATGCAATGCAAAGTTTCCTGACCTGCATTGTCCCTGGTGCAACAACACGAGAGGCGTGCAACATCTGTGCCCTTTGATTGACAGCTGCCGAATTCCTCAGGTCAGCAAAAGTTTGAGCACCACATCCAAACGCAATAGCAGTCATATTTTCGATCTACTTTTCCAGTGAACCAAAGAATGTTTGACGAATCTGAAAACTGTTTAATGACAGCTACTCTGGTAGTGTGAGAAATGTTTGCAGGCCGAGAGACAAGTTTGCAGGCCGAGTGTGCACTGGCGATCCTAGAGGTAGAGCCTATCGGCTAAAAATACCATATTGCAATAAGAAATCCTGAAATCATTAGGATTGCACTTCCACTATGATAGGAATTAGCCCCACGTATGTCTTACCTAAAGGTTTCAACAATTTTCTACATGATTTTTTTCACAAAAAGCAACCAGCTACGTAATAAGGCCTGTAAAACAAAATGATTCCCAATGATTAGCAAAACCTACATTGAGTAGTTTCTATCAATAAGTTTGTAAAAATGTACACGTTACCTTTTAATTTTTCGACTAATATTAAAGAAATAATTTATTATTAAGCTAATAGGTATTCTACAATAATATTAAAGAATCATATTTTTATGATATATGTAAAAATTTGTAAGTGATAAATTATTTCTATAAAAGAATTCTTTTTATTCTAACGCAAACTCTAATACTATTTTTAATTCTAATTCTAAAACAAAGACTAATTCCAACCCTGCCCCTAACTCTAATTGTAACTTTAACTCTACCACTAACCTTCACATTAACTCTAATTTTAACCGTGACCCTTATTCTTACTTTAACCCTAATCTTAACTCTTTTTAAACTAACAATAATTATAACCCTAACCCTAAAACTAAGAGTAATAGTAGCACTTACTCTAAATCTAATGCTATTTCTAACCCTACCCCTAATTGTAATTCTAAATCTAACCCTAACCATAATATTAACACATATTCTAAAGCTAACCCTAACTTTAATTCTAAATTTAACGCTACCCCTATCCCTAACCCTATTTCTAAAACAAACACAAATTTTAATTGCATCCATAACCCTGACCCTAAAACTAACACTAATTCTAACTATAACTATAACCCTAACATAACCACATAAGTCGATATAAAATTTTAACAATATTAGTAATTCTAATCAAGGTAACAATTATGGTTAAGGATAAGGTTGGTGTTACAATTGGAGCTAGAGTTTAATTAGGGTTAGGGTTCAATTAGGGTTATAGTCTAATTAGTCTTAGGATTCAATTAGGGTTAGGTTTCAATTATGATTATGATTAGGGTTAGGTATATGGTTGAATTATGGTTACTACTAGGGTTATGGTTTACTTACGATTATAATTAACTTAGGGTTAGGGTTCACTTAGGGTTAGGGTTATCATTCTAGTTAGGATTATGGGTAATGTTAAGGTTAAATTTCTAAGAAAAGGTTTAGATTTATGGTTAGATTTATGATTAGGTTAGGGTTGGGTGAGGATTTCAATTTAATTAGGATCTAATTAGGTTCAATTATGGTTAACATTGAATTAAGGTTATGGTTGTGTTTCAAATAAGGTTAGAGTTAGTTATAAAGTTAAGGTTCAATTAGGCTTAGAGTTAGGGGTAATGTTCTAAAATGAAGATTAGGGTTAGGGTTATGACTAGGGTTAGTCTTAGCATTAGGATTAAATTAGGGTTTAGTTTAGGGTAGGGTATAATTAGGGTTAGGGTTATGATTCAATTAGGTTTAAGATTAAATTAGGGTTACTTTTTTTTTAGGGTTAGGGTTAAACTCAGGACATGGTTTTGATTCAAATAGGGTTCACTTAGGATTCATTGAGGGTTATCTTTTAACTAGGTTCAAAGTTTAATTGAGGTTAGTGTTAAATTAGGGCTTAATTAGGGTCATGGTGGAATTAGGGTCAGCAATTCAATTAGGGTTCAATTGTGGTTATTGTTAAGTTTAGTGTTAGCATTATGATTTAATTAGGGTCAAGGTTTAATTTTGTTTTAATTAGGATAACAGTGTAAATAGGGTTAGGGTTAGGGTTCAAAATGGGGTTACAACTCAATTAGGATTTAATTAAGGCTCAATAAAGGTTAGGATTGAGATTCGACTAGGTTTAGTATTCAATTAGGGTTAGTGTTTGATTAGGGTTGGTGTTTTATTAGGGTTAGTATTTAGATAGGTTTAGCATTCAATTAGGTTTAGTGTTCGATTAGGGTTCAAATATGGTGAGGTTTAGTGTCAAGGTTAGACTTTTGATTCAATTATGGTTACAATTTAATTAGAGTTATGTTTTGATTAGGGTTGGTGTTCAACTTGGGTTATGATTACAATTCAATTAAGGCTCACTTGGGATTCATTTAGGGTTAGGATTAAGTTAGGGTTCAATTAGGGTTATGGTTTAATTAGAGTTAAATTAATGGTTACGATTCAATTAGGGTTCACTTGGGATTCAATTAGGGTTAGTGTTCACTTAGGGTTCAATTATGGTTATGGTTTAATTAGAGTTAAATTACGGTTAGGGTTCAACTAGGGTTAGGGTTAAGGTTAATTGATAATTGAAACAAAATTAACCATAACCCTAACTCTAATTGTAACCATAACACTATTCCTAAAGCTAACCCAAACCTTAGCTATAATTTTGTCTTCCATGTTGCACTACGAATGCTACTAGCTTATATTTCATTTTTAATAATATTTATAAAAAATAAAAAATATGAGATATCCTTCTCTCAAGGCGCCTATTTTTTAAGTGCATAGGTGCCTCAAGATGGATATCTCTTGGATTTTTTATAAATATTATTAATAAATAATATATATATGCTAGTAGGTATTAAATTATAGATTCATATGTATTTTCACCCTAAGAAAGTAGTGTACATGTTATTTGGAATTTGGAATGTAGTAGTGACTAGTATATGCCATGAAAATTTTATTTTTATAATAAAAGAAAATTAGTTATGAAAAAGTGAGCACATTGGATTTTTTCATAAATAAAATTATATTAATTATAAAATAGTAAACAATTTTAATTTTTTTAATAAAAATGTTAGCTTTGGTAGTTTGTTGAGTAATCTTATAAAATTATTAATTTTGGTATTTGGTTCAACAATATTATAAAGAAATAGTATTTAAAGATGTTTTACCACAAAATTGTGTATATCTAAACTAAAGATGGTTTGGTAATCAAAAGGGCTAGTAGCTCAATGTTAGAGCACTCTGGTATCAAATAAAAGATACTAGATTTGAGTTCTTGCTGGTCCATGAAAAGTTTAACAATGTACTAGGGCCCATATCAGTAGGGCCAAGCCAAACTAGGATCCATAAACACCTATAATGTGACTCAAAGTCAGATGTTTGAAACACAATCACACCTAAACCCAATGTGGACTAGTCATTCATGAGGCCAATAAATCCATGGTACAAAAACCAAACAACAAATTAAAGATCTTTAACTTGATTCCAAATTGATCCATAAAAAATATTAACAATAATATAAAAAATGTTTTAAAAAATATTTTCTTCACTATTAGGTCACCAATTTCTTCCCAACTATAAAATTCTCTTTGTTTGTTTATACTTTTACGTTTCATACCCGAGCTCACTCAAAATTTCATAGATGTAGATATCAAGGGATTTGAAAACTATGGGAAGAGTAGACATCAAATCTAAAAGTAGGGAGTTCGATTTTAACTATAGTTGTAAATATATTTTAATTTGATGCATATGTATTTCATAATAGTTAATAAGTCTAGTGGAAATTATGTTTTTCTATTCAAATTTCTTTAATTTATTAATTGTGTTAGTCACATGAATTTTTTTCACTTTATTTAGCTTGTTACCAATGACAATAGAGAATTCAAATTTGTGCAGTAGAAGAAACCTTTTGTATAATAGCTTGAAATTAATAGTTACAAAATGTTTATAAGATATCCTGATTTGAGAAATTTAGATGAGTTGAAAAAATTATTTACAATCAAATTTTCACCCATTACCAATAAAATTACTACTACAAATTCATTTTTCATCATTAACAATACACCAAGTTCAAACTTCTCCCAAATATCCTCCTACATCAATACATGATATTCTATTTCTTTAAGCCTATGGTGATCTATTTTGTTCTCTTTCCAAATATTTTGTTTATTACTTGAAGCCTAGAGTGAAGTATTTTGTTCTCTTTCCAAATACAAATCATTTTGTATAGTTACGCCATGTGAGGAAGATATATGATTGGCAATGTTTTAGCAAATGCAACAAACACGTGTCCACCCGATGAGTTCACTTTTGCCACAATACGAGTTCCTAGTCTACCAAAATAAGAGCTTAAGAGCTTTGAAGAATAACGTAAAATAAGAGCTTAAGAGCTTTGAAGAATAACGTATAGGAATTCATGAAAGATTTAGGAAAAAGGGATTTTTATTGGATGTATTGGTTGCCTCTACTCATTTAGACATGTACGTATAATATGAAACCACACACGAGGCATACCAATTATTTGACAAAATGCCTCAAAGACATGTGGTCTCATAGAATGCTGTGATTTAAGGATAAGCACAAAATGGAATTTTTTAGAAGGCCTTCAAAATTTATAAGAAAATGCACTTTGCAGGCGTAAAGCTAGTCTACACAACCTTTTCTAGCCTTCTTCCAACATATCCTAAAATGGGAGACTTCCACCAGGGCTTTGAAATAGAACAAAGTATAACTAAAAGTAGTTTTTCTCAAATTTTGTAGTTGTGACCCTTAGATTAGCTATGCAATAATTTTTTTATATATATGATAATTCTTTAAATCAAAGATAATCATTACTATTGGAATCTACAAGAAATTTTTTATTGATTGATTTCTAGGTTTTGATTATTCTTATGTCTATTTACAATCCTAATTTTAAAGTATTATAACATGTCAATTACTTCATATCCACTACATGTTGTAGAAAAAAAAAAAGGAAGTAAGATAAATCTATATCTATTTCTTTAAATCAAAGATATTTATTACTGCTGGAGTTGTCAAGTATTGGTTCATTATATCACCTTATGTTGGGTTATGTTTAAAATATATTCTAAAGTTACAAATACAAAATCAAACTACAATCACTTTCTATTTCCCAACACTCTGGGTGGCAAATTTGAAATATTTAGTACCTGTGTAAAGATAAGTTTTCAAAAGGAATGAAAGAAGAAGGATATTGACATATTTGACATCATGAAGAAGACCAGAAATTATGCAAAGAAGCATCCTGAGCAGAAGGTAAAATTTGAACCTACAAAAGAGAAGCAACCTGCCTGTGTCAAGAAAAGATCTAAATCAAGTCTGTTGATTCCCCTACTAATGCATCTCCTACTTTTAATATTGAAATTAGGAGTGCTAGTATCCATGAAAAGGAGCATGAAGTTGAAGGGTCTAACATAGACCAAGGAATATTTCCTGTTGACCAAGTGCTTGATAATGAGCTTAATATCTCAAGAGAGGAGGGTAGATGGGATTTTTGGGGAAATAATAAGAATTTTTTAGAGCCTTCAACTCCTGGAGTTGGATTTTTTGTTTTGATGGAAAGAATTTTAAGCCAAGAGGTTAATCTCTTGATATAGAAGTGCACCTTTCTCTTGAGAAAGATCCTATTGACCAGCCTTACTATTATACTGCCCCTAGTGAGCTTGGGGATGTTCTAGAAAATGAAGAAGACATAGATGAAGATATGCAAGCTATAGAAGAGGAAGAACTATGGCTTAAATAAGAGGAATAGAATAGAATGAGGGTGTTAAAGGAAAGAGAAGATAGGATTAGAGCTAAGAAACTTGAGAGAGATGCTTAGAATCAAATATTGGAGAAGATGGGAGAAGATGCTGCTAGAAGAATTCAAGAAATTTTGCTGAAGATACCCCTTGGTGCATGGTTTTCCAAATGCCACATTCTCCTTAGAAATTTGTAGTTGCATAGATGGTAGAAATAGAAGAGGATATGCCTAAAGAAAGTGATCAAAAAAATGTGAAGAGGTTGATGTACTTATGGTTATGGGTGATTCTGATGTTGTTGACAATGAGTTCTTTTCTGATATGGACTCCTATGAAATGGATGTATATAATCAATCACAAATTGCTAGTACATATCATCAACAAGTCCTTGTTGATGAGGATGATGATAGTGATATTGGGGTGTACAATTTGGAATCAATAGAAGATTATGTGTCACTAAGAAGGAACATAGTTAAGGAGATTGCAAAATATACTATAGCCTTGGTTGCCCAAGCTAGAAGTTCCTACCATGTAAGGAATAGAATAGTCGGTGGTGAACAACTTACTATTGCTGGTCTTCTCACCAAGGAGAAAAATACCAAGAGAAAAGAGCAGAAGGCTGATGGGAAAATAGAAGTAGTCAAAGCTAAAGAAGGTAGGGGAGATAAAATTTGGACTAAGAGAATAGATAAGAAAAAATCTACTCAAGAATGTAAATCTCCTACTAAGGATATAAAGACACAAAAGCAAAATCCTGAAGTCATAAGGAGGGATGCCAAGCATAGGGATAAGGTAACTAAAAATCAATAGGAGAGAAACTTGATGAACAAGGTATGCTTCCGATTGAATTACCCAAGTATACTCCTATTGATATGTTTCAATTACTTATCCAAGTAAAAGTATTAGATGCCTTTTCTTGAAATGATGAGAATATATGAACATAACCAAAAGGTAGTAGCCCTTATCAATGGTGCTCTTATGGTCTATAATAATTTAGTGGTGTTCACTCCACACAAAATGAGTGAAAAAAGATAAGAAAGAAAAGGAAGTTGAGGGAGTTATTATTGAGATTCCACATATCTTCCTATGAATTCCAATTGCTACTTGTCTTGAGAAGATAGATCCATTTTTCCTCACCTTGGTGGTTGGGGAAAATTTCATAAAAAATTACATTATTGACTCAGGAGCTTCCAATAACATCATGCCAGCTAAAATCATGGAGGCACTAGGATTGAAAGTTGATAGTACTCATGGAAATTTTTTATGCCATGGATTCAAGACAATTCCCTATCATCGGTGTGATAAATGAGCTTCCCTACAAATTAGTAGCTTACCCTGACAAATAATTCATGATGAGTGTACCCAATTATGGAATGATGCTATCTGATAAATGGAGTGCATCTATGGGAGGCAATATACAATGTGAAATTTCATATGCCACATTTCCTATTGATGGTAAGGATGTTCAAGTGATGAGAAAACCAAGGGTACCACATATGTTGGAGCATGCTCCTGAAGATTACATAATATTTTTTGCAGAAATTAATATCAGTGATTTTAATATGGAAGAAATGCCAAGAAAAGTTGACAGGTGCCTTGCACCCATAGAAAATGAAGTTTTAATATTACCTGACAAGAATGGGCTTTGGAAAATGTACTTTGATGGCATAAGTTCCAAAGAAGGGTTTGGTGTAGGGATATTATTGGTATGACCTAGTGGCAGTACTTATAAATTCTCTTTCACAATGTCTTTTCGTCCAAACAAATAATGTGATAGAGTATAAAGCTTTATTATTCAGATTGTGATTGGCTAAGAAGCACTGAATACAAAATTTGATGTTAATTGGTGATTTTGAGCTTGTGATATCCCAAGTAAGAGCCAAATATGCTTCCAAGAACAACAAACTTAAGCAATATAGAAATCCTGTTTGGGATTCCATTGAGTAGGTTAATGCTTTTGGAATTGATTGGATGGAGAGATGAAAAAATAGAGTAGCTTGAGACCAAATGATATAAATTTTATAGGGATATCTAAAAGTTCGAGGTATAAACAATTCCTTCCATTCCTAACAATTTGCACACTTGGTATATTCTCAATGATGATGAGGATATTCTCAAATATTTGAATTGTGTTGATAAATATGAAGGTTAGGAGATTGAATTTGGTGGATTTTTTGAAAATGATGATGAAAAGGACACAGTATTTTGAAAGGAGGTTATCTAGTTAAAGACAAATAAATTCCTCAAAGGCCTTGTAGCACTTGAAAGGGTCTTTGATAGCCAAGATAAAAGAAAGATTAAGAAAATTGTTTCTCACCCAAAGGACCTAGAGGAAGTAAATTTGGGGATTGAAAATGCCCCTAAGAATATGTATGTAGGAGAGAAGATGAAGCCAAAGGTAAAATCAAAGTTAATTTCCTTGCTTAGAAAATATAGACATGTCTTTGCTTGGTCATATGATGACCTAAAGGATTATAGAGAGGAATTGTTTCAACATGAGATTCCTCTGAAGGATAATGTTAAACCTTTCAGGAAAAATCAAAGACTAATTAACCCTACTAAAGCTCCCAAGATGCGAGAGGAGTTGGTGAAGGTGAAAGATGCTAGTATTATAAAACCTATTAGAAACTCTTCATGGGTATCTAATCTAGTTCCAGTGAGAAAAAAGAATGGTGACATAATGTTGTGCATTGATTTTAGGAATCTAAATATTTCCTCATTAAAGGACAATTTCCCATTGAAAAACATGGAAGCCATGTTATACAAGGTTACTGGATCTGAGCTGTTGTCAATGATGGATGGTTTTTTAGGTTATAACCAAGTAAAATTGAAGGATTATAAGCATTATAATAATACATTCACTACTTCATGGGGCACCTATGTCTATGTAAGCATGCCATTTGGTTTAAAAAATGTGGGTGCCACTTTCCAAAGGGCTATGGATGAGGCATTTTCTAATTTTATTCATCTATTTATGGCCATATACCAAGATGAAATAACAATCTATTTCTAGGAGGAAGATCATTATCTACACTTAGATTTTTTTTTTTTCAATGTACCATAGATTTATGTGTTAGGGACATTAGGTCTCTTTTGCTCAATTAGGGTCTTTTACCTAATGAAAAGAGATAGATCCCACACCCAAAATCTAGGTGGTTCCCTCAAGCTAGTGTATGTATGATGTAATTGTGCCTAAATGCAATGATATAGATGTAGAAAACTAGTAAAAACTATTCATTATTGAATGGAAACTAAAGAAATACAAATTGTTTGAAAACACAATGTGTAATGTAAACACACCTAGAAATGAATGGAAAATGCAACAAAAATGGATGAAACTAAATGTGTGTACCTACGATATTGAAGGAGACTAGAAATGACTTTTAAAATGTTGTTGATGCTAAATTTTAGGCTTGGTGGGACTCATTTTCCATTCTAGGTGAATCAATCCTTGTTCGGTGAAACTGTTTGGAAGCCCATTTCAAACAAATGGGGGTCCAAAAATAGGCCTGGAAGTGGGACTCTTTCGCCACTCATGGTGAATGATTCCACTTTTTAATTTTTGAATATTCAAAAGAGGAAATAGGAGAACTGGGTCTGCACTTTGGTTCTCTACAAGTGGTCGCTTCCAAAACTCTGATTTCCAAACCTGAAAGTTACTTTTTGTTGATATTTTTCCTTAGACAATGAAGAGAAGACCTAAATTTTTTTTTAACTTGAATCTTAATGATTTACAAGCTTCCAAGATAATGAAATCTACAAACACACAAGACAAGAAGGAGAAATGTTGAATGTTTGGGCATGGGGGTTTTCCTTGGTCAAATCCCTTTTAGGTAATTAAACAAAAATGATGAAACAAAGTAATGAAGCATGCAACAACAGAGTTATTACCTTGCCATGATTTTTTATCTTGAATGTCTACAACAAAACATGAATAATCTTCCCTTGAATGTTTGAAAAATTGCTATCTTAATGACTTGAGATGGAAGAATGATGGATGAATAATGAAGAATGATTATGATTTAAGGTTTAGAAACTTGATTTTATTATAAATTTACCTTATTTTCCCATTAATTAGATCGGTAAGGATGACATGAAGAGAAATAAAACTTAAATTCACAAATTTCCCGCCTAAAACTCAAATTTTATGCAAATGGGACTCATTCACCATGGGTGGAAAATTCATCCTAGTGGGGCCCATTTGACAACTAATATGCTAGGAAGTATGGAAATAAGGTTTTTATGATGAATTTTCTAGTTATTTCATCAATTATGCATCGGGATGCATAATATGGGATAATAGGGGCCTATTAGTGATGATGTAAAAGTCAATTAGGGCTTAGGACACAAAATTCAATGTGAAAGTGTGATTAAATACACTTTACAACACTAAAATGAGGCCCACCTAGTGTAGGAAGGCACAATGTATCCAATGTAAATGTGTTGGACACATTACAACACTAGATTATCATTAAGTTTATTTTACAAGCCTTCTAGATTGATATATGGATGCAATTAAATACATTTTATAATGTTGAATTATGGGAAAATGGGTTCATTAAGTCTAGAAAAGTGTGAAATTATTTTACAACACTTTACAATACCTTTACAAGACATCAACAAAAGCATGTTGGGTATGTACAGGATCATGATGGGTCAAAAAGTGGCAATATGATGGGTATGTGTAGGGTATATGGTTGACGACTATTTTTTTACCCAAAATTGATTGAATGAAAAGGGTTTTTAAAGGATATTATCACCTTTCCACCAATATACATTATGCTTTAGTTTGAATTTAATAAATATTTATTATTCATTTTCTATTTGAAGTACGACTAAAGTCTTGATTGATAGGCTAATTGAAAAACATCTATAGCTTTCAAATGGTATCACATTTTTTGAATCCAAAACATGCATCACATTCTATACTTTGCATAATATAAGATTAAAAAAAAATGAATTTCATGAAGTTTTGACCATGCTAAGTTGGTTAGACATACAAGTTTATCATATTTTTTAAAAGTTGTGATAAAAAAATCATAATTAATTATTTACTCAGAAAAAAAATACAAAAAATATGTATCACATCTAGACATGAGTTGTCTACTTATATCTAAAGTCTTATAAAAAAATATTATCATTTTATTGTGGTTAGGGTGGTTATATAGAGACCTAGACTTCTTATTTTTTCCTTGAAATTTAAGTAGTACTACATTGAAATTTCAAATTTTCACCAAATAAATTTTTTTAGAAAAAATAAACCTAGTAGTTTAGAAACTACATTCAATTTTCAAGGGTCCAAGACCTAGTGTGGATGCATAAAATACCTCACAATACTAAATAAAGGCCTCATTAATTCTAATTTATCATGAATTATTCCCATATCAATCAAGAAACATCCATTTTTCTTGGTACAACTAAAGCTTTAGAATATATGAGATTTCACTAAATCCAAAAAAAATGTGCCTTTGGGGTCACTAAAGGTAAACTTCTAGGGAAAATTATGTCTAAAGAAGGAGTAAGGATTGACCCTAAAAGGGTGGCAAGCATAGATAAAATCCCTCAGCCAAAAAATGTCAAAGGTATTCATTCATTTTTTGGATAAATAAATTTCTTTAGAAGGTTTATGACTTTAACTTTGTAGAAATTAGAAGACCTATCTCCAAGATGCTGAAGAAGGGAGAAAAGGTGACTTGGAGTGAAGAGCCAAGTTAGTATTTTAAGATTATTAAACAAGCCATTATGGAAGCTCTAGTTTTGAAGTCTCCCGACTTCTCTTAGCCAATGCACATTTTCTCTTTTGCTTCCTTTCATACTATTGTTGTTGTATTACTACAGAAAAATGAAGAGGGATTTGAACATCCCTTTGTATTATTTAGTAAGTATTTAAAGTTGTATAGATTAAATATGACATGATTGAAAAGCAAGTGTATGCTCTGGTTAAGGTTGTGAAGAATTTTAGGACTTACCTATAGGGAGCTACCGTCATAGCTTTTGTCTCAAGTGTTGCTATGAAAGATATTTTCACTCAATAGAAGACTATAGGCAGAAGGTGTAGATGGATCAATAGGATCCAAGAATTTAACATTGATGTTTAGATCACCAAATTATTAAGAGGGTAGGGCCTAGCTAAATTGAAAGAAAAAGCTAATTTGGAGGCCAACCAGATTAATTATGCAGAAGTGATTGATGTTGCACCTATTTGTGATATGCAAACATGTGACTGGTATGAAGGGATTATTCAGTATCTATATACTTTGTAGTTTCCTATAGATATGGATGAAAATGATACTAGTACATTGAAATTACATGCCATCAAGTATGTGATTATTGATAATGAGTTGTGGTGGAGAAACCTGGCTGGTATATTGCTTAAATGTGTAGATGGAAAGCATGCTCTATAACTCTTGTAGGATATGTATAATGGAGTATGTGGTAGTCATTACATGGAAAATACCACTGCACCAAAGATTTTAAGAGAAAGATTCTGGTGGCCTACTATTTTTAAGGATGCTCGCAAGTTTATTAAGACTTGTGATGCTTGTCACAAGTTTGCATAGAACCAAAGTTCTCAGGAAGTTTACCACTTAGGCTTATAACTATTCAAGCCCCTTTCCAACAATGGGGAATTCATTTCATTGGAGAGATACTAGAAAATTCCAATGGAGGGAACTAATGGATCCTTGTTGCCACTGATTATTTCACAAAATGGGTAGAGGCAATAGCCACATGAAAGACAAGCAAAGTGTTGGTGGATTTCCTATTGAATAATATTCTCATTAGGTTTGAAGTCCCATAAAATATCATCTTAGATAATGACATGTGCTTTAGATCATCTTAATTTAAAGACTTTTGTGATAAACATGGTATACAAGTTTATTATTCCTCAGCTTACCATATTGAAGGAAATGGTCAGGCTAAGTCTATCAATATGACCTTAATGAAAATAATCAAAAGGGTGATTGAAAAGAACAAGAAAGCTTGGGAATCAAAGCAGAAGTTAGCACTCTAGGTAGATAGAGTGACTATGAAAAAGGCTATTGGTTATTCACCGTTTGGCTTAGTATATCTTTGTCACAAAAAGATGTATCTCTTGCTTGATATGGTCATAATTAATGATAAATTTAATTTAATGAGGCCTTGATTTAGTGTTGTGATGTGTTTTACACATCTACATTAGGACTTGGGACCTTGCAAACTAAATAAAATGCATCTAGTGATGTCTTGTAAAGGTGCTGTAAAGAATTGTAAAAGACTTTAACACATTTATAGACTAATGGACCTATTTTTCCCTTAATTCAATATCACAAAATTTATTTAATTTCATTATCACATTAATCTAGAAGGGTTGTAAATTAAGCCTAACTGTAATCTAGTGTTGTAATGTGTTTACACATTCACATTGGATGTTGTGCCTTTCTAGGCTATATGGACCCCATTTTAATGTTGTAAAGTGTATTTAATGATACTTTCACAATTAACTTTGTGTCCCAAGCCATAATTACCCTTTACATAATTATTAATAGGCCCTTCAGGCCCCATATTGTGCATTTCAACGCTTAATTTGATAAAAAAAATGACTAGAGCAACCTAGAAGCCTAATTTCTTTATTCTTGGACATTCTAGCTAGCAAAAGAGCTCCTATGGGACAAAGTCACCCATTTGGGTGTATTAGTCCCATCCAAGTGGGACTAAGTGTCCCAACTTATGGGTATATGTAGGATCATCATGGAAAAAAGTAGGCCCTTAAGTGGCAAAAAATTCAAAAAAGTCAGAGTTAGGCAACTTGACGTAAAAATTTGAATAAGTTATCTATATTATTTCAAAAATATGTAAGAATAGAATTTGTAGAAAATTGGATGTAGTTTCTAAACTACTAGGTTTTTTTAAAACAAAAAAATGTATTTGGTGAAAATTTGAAATTTCAATGCAGTGGTACCTAATTTTTTTCCTAGTAAATAATTAATTATGAATTTTTTATTAAATTTTTTAAAAAAGATAGAAAATCGTATGTCTGACTACTTTAACTTGGTCAAAAATTTATTAAATTCAATTTTTCTTTTGTTAATCCTATATTAAATGAAGCATAGAATTTGATGCATGTTTTGGATTAAAAAAATGTGATACCATTTGAAAGCTATAGATGTTTTTCAATCAACCTATCAATCAAAATTTGAATAGAAAATGAATAATAATTACTTATTAAATTCAATGTAAAGAAAAATTAATATTGGTGGAAAGTTGAGAATCTCCTTTAAAAACCCTTTTCATTTCATCAATTTTGGGTAAAAAAATAGTCATCAACCACGTACCCATCATATTGCCAATTTTTGGCCCATCATTATCCTGCACATACCCTTGTTAACTTAGTCTAATTTGGGCTATTTTTGAGGTCTGAGCTAGAATATTGGGTTTTATGTTTAATTTTCCTCCATGTTGGCATTGGGGATCAAATTAACAGAAAAATTAGGTGGATTTCCTATAAATACAAACTACTAAACCCTAATTCATAATCAATTCATTATTCATCCATCATCCATCGTGTTCTTAAGTTAAACAAGCTAGGGTTTTAACATTTTTAAGTCATCAAGATAGCTTTTTTAGACATTCAAAGGAACATTCTCCTTTTATTGCTGTAGAAGTTCAAGATCTATCATCATAACAAGTCTCTAATTCCATTCTTTCATGCTTCATTACATTATTTCTTCATTTTAGTTTAATTGCCTAAAAAGGGGTTTGACCAAGGAAAACCACCATGTCCTAACATCTAGCATTTCTCTCTCTTTGCTTGTGTATTTGCATATTTAGGTATCTTGAAGATTTGAATATCATTGAAGAATAGTTACAATTTTTTTGAAGACATCTTCTTTTTTAGAAAGTCAAAATATCCAAAAAAAAGTCACTTATAGTGCCAAAAATTAGTGTTTTAGAAGTGGAAACTTGGAGGAACAAAAATTGCAAACCAAAGGCTTCCATTTCCACTTTTGGATTTTTAGAAAAGAAAAAGTGGACTAAGTCGCCAATAGTGGTGACTTAGTACCACTACACATTTTTTTCATAGTTTTCTATAGAATTGGATACCCATTTGGCTAAAACGGGCTCTAGTGGAGTTTTCCAGGGCTAGGACTAGGTTGCCCAGAATGGTGCAAGTGTCCTAGTAGGCCAAATTTTTATGATCAACAAAAATTTCAGTCTTCATTCTAGTCTTCAAGAGATTTCCAGTTGCATGCTTTTTATTTTGTTTTACTATTCTATTTTATTTGCATTTATATCCATCTTTCTAGGTCTTTTTGCATACAACACTGTTTTTTCAAACACCTTGCATTTCCTTAGTATTCATTCAATAATTGATCTATTTTGATTTTTTTTTGTATTTAATACATTACATTTAGACATATTTAAATCATGTTTTCATTAGTATTGAATGAACCCCTATGTTATTGTGGGATACCTTTCTCCTTTTAGGTGCAAAACCCTAGAAGTGTATGAGAGTGCCTAAAACAAAAAAAATTGTGTACATTTTGGTGAACCTACATTTAGAATAGTTTATTTTATGATTTTGGAGTCCATCATCATCCTATAATTATTTTTTGATTAACATTGCATTGCACTTTGCATTAGATAATTTGCATTCCAATGTTTTAAAATTTTGCATTAGTGAAAGTGCATATAGTTTGCTTTTTTGCATTCCAAATCATTGAAAATCATATAAAATTTGCATTTGCATTTAGTCTTCAGGTCATACAACATACCAAGCATAAAGACCAATTGAAAATTTCTAATTTTTTTGAAACAAAATCATAACTAGGACTAATTTGCCATTCTGGGCGACTTAGTCCTAGCTTAGATTTTTAAATATCTATTATAGCATCACATACCTAATTTTTGTGCTTCCTAAGCCTCCTAGTATCATATACTATAATTCTGGAAATTTTTGAATTTTTTTTTTATGCATCTAGGTCAAAAACATCATTCTAGGGTAATCATTTTTGAAATTCTTTTAATTACAACAATAATTAGATCTGGAAAATGCTCACATTTCTGAAGTTTTGCATAACATGGATAAAATTACTTTTTAATTTTTCATACACAATGTTTCTACTCATAAAAATTTACATAAGTTTGATCAAATTTCTTTTCATTATCAAATAAACATTGTTTGTATTCTTAATGTTTTGCATACATTGGATAAAAGGGTATGTGCAAGATCATCATGGAAAAAACCAGCCCTTAAGTGGCAAAAAATTTAGAAAAATAAGAGTTAGGAAACTTGACGTAAAAAATTGAATATGTTATCTATATTATTTCAAAACTACGTAAGAATAGAATCTGTAGAAAATTGAATGTAGTTTCTAAACTAATAGGTTTATTTAAAAAAACTATTTGGTAAAATTTGAAATTTCAATGTAGTAGTACTTAAATTTTAGGGAGAAAATAAGAAGTAGGTGTCCGTCTCACCACCTCTAACCACAATAAAATGATAATATTTTTTATAAGATTTTAGATATAAGTAGAGGACTCCATGTCCGATTTGATGCATTTTTGTAATTTTTTCCAAGTAAATAATTAATTATGAATTTTTTATTACAAATTTTAAAAAATATAAAAAACTCATATGTCTAACCACCTTAACTTGGTCAAAACTTCATGAAATTATTATTTTTTAATCCTATAGTACACAAAGTATAGAATATGACACATGTTTTAGATTCAAAAAATGTGATATTGTTTGAAAGCTATAGATATTTTTCAATCAGCCTGTCAATCAGGACTTTAGTTGTAATTCAAATAGAAAATAAATAATAATTATTTATTAAATTCAAAGTAGAGCATAATTTGTATTGGTGGAAAGCAGAGAGTCTCCTTTAAAAACCTTTTTCATTTCATCAATTTTGCATACAAAAAAGGTCGTCAGCCACATACCCTATACATACCCATCATATCACCTTTTTTTGGCCCATCATGATCCTAAACATACCCAAAACTATTTTTCATATTTGGATATACATTGTTTACATTGTTGAAACATTGCATGAAATAGTTACAAGTGCTTTTCATTTTTGTTCAAACAATGTTCATGTGTTACATATTTAGATATTTTAAGAAATATTTCCTATCCCATCCCTATGAGATTGTTTTAGTGAAAGAGAATACAACCTTGGAAATTCCTAATTATCATATTTTTTCTTCTCCTAATATCTCTCCTATTGGTGAAGAAGATATTTTGGTGGAAGAACTAATCAATGAGAGTTTTGAGAATCCTATTTGTTTCTCTCATACTACCTCTCTTAGTATACAAGACATTAATGAACAAGACAACCCAACCATAGGTAATCATGACAATAAAATTTGTTCTTCTCCTAGTATCTCTCCTAGTTGTGAAGTAGATACTTTGATGTTAGAAAACACAATTGATGAAAATCATGAGTATCTTAGTTGTCCCTCTTCTCCTAAAGAAATCCTTATTAAGCAAGAAAATTCACCTATTGATCATTCCCCTACTTGCAATGAAGCCAATTTCAAAGAATCACCCTTTAATCATCAAGAACATGTGGTTTTTAGATCCCCTAAACACTCTTCTCCTAGGGAGGATATCGTGACAAAAACAAGGATAACATTGACAATAATGATATTATGCCCTTAGAAGAAGAAAAAGAGCCGATGTTAGACTCTCATTCAGTAAGGGATGTTAATATTATTCAACCTCAACTCATCCTTTATCCCCCTTCAAACAAACCTCAAAATCAAAACAAACCCAAACTAATCCTCTACCCACCACAAAATAATGTTTCACAACAACTGAGTCATAATACCATTGCTCATACATATCCCACTAGAAATAATCTACACCCACCACAACCAACCCCAACTCCATTACCTTTTCCTAATCCCATTTTTCCTTGAGATCCTCTATTAAATTCACACATTAGGGAGTATGATATTTTTGAACAACATAATAATACTCCTACAAAGATATCCCTCTGGGATTTAATTTAGAATTCATCTCTCATACAATTCTTCAAATGGCCTTATAAAATGTTCCTATCCCTTCTAATGTATAACTAAATGACATAGCAGCCCTAATTCAAGGATTGAATGTTGACATTGTTTTCCACCAAAGTGAACTCCCCCTTTGGAAGTGCAAAAACAAAATGAAGCTTTCATAGTACTATCTCAATACAAATGAATAGAAATAAAGCAAACCCTTGTTGACAATGGCTTAGCCCTTAATGTGTGTAGCGTCAAACTTTTGGATAGGCTTCATGTGGATAAATAAAAAATTCAACTTGATTCCTTATCTCTTAAGGCATTTGACAATGTTGAAAAAAAATTGATCGGTCTGATTACTTTACCCATTATAGTTGGAAAGGCCACATTGGAAACACAAATTAATGTTATTCCTCATGAAATTTCATATAATCTTATCGTAGGTAGAATGTGGATTCATGCAATGAATGGGGTGCCTTCCACTCTTCATCATAAAATGAAATACATCTACAACAACAAAGTTTACACACTTGACATTGATCTTGAGCCTTATAATGTCTTAAAATTCAAGAAAAATAAAGAGAATCCCTTGAACACATTAACATCAATAATTAAAGTGGAATCTGTTTAACAAAAAGACAAAGCACAACACATTGAGGAAGTCACAAAGCTATTAGATGATGATTGGGGTTCCTTAGATTTCACACCCACATTTATGGGATAATAAAAGATCACAACAAAAAACTTTGCAAAGGGAAAAGAGCAAGTAGCAATGCCAACAAAAAACTTAGAAGAACCTTTGAAAGCATCCACCTCAACCAATTTAGACACAAAAGAAAATTAAACAACAAAATTTGATGAACTTAACCACAAATAACCATCCAACCAAAAAGAAATGAAAAAGCTTTATGGAAAAGGTTGTGAAGTTATGAAACAACTTGGCTATAGTAGAAAAGGATGTGGTGCTAGAGAATAAGGTATTTTTGTCCCCATCGAGCCTAACATGCATGAAATAACTCATGGTCTTGGTTATTTTCCTTTGATAGAAATCACCAGACCTTCACTCAATATCAACACTATCACACAAGATTCCTTTAATCCAACTTTAACAGTAATGCATCATGAACTTGTAGACACTAGTGGTATTGAAATTTTTTCTTTGCCATAAATGAAACAAACAAAGAAATGTTCACTTAATGTAAATGTCATCTTGCAAATAACTAATTATTTGAATTCGTTAGATTTTACACCCTCCTATAATGGAGAAAACAAAATCTTGCAATCTAAAGAATATCACGTAGGTATGACATATTGTACTAAGAAAGAGATATCTTTGTCACACCCTATAGGAACACCTTCTCCTATTGACCAAGAGGGTATCTTGTCTAGAATCCTCCAAGATCACTTGATATTTCTCCCTCTAAGAACTCAAAATATTTTTTTTTACAAAAAATTGTTTTGCACGCATCATAGAGTTCATGGCCATTCCACTAATGAATGTAAGGCTTTGAGCAGTAAAATACAACATCTTAAGGAATTTGGTAACTCCCTTATGTGGGGGTGTCCAATTCCTCTGATTGATAGTGATTTTCACTCTAGAATGTTTCTCCTCAATCATTTCAGCTCACCCTTTTCCTGCACTAAGTGGGGGCATGAGGTTAGTTAGCCTTGTCCTCATATATCACTTTTAATTGTCTCTTTTGGCTAGTCATTAACCTTTCATAAACATATAAGAGAAAGATTGGGATGTGGATGACATGCCTTAATTTGGATAGCAAGTGACATACTACCTTTTTATGACATAGCTTATCAAGCAACATATGACTTGGCATAGGGCTTTTTGCGTAAGCTCTCATGTATTCTTCTACTTTAAAGAAATTTCTCACTATAAGGGTGTTAGAAACCACTTTAAAGTGGGGGAATACATTGACACTCATGTTTCACTATGTGACTTTATTTCTTCTTGTGATGCATTTGTCCTCTCTTGGAAACATTAGGTATAATGTTTCCTAGGATGAGACCTTGCACTTGTCCTCTCTTGGAAACAAGATGAGACATTTTCCGCTTATCCTCTCTTGGAGACATTAAGAATGATGTTTCCTAAGACGAAAACATTGCATGAACTAAGAAATATCCCTTTAAAAAATTCCTTGTACTATTTTTCATTTACAATGTCTATGAGTTTCAAGCATACAAAGTTTTTCTTTGCTCATGGAACTTGAAAAATAATTTTTGTGTGGCACCTTATTAAATTTATTAGGAGGTGTAACTTTGGTATGGTTAGTGGCAAGCCCATTCTGAGGCATGAATTTCCCAATAACCACCTGTGTGTGTGTGAGTGCATACCATCCATGGGTGTATGTTTCTCACCTTTTAGGATTTTTCACCTAGCAGACAACCAAGAATTTTGTCGCCTTAGAGTGAGTATGCATTTTTGGAAAAACAACCTAGATCTGATCCACAACATGTTGGAAAAATGATTGAAGCTTGATCGACCTTTTTATTTTTCGTTCATATCTTCCTTCTAGTTCTTTCCATTGTATGATCATGTATCTTGTCTTGTTGTAAATCATTCTCCATGTGCATGTCCTTTTGTGCTTATGTTCATATGACCTAGGATCTTGGATCATGGGGGCTTGACTGATGCCTTGATGTTTGTTATTCTTTTTCATCCACATTGATACAATTGGAAGCCTCTTGAATGTCTACTTTAGTGTGAGTTTGAAGCAAGTTCATCCTCTCACTAAAGTGGGGGATAAATGTGTCACAAAAACTATATCTCTTGCTTGATATGGGAATAATTAATGATAATTGGACTTAATGAGACCTTGATTTAGTATTGTTAGGTGTTTTACACATTTACGTTAGGTCTTCGACTCTTGCAAACTGAATAAAATGCATCTAGCAATGCCTTGTAAAGAAGGTGTTGTAAAAGACTTTCACACTTTTCTAAACTAATGGACCTATTCTCCCCTTAATTATATATTGTAAAATGTATTTAATTGCATTATCACATTAATCTAGAAGGCTTGTAAATTAAACCTAATTCTAATCTAGTGTTGTAATGTGTCTTACACATTCACATTTTATGCTTTCTAGGGTATGTGGACTTCATTTTGTTGTTATAAATTGTATTTAATCACACTTTCACATTGAACTTTGTGTCACAAGCCCTAATTACCCTTTACATCATCAGTAATAGGCTCTTATGGCCCCATATTTTGCATCCCAAGGCTTAATTTGATCAAAGTCCTGACAAGAACAACCTAGAAGCCCAATTTCTTCATTCCCAGACATTCTAGCTAGCAAATTAGCCACTATGGGACCAAGCTTCCCATCAAGGTGAAATAGTCCCATCTAGGTGGGAATAAGTTTCGTAGCTTGGTGACTTAGTCCCATTTGGGCTATTTTTGAGGTCTAAGTGAGAAAAATTGGGATTTAAGTTTAATTTTCCTCCCTGTTGGCCTTGGGGATCAAATTAATGGGTAAATTAGGTGGATTTCCTATAAAAAAAAGCTTCTAAACCCTAACTTATAATAAATTCATTATTCATCCATTATTTATCATGTTCTTAAGTCAAACAAGCTAGGGTTTTAAAAAATTTCAAGTAATCAAGATAGCTTTTTCAGACATTCAAGGGAATATTTTTCATCTATTATTGTAGAAATTCAAGATCTATCATCATGAAAAGTCTCTAATTCCATTTTTTCATGATTTATTACATTATTTATTCATTTTGGTTTAATTACCTTAAAAGGGGTTTGATGAAGGCAAGCCCCTAAGTCCTAGCATCCAACATTTCTCTCTCTTTCCTTGTGTGTTTTCATATTTAGGTAACTTGAAGGTTTCAAGATCATTGAATAATAGTTACAAATTTTTTGAAGACATCTTCTTGTTTACAAATTCAAAATATCCACAAAAATTCACTTATAGTGCCAAAATTAGAGTTTCAAAACTAGACACTTGGAGGAACAAAAAGTGCAAACTGAAGGCTTTCATTTCCACTTTCAAATTTTTAGAAAATCCAAAGTGGAATAAGTCATCAACAATGGTAACTTAGTCCCACTGCACATTTTTTTTAGTGTTTTCTATATATTTTGATACTCATTTGGCTGAAACGGGCTCCAATGCAATTTTCTAGATTGGGGACTAGGTCACCCACAATGGTGTAAGTGTCCTAGTAGGCCAAACTTTTAGGATCGAAAAAAAAATTCAGTCTTCATTCCAATCTTGAATATATTTCTAGGTGCATTCTTTCTATTTTTTTTTCCTATTCTATTTTATTTGCATTTATGTCCATCTTTCTAGGTCTTTTTGCATACAACATTGTGTTTTCAAACAACTTGCTTTTCCTTAGTATTGATTCAATAATTGATCTATTTCATTTGTTTTTTGCATTTAGGACATTAAATTTAGAGATATTTCAATCATATTGGAATTATTCTTCAATGAACCCCTAGTTTTTTGTGGGATACCTTTCTCCTTTTAGGTGCAAAATCCTAGATGTGTAAGAGAGTTCAGATCCCCCAAAAAATGTGGTACAATATGGTCTAGATGCTGGATTGCCACAAAATAATCTGCTCAAAATGTATAAGTATATGCACGAGTAGGATGAGAAGATATGTGATTATATGCAGCATAAAATTAATAATCTAGTTCAATTGGATGAGACTAGAAGAGGTCATGCTAAGAATATGAAGATGTAGTTGCAAGTTAAGCATCTACATGATAAGAGACCTCCAAGAAAGTTTGAGGTAAGTAATATGGTGTTAGCCTAGAATGCAAGGGATCAAGCCAAGGGTAAAAATGGGAAATTTAAAGCATTATGGGTAGGTCCTTATCTAATAGCCAACACACATGGGGAGGATTCTTATTTCCTCGAAAGGTTGACAGGTGAACTTTTTGAACTACCAATACATGGACAGTTCTTAAATCCATAATTCTCCTAAGTATGTTATATTTCCTTGCACATTGTAGGATTTTTACATTGTATATATAGGTGTGTTTGCTTTGGTTGTTTCTATTTTGGTCTTACTACCTAGTCTAGGTAGTCTCCTAGTTTTTGGTTTGTTCTGTCAGGTTGGCCTAGTTCAACTTGAGATTCTAGATTCTCACATTGCTTTAGAGAAACAAATATCCGCAACTAGAGCCAGTGATGGAACCTACAATTTTTTTTTATGTTCCATCTCAAAATCATGCAATTTTTTGAATATTGGGTTGGTATTTGAAAGCTTAGGGTTCTACTTGTCATCACTATTGAAGGGTTTTTGTGTTAGCTTTAAATCCTTACTTATGAAACCCTTAGATTTAAATGCTTGGCAAGGTTCTAATTTATTGTTGACCTTCTTTTGCCTATTGTTGGTTACATTAAAATATCTTATGTCATTAATGGTAGTGGGGTAATTGCTCCCTCATGCCTAAGTCTGATTTTCATTTTTATATATAAGGTTGAATGAAGGGCCTTTTTGGCATTTACATCCTTTACATTTTATGACAGAAGCTTTTGATCCCTTTTTCTTGCATCATCCTAGAGGGTCCTATTCATTAGAAAAAACTTGTGGGCATGTGCTTAAAATTTTTCACTTAAGTCCTATCGGCCACCTCTCTTTATCACTCATCACATATTACTTTTGGAGTGTATGTTTTGAATTGGTGATAAGCGATGAGTGGTATTCCTTTAGTTTCACTCATCACATATAGCTTTTGGATATCTTGATATCAATCAGCGATGGGTGATGCTCTTGTCTTTTCTTATAGCATTGATTTTTTGCTTATTTCTAATGGTTTTTGAGCCTTGAATATTGTATTACCAATCATTGATGGCCTCTAATCTTTCATTATTCAATTCATCGTTTATGACAAATTGTTGTCTAATTGTAATTATCAAATAGAAATGAGCGATATGTTGTATCTCATGTGTTTCATTCATCAAGGATTGGTTTTGAATGTCAAGTTTTGTATTAACGATAGGCGATGTAAATTGTTGGGATCTCCCATCACTAATTTCTTGCAAAATTTAAGAGAAGAATTAGCAATAAGCGATAGATTTGTTGCTTTTGTATTTATTCCTATCACTCATTGCAAATCCTTTCCAAAGATTAAGTTTCAAAATAGCAATGAGTTATCTAGAGTCATCTATTTAGCTTACTTTCGCTAATTTGAATTGATCTTATGAGTGATATCTTTTGTATCATTTATTTTTATTTAGGTGCATGTGTCTGAATCTAGCCTCTTCATTGTATCTCCCGTCACTGATGTGATCCAAAGTTTGAAGTATGAGTAATTCATATGCGACAAGAAAATGAATGTGATCGAGGATGTGCCATATTTTCAAGGGTTGAGATTTCATTGTGTGGATGCTTGCATCCCTAATAGAACTAGTAAAGGATGAAATGTGTCTATGATAAGTGAGAACTACTAAATGAAAAGGAAATCTGGTAGTATCCTGAGAACATCGTATAAAGCAAAGAAGAAAGTAGCAAGGGGGATTGTGAACCATTAATATGGTTTTAAAATAGAGTGATGAATGGCCAAGGTTTGAACATGAACAACTAGATGACAGTTTCTCATGTACACTTACTATCAAACATTAATGGTAGCATTTCCCATCTCTTGTCCATAAAGAAGGTAGATACCTGGTTTGTCACACATTTGGAGTTGCTTGGAACCAGAGATGAATGCCAAGAGTTGAAGAAATTGTGTGGAAGGTTCCAACAAAATATTTCAGCAACAATACATGAATCGCTCACCTGGGTATGCAAGTTGTGTATCTCCTCCTATCTGAAATGTTAAAATTGTAGTATTCTAGAAGGTAAATAAGGAATTGGGGAGATAATTTTCTTGTAGTTTTGTCCATTTGAGTATTTTCAAATTTGGGTGATAAGTGTTGAGTAAAGTTTGGGAAATATTTTATTTTGTAAGTGGTGCCTTGAGTTTTTGTATTTGGGAGGGTCTTTTTGATTGCAAGAAATTGTAAGCCCGAGTTATTTTGCATTGCAAACATGAGTGAAACATAGGCGAATGAATCTAGTATTAGACCGGGGAAGAAACCAAAACAAAAAGGGGTTAAAAGGCTTAAAAATCAAGATGTTTCATTTGAGGTTAATCTTGAACCACCTACAGTATCTAACCCTACAACAAGTACTCCTACAACATCTACTAGGTCTAGAAGTGCAAAGAAGGAAAATGAAAGGTTTATCTAGGAGGAATCTAGAGATATAAAGGAAAGAGGGTCAAGAATTGGAAAGAGACCTATGGGTCAAGTTTTTGTGACCACCAAGTTAATTGATGGTGTCGATGAAATTGGTGAGTTGGCCCAGCTTTAGAGTGGGTGGAAACTATTCTGGTATGGTTTTAATAGGTAGTATTCTAGTAAGCCTGCATGTTACTTATGGGGGCTAAACCTTGGAAATTTGGTGGTGCCAAATGTGTTTGTAGAGGTGGATTTGATAATGGAACTAGCCAGACACTATCATCCCATTGACAAAAAATCTAGGAGTAAAATTTTGATGTGATCCTTGAAGTGACAAAGGAAAAGATTGTGGATATATTTGGGTTAAATCCCAATTATACTGTGAAATTTAAGTGTGCAAAGCTATATGATGAATATGAGAATAAAAAATTTGCATACAGAAATAGACTGCTTGTTTGACATAGAAAGAGCAAGGAGAGATTTCCCACCAAGGATATCGAGCCTTTTGAATGTGAGGAGTTTGTAGATTATTTCAAGAATGCTTACTACTCCCTAAATCAAGTTTTGGCTAAAAATTTTGAGGTGAGGATAGCCCCTAACTTATTGGTAATTGTGGTGGATAAACAGGGTCATAATCAGAGCACTAGTTTTTATTATGCCAACTATGTTGTTGAGAAAATACATGATGATTTCCTCAATTTAAGGAAGGAGGTTCTCCCTTTCCATTTCCCTCATTATTATTTTCTAATGCATATGCTCTTATTTGAGGGTGATTATTGCTAGAAAAGAAAGCTCAAATTGAGATCAATTGACAATCAAAATAATGTTTTTCTAGTACAAATGTGTACACACATTTGGGATCAGGACTACCCCAATTCCAATTATTTCATGTTTGCTAATATTGTAAGGTCTGGTATCCTAGAAGTGTTGGGTGTAGAAACTATTCATAGGATTTCTTCAGAAATCATAAGTATCATGCTCCCAAAAGATATACAAGGATCAAATGCAACACATAATTGGGAAGATCAGTTTCTCCATTCAGAATATACTTTGATTAGAGCCTATGGGGCTAAGGTGGCACCACATTATGTTCCCCTATATCTCTAACAGATTGGCCTTTGTGGAACTCCTATGGCAGATTAATTTTATGGACTATGAAATGTTCAAGAAGCCTAGGAAGGGTACTGTGGTGAATCCCCAATGTACTTTTTCTTATTTCAAAGTTACTACCCCTGAGGGGTATGAAAAGTTTTGGATTATGGTAAATAATCTTACACTGCCTATTGATGAGGTTAGGATTTTTGACCTAGATTAGTTTGTGTATGGAAAGAGAAGGGATAAAAATGATCAGCAATATATCATCAAATCTTGTACAATTATGACGTATTGAGAAACTTGACAAGTGATGAGGCTGTCATATCTAGAAATAAGGAGTGCGCATCCATAATGGAAATTGAAGATAGTACCATGAAAATGAATGACTTTTATGTAAGTCCCTATGTGTTAATTATAGATCTTTTTGCAAGAGCTTTCACAAAGGTAAAGGATTATCAAAATGGTCATTTTAAGGTGTAGGTGAACGAGGCTACTAATAAAGCATAGGATCTCCCAGAACAATAGCCAAAAGCTATGGATATCCCAAAGCAGCCTAAAGGTGTTCAAGAATTTATGAATGAAAAAATGATAGAACATATGCCTAGAGATGAGGACGTGGAGAAGAAATTCCCTCCCCCTAATATTGAGGAAACCATTAGTTCAGAAGTTCCCCTAGATAGAATTGTCAAATGGAAATATGATAAGGAAAGTGATGATCCTAGGACCAAGGACTGTGATGAATTCCTTGTAGATGATAAGTTTGTGCAATCCAAGGAATTTGAAGAATTTATGGTTCAGTAGAGGAGAAGAGAGATAAAGGAAAGGCTTGAACTAGCAAGGGCTAGTGTTGAACCTTATTAATAGGAAGAAGTAGAGAAAGCAAAGGAAGAAAATATCAAATCTAAAATTGTAGCTATTACTCCTACTAAGGCTAGGAAAATTGTCACAAATAGTGGAATCATTTTGTTACCAAGATGCACTATCACCTGAACTATAACATAAGATGCAATAGGAAGATACCCTTAGGCTTCAATATCTGAGGATTAGTTTGATGATAAGGTATTTGGATGTGGATATAGTCCAAAGTTGTACACTCTTACAATTTGGTCTATGACACCTACTACTGGAAAGTATGAGGTTGCTAGACCTATTGAAGACATTATAGGTTCCTTGGTGGTCAAAAAAATGATAGATATAACTCCTATCCAAGAAGCTAAGTTAACTTATCATGCTAAAATGCTCAGTATGGACACTGCATGGATTTATCAAAAAAAGTATGATTCTCTAGTAAAGGAATACAATAAGACCTTAGATGAGATATGAAAGGAAATAGAAAAGAGCAATGGAAAGTACTAATGAATGAGCAATTGTTTGAAGGAAAGAGATTACCAAATAGATTGAAGTAGCCAAATCAAGCACCACCAAAGCAAGAGAGACACAAGAATTTGTTAAGGGGAAAAACCAAGAAAAAACCCCAATATTATGAATGGAGGAAAAATGCCTAAAGAATAATACAAAGAGAGAGAGAGCTTCAGCCTTAGCTTACTTGATTGAATCTTGAAGAATGAGAGGAGAGGCACCTCAATAAGTAGAGGTGAGAAGGAGGAGTTAGAATGTAACTCCCAACTCAATGAATGCCACCATTCATCTATGTAAAGTGCCTGCCCCCAAGTGAGGCCAAATGTCTCCTAATGCAGTGAATTAAAAATAAGCTTCTGTCCCCTGCCACACATGCAGGGAGATGACAAAGAGACAAAAGACTGTGATTCCTTGCACTCCTACAAGCAATAACAATTACAATGTCAACTCCATCAAGTAAAGATTAATCTTCTAACATCCCCCCTTAAGCTTTACTTGGGGAGGTTACATTAAACCCTTCAATGGGTTGTAATCCAAGATTTTTACAATGAAAGAGAAATTTAGCTTTACAAAGATCTTTGGTGAGAATATTTTCCACTTGATCTTCACCTTTACAATACAAAAGAGAAATTTTCTTGTCTTCAATTTGCTCTCTAATGAAGTGATGTTGAAGAGAAATGTGCTTGGTCCTTGCATGAAAAATAGCACTTTGATTATCACAATATAAAGGAGTGGGATCCTTTTGAGGTAGACTCAAGTCTTCAAGTAATCTTCTTAACCATAGTGCCTCTTTAGATGCATTTGTACAACCTTTATATTCAGTTTTTGTAGAACAAAGAGAAGTAGATTGTTGTTTCTTACTATTCCATGAGATTGCACTTGATCCAACAAAGAAACAATAACCACAAGTGGATCTCCCATCATTGGGATCACCTTAGTATAACCTTTTAAAGAAAAATCACAATTTGCATCATAAAAGAGACCAAGATTAAGAGTTCCTTTAACATATCTTAAAATTATTTTTGAAAATTTAAAATGAGTTTGTTGTGGTTTAGACAAAAATCTAGAAACCAATCCAACACTTTAGTTTTTTTCCAAATTTGCATACCCAAAATAATCTAATAGGCCCAAATCACTCATTTGAAATTGTTGATTGAGTTGAGACTTAATATCACTAATCAAAATGTTAGAACTAGAAGTGATAATTAAATCATTATCATAATATCATTTTCACTATGCTTAATATATAAATTTGGATAATTTTTACTTCTAATGAAACCATGAGATAGAAAGAAAGCATAGTCCAAATTATAAAATGTCAATATATAGACATAGCAATAATAGATGTAGGTTTCCTCTCACTACATCATTTGTTGTATTGTAAAGGGAAATTGTATCAAGATTAATAATAAAGGACTTTGAAAATTAGTCCTAAAGATGGTTTTAAAAACCATAGTGCCTTAGTAAAAAAAAAATCAATATCAAAAGTTCTAATAATGGTATAAAAACCATAATGCCTTCAATAAAATACTGAAACATAAAAGTTTCAAGAACTTGATCCCTATCAATTAAGAAAATAGATCTAAGTTCATCATAAATAAGTAAGTGCATACCATTGAAGTGGATGGAAATATTTTCCATGGGTCCCCAAAAAAACTCCAATGAGACTTGATATAATATATGATTCATTATAGATAGGGCTCCCTATGCAACATTACCGCAAATGCGACTAGCGCATAAAATATATATGTAAAGGCTCCATTGAGACTTGATAAAGTGATTAATTTGCAAAACATATATAGATGGAATAAATCCATCAAGAAGGAAAATACTCCAATGAGCTTTTAATTTTCAAAAATCTATAGATGAAATAAATCCATCAAAATGACAAATTTACCAGTAAGGCACAATATCAAATTAATGAGACAATAAAATATGAAATTCCCTTTATCAAAACAACATAATTGTAGTTGAGAAGGAAACTCTAGGTTGTTTTAAATATTGTAATAGATCAAGAATGATAATTTGTCAAGCCACAAATCAAGCCACCTTAAGTTATAAAAAATAGTAATAATAATATTAAAAAAAAAAAAATTGTGATGGAATAATGGGAAATGCATACAATGAAGAGAATAATTATTAAGTATAAATAAGTCATTTAAGACGATATTCATGCATTCATGACTACATGAATATCCCCTTTTCATATTCCAAATATAATTGAGTAAAAAAATGTACACTATTATTGGGTTGATCAAGTCCAATAATAAAGTACTTGTGAAGTTATTTAAAAAACAAACTTTTTATGTGAAGTAACATGTTGAGATGCACCTGAATCATTAACCCATTCAAAAGGCTTAGAAACATTAAAACTACATGTAAAAGCACGTCTAGATTGATTACCATTGTTATGAAACTGTTGATTATTTTGATTCATAGGCTTTTTCTCATTTTTCTTTTTAAAACAAGTATTTTGCCAATGACCATGTTTATTGCAATAAGTGCAATGTGGTCTCTTAGAAGAGTTAAACTCTCTAGGATCATTGCCATTATTATAATGAGGTTTGGAATTATAATGTTGTTGTTTGGAATGAGGTTTAAAATTTTGTTGATGATTAGACAAGAAAGCATGTTCATTAGACTTAAGAGTACCAAACTGAATTAACTTAGCCTCTTCTTGTCTTAATAAATCACGAAAAATATCATAAGTTAATTGAGTAGCTAAAGAAGGAATAGTTAATTGAGCATGAATATTAGTAATGAATTGTTGAAATTGTCTAGGAAGACACTTTTTAAGAATAAGATGAATTAATCTAAGATTATCTAATTTAACTCCTAAACCATCCAATTGACTATTTAAAGCATCAAATTTCAATAAAAATTCATCCATAGATTTAAAATCAGAATACCTCAAATCTTCAAGTTGATCTTGAATTTGAATTTTTCTTGATTCATTTGTACTATCATAAATGGTTTTGAGTTTGTCCCATGCTTCGTAGGCACTTGTGCATGACCCAATGTGAACATAAAGTGCAGGTGACATAGAGATACCTATGAGGCCACGGGATTCTTCATTTTTGAGATTCCATTTTTCAATTTCATCTTTGGATGCAGATGAACCTGGTTTAGATTTAGGATCTGTAGCTACATCTAAAAGATGTTTAAACCAAAAAATAAAGCATATATGAGTTTTCCAAGAATGATAGTTAGAAGAATTTAATTTAATTTCAAGAATTAAAGTTGACATGATTGCCAAAAATAAAAAATCACAACTTTATGAGAAAAATAATAAGTATTGTAAATAATTGCTTACAAAAAAAATACCACTTTTGATTAAAAACAATCTCCTTTTAATTAGAGAAAAAATAAATATCTTATATTTGTAAAATAATCAATCTAAAAAGATATATAATTAAATAATATCAATATCAATTGGATTTAAAAAAAAATATTTAATTGATTTAAATATAAAATTAAATTAAGAATATAAATTATGAAAAATTACTAAAGTTATATAATATTAATTTAAATCTAATAAATAAAACTACATTAAAGTTTTAAAGTTATAAACTAATAAATATGAAATGAAAGATTTAAAAGATTAAACTTTTTTTAAAACCTTAAAAATAGAAAGATTCTTTAAAAAGAGGAAAAACACATTTTTCATAAAAATAAACTTTTACCTCTTATGTGGGAGGGAAAGATTTTTCATTTAAAATGAAATCCTTTTTTTTTTAAACAAAAGAGATTTTACCTCTTTTCCCTCTGCTTTTTTTTGAAAGGAAATAGAAAAGAGGCAAGTAAGAGGTGAAGTGTGAGGAGAAGCAGGAGCAAGGGTTTTGAGAGACGAAGCAGCAGGCCAGAGGGGATATTTAGCAGCTTTTTCGAAGCAGCAGGCCAGAGGGGATATTTAACAGCTTTTTCAAGGGCTAAGATTACAACAAAAAGCCATGGTTCGAGCAAAGAGGGGCAAGGGCTGCAAAAGTTTTTTTATTTGAATTTATTATTTACTGTATGCATAAAAATTTGGGTTTTAGATATTTATTTATTATTTTTAAAAAAACTTTTGTAAGAAGGTGTCAAGTTTGAAAAAGAAGGATTTATTTGATTTATTTGAAAAGATCTCTAAACTAGGGTTAGAGCTTCAAAAAATAATTTTTTTTATAGAAATGCAAACATGCAAAGAAGCAAATATGCAGAATATAGAGATTTTTTTTTTTTTTTTTGGAGATTTGCAAAAAGCAGATTAGCCTTTTTAAAAAAAATTGGAACTAGGGTAAGATCCCTAAAAAAAAAAATTTATTTACAAAAATTGATTGTTTTTACAAAATTTGAACATGCACATTATAACATACAGAAATAAAATATTTTTTTTAAAAAGACTAAACTATAATCCTTTATTTGAGGGTTTCTAAAAAATTGCAAAAAAAATCAACATGCATGCAAATTATAATGGATTTTTTTTTACAGATCTAATATACAGATTTGCAAAAAAAAAAAAGCAGATTAGCTTTTGTTTCCTAAAAATAATTTCTGAACTAGAGTTAGAAAGCCCCCTAAAAAATTGATTTTTACAAAAATTTGAACATGCAAAATGGATTTTAAATCTCTTTTACAAAAACAGCTCAAACAAAGCTGTGTTGGGGAAGCAAATATATTGTGACAAATTTGAAATTTGAAACTAGAAACATTTAGATAAGAAACCTGCACAAGGGTTAGAAAAATATATCAAACAAAGCCAAGATTAGACTTTCGCTCTTCTCTTCATTGAGGCCTCCAGGTGCCGAACAGGTTTTCAACAATAGCTCACAACATTAGTAATACCAAGCTTTGATACCTGGCGAAAGGAATAAAATAGAAAAGAGCAATGGAAAGCAATTAATGAATGATGTCTGCCGAAGGAAAGAGATTGTACTGTAGATTGAAGTAGCCAAACTCGGGCAACTACTCAAAGCAAGAGAGACACAAGAATTTGTTATGGGAAAAACAAGAAAGTCCCACGACAAGGAATTAAGGAAAATGCCTAAAGAATAATACAAAGAGAGAGAGGAGTCAAGCCTTTTAGCTTGTTTGATTGAATATCATTGAAGAATGAGAGGAGAGGTACCTCAATAAGTAGAGGTGAGAAGGAGGAGTTAGAATGTAACTCCCAACTCAATGAATGCCACCATTCATCTATGTGTGTGCAAAGTGTCACCTCTTAAGGAGGTGGTTACAAATATTCCTTAATAAAGGAATTAAAAATAAGCCATCCTCACACATGTGTGAGATGACAAAAGAGACAAAAGACTTGTAGGGATTCCTTTGGAATATTCCTACAAGTTAATAAACAATTACAATTAAAGAATAACCTTTACCAAGTAAAGATGAATCTTCTAACAAGATAAATAAGATGAGGGCCACATTTTAGGCTAGTCAATCAGTAAATACATTATCCCTTCCATCCTCTTCTTCCTCAAACTTGTCTACAGATAGGGAGACCTTAGCCTAGAGAATTAAAGATTTGAATGATCAACTGAGTACTGAAAAGAAAAATGTCAAGAATGCTAAAATTGAAATAGTTAAGGTGGTGATTGAGATATTTGAGGATTTTTTGAAGCATATGGTGATCAAGTTGGTGAACAAGGCTGATTATGTTGGGGCTAGCTATAAGAATTTTCATGAAGAAAAAACAAAGTATTTGTAGGTACAAGAATCCTTAAAGAATGAATGGGGTAACTAGAGTACTAGGGTGTGTCCTTTGAGAGAAATGATACCCAAAATGAAGGAGGATCCTGAGGCACCTACTAACATCCCTAAAATCTTGCAAACTATTGATTTGATTAATGAGATAATCACCTATCATGGAAAGCTACGTGTGTAACTCCAAAGTAAGCTGAAATTATTGAAAGAGATGGAGGAATGTGGTATGCCTTGGATATTGAGTCCTAAAGGCAAGTTGCAGCCATTTGACACCTATAAGAAGGACCTAGGAGGAAAGCTTGCAATAGCTATGATGACATTGACTATCACTAACTACATCCCGATGAATTCAAATATTGATACAATGGTTGACATTGAAACAAAGATGGACATTTTTTTTAAAGAGACTAGGTCCTTAATTGATGCTAGATACTCTCAGCACAGTATTAAGGTTCAAATTTTATTGTATGTGAAGTGGCCAACTAAAGAAAAATACAACACCTAGTTACAAAAGTACACCAAATGAATCTGTGTGGGAATAGATAATGGACAAGGTGAATAATGGATAGGAGATAAATAATACATAGCCTAAATATAGTGCATATTAGGATTTTGATAAAACATTACAAAATATTATTCTCTCCTCAACTTAGAATGGGTGGCATGAAATGCTAATGTGGATAAATAAAATTTGTCTTTTTATCTCCTTTCCATGTTTTGTAATTTTTTTGATTGGATTTCCTATGGGGGACACTTTTTAAGCGTATGGGGAATATTTGGAAGCTATTCTCTAAACAAAATGATTCCTTTCTAAAGTGGTACCTAATCTATATTAACAGGTGTAGGACAACTGAGAGGGGGGTGGTGAATCAATTGTCACCAAATTTAAACTCAAAACTTCAACACTTACCAATTTCACAACTACACTATTCTATTATTAAGCATGAGAATGAGATGTAGAAAACAAAAAGTAAAATCAACGCACTAAACATTAGTTTTTATGTGGAAAACCCAATGAGGGAAAAAAAATTGTGAGGATTAACTCACAATATAAAGTAGTTCCAAAATAGAATGTATAAGGCTCACTAGCAAGGAATCACTACCCTAAAAGAACTCACTATCCAAATACAAAAGCTCACTACTTATAAGGAGGCTCACTACCTACAAAAGTATTTACAAAATAAAATTGGGCTTCACAACTGAAATCAACTAAAAAGAGTGCACCTAACAAGTGCTGATGCAATTCCCATGATGCTTAATAGACCGAATTAACACACTTCATCATTTTCACTCTTCTTAACTTTTGCATTCACTATTGCTTCATCGATTACAAACAATCTTAAAAAATAATTGAACATATATATACTCGATCTATCCGCAAGCATGAATTATGTCAGCTTAATTGGATGCAATAAAAAAGATGACTATAAGGTTCATACAAATCTTCTTCGAAAGTAATCCAAATGTATAATACGCTACAATATGTTGGCATGGACCAAAGATAGGTCACACATATATCTGCAGTAAATGTTACACTATTAACTAATTATTAGGTTGGCCAAGATATTAAGCACATACAAAAATACATACATACGTGCTTCAAGTGATCATAAGACACTTCTCAAAATATTAAGCACCAATGATTACTAGGGGGAATGTGTGCGCAAAAATACTGGACCTACCACTAGAGGAAGTAAACATGTTTTGCACACTGGTTTAGGGTACCAGACCAATTTGATACGATAAACAACATGGTGACATCAATGAAAACATACAAACTGATCTTCTCTAGTCTTCAACAATCTCCCCCTTTTTCATTGATCCAAAAACATGTGCAAAAAATATAAATATTAAAAAAACACTCCTTCTATCTCTCCCAACTTTCCAAATATCTCCCCCTTTGACATCAATGGAAAAGGGCAACCAAAAGGATGTAAACATGGTGACATTCAAAATTGGAAAAAGATTTCAATTCTTCCAAAAACTTCCATCCATCCAAAAAATTTCAAACATTCAACCTTTCAAAAAAAATCATTTTTTCTTCATCTTGTTCAGTTTCCCTTTTTCTCTTTCTTTTCTTTTTGCCAAAAAAAACAAAACAATAGAAATTGAACATTCATAATTCAAGTAAAAAGGACACTCTTCTCCTAAAACACTTTGTATCTTTCTTTGATAAGTGGATATAACTTCTTCAAATTAAATATAGCTAAATCCATTCTTCTGCACATTCTTTCTAACAGGGCCAATAGTGTGAAAGAAGATGACCAATCTATAGATGAGCACTATATTTCACAATCTTCTACATCAATAAGTATTCCAGAAAGATGGTCTCACTAGACCTCAACAATATCCTTAAGGATCCAGAAAATTTTCACATCATATCTTTGTCACTATACAATAATTAACTCAGCTAATGGGGTGATTCCATAATAGTGGTTTACAATTTTTGGCCAAACTAGACATTGAAATAATATTTTTTTAACTAAATCTTCACTTTTGGGCACTTATAGCGGCTAAACTGTGAGGAATTTGAAGATGATGCAAACTATAGTTTTGTGAAATTTTTTCTATAGATTCTAAATATATTTTTTTCAAAATTTTTGGAATCAGATGCACTTCTTTTTTGATCTCTCTTGAAAATTAGTTTTTTTCGTAAAACACTTTTAAAGTGATCAATTTAGTAACATATGCAATTTTTTCCATGAAGGATAAAATTCTAATTCTTTTGAATTTAGATTTGTGACTCTAATATCTAGTTCTTCCACTTGGTTAGATAGTTTTTTATTGAATATTTTTTCTTTAATCAAGTTTCAAAGTCAAACAAATTACAATTCAAAAATAGTGCGACTGTATAATGTGTAATTTTTTCTATATGTATTGAAATTCAATTTTATTATTTTTTTGGATCAAGAACTTCAATATCTGGTGTACTCATTTTCTCAATTTTTTTTGGATAATCTGCTATTTTTCCACGTGCACAACAAAGAGCTTGATTTTTTTGTGAAAAACCTATGTTTAATAAAACTAGAAAAATAAATACATAATAACACTAAAACATATTAAAAGGATTTTTCACAATGAAGATAAAAGCAAAATTTAGACAACTGCTGCTCACCCAGAGGATCTAGAGGAAGTAAATTTGGGGACTGAAAATGCCCCTAAGTGTATGTAGGAAAGAATATGAGGCCAAAGGTAAAAGCAATGTTAATTGCCTTGCTTAGAAAATATAGACATGTCTTTTCTTGGTCATACAATGACCTAAAGGCTTATAGAGAGGAATTGTTTCAACATGAGATTCCTTTGAAGGAGAATGCTAAACCATTTAGGAAAAAGTAAAGACCAGTTGACCCTAATACAACTCCCAAAATGCAAAAGGAGTTGGTGAAGGTGAGAGAAGCTGGTATTATAAAACTTATTAGAAACTCTTCATGGGTATCCAATTTGGTGCTGGTAAGAAAAAAGAATGGAAACATAAGGTTGTGTATTGATTTTAGGAATCTAAATATATTCTCATTAAAGGAAAATTACCCATTGACAAACATGGAAGCCATGTTATAGAAGGTTACTGGCTATGAGATGCTATCAATGATGGATGGTTTTTTAGGTTATAACCAAGCAAACGTGAAGGATTCTAAGTAGTATAAGATTACATTCACTACTCCATGTGGCAACTACATCTATGTAGGGGTGTTGTTTGGTTTAACTAATGCGGATGCCACTTTCCAAAGGGCTATGTATGTGCTACACATGTAGCCTATTTCTATTATATTGATGTATTTATGGCCATATACGAAGATGACTTGAAAACCTATTCCAAGGAGGAAGATCATTGTATACACAAAATATTTATAATATGGGATTTCACTAAATTGAAAAATATGTGCCTTTGGGATCACTAAAGGTAAAATACTAGGGAAAATTATGTCTAAAGAAGGAGTAACGATTTTCCCTAAAATGGTGGCAGCCATAGATAAAATCCCTCAGGAAAAAAATGTCAAAGGTATTCAATCACCTTTTGGAAAAATAAATTTCTTGAGAAGTTTTGTGACTAACTTTGCATAAATCACAAGACCTATTTCCAAGATGTTGAAGAAGGGAGAAAAGGTGACTTGGAGTGAAGAGTTGAGTCAGGCTTTTAAGAGTATTAAATAAGCCATTAAGGAAGCTCTAGTTTTGAAGTCTCGTGACTTCTCTAAGCCAATGCACATTTTCTCTTTTTCTTCCTTTCATACTATTGTTGTTGTATTACTGCAAAAAATGAAGAGGGCTTTGAACAACCCATTGCATTCTTTAGTAAGTCTTTACAAGCTATAGAGTTGAAAAATGATATGATTGAAAAGGAAGCGTATGCTTTGGTTAAGGTTGTGAAGAATTTTAGGACTTACCTACAGGGAGCCACTATCATAGATTTTTTACCAATTGCTATTGTGAAAGATATTTTCACTCAACAAAAGACAACAGGTAGAAGGTGTAGATGGATCAATAGGATCCAATAATTTAACATTGATGTTTATATCACCAAATTTGTAAGAGGGAAGGGCCTAGCTAAATTGATGGCATAAGCTAATTTGGAGGCTAACCAGATTAATCTGGAAGAAGTGATTGATCTTGCACCTATTTGTTATATGCAAACATGTGGATGGTATTGAAAGATTATTCAATATTTATCGATTTTGCAATGTCTTGCAGATATGGCTGATAATGATAGGAGAACATTGAAATTGCATGCCATCAAGTATGTGATTATTGGAAATGAGTTGTGGTGGAGAAACTTGGATGGTATACTGCTTAAATGTGTAGATGGAAAGAAGGCACTAGAACTCTTGAAAGAAATGCATAATGGAGTATGTGGTGGTCATTACATGGAAAAGACCATTGTACACAAGATTTTAAGAGAGGAATTCTGGTGACCTACTATTTTTAAGGATGCTCACAAGTGTTTTAATACTTGTGATGCTTATCAAAGGTTTGCAAGAAAACTGAAGTTGTTAGGAAGTCTACCACTTAGTCCTATAGTTGTTCAAGCCCCTTTCCAACAATGAGGAATTGATTTCATTGGAGAGATACCAAAAAACTCTAGTAGAGGAAACTAAGGGATCCTTGTTTCCATTTATTATTTCATAAAATTGGTAGAGGAAATACCCACATGAAAGGAAACAAGCAAAGTGGTGGTGGATTTTCTATTGAATAATATTCTCATTAGGTTTGGAGTCCTAGAAAAGATAATCTTAGATAATGCTATGTGTTTTAGATCTAAGGAATTTAAATACTTTTGAGATAAACATTGTATACAATTTTCTTATTCTTCACCTTACCATCCTTAAGGAAATGGTTAGGTTGAGTCTAGTAATAAAAGATTAATGAAAATCATCAAAAGGGTGATGTAGAAGAACAAGAAAGCTTGGGACTCAAAGCTGAAGTTAGCATTTTGGGCACATAGAGTGAATATGAAAAATGCTATTGGTTGTTCACTGTTTGGCTTGGTATATGGTCTATATGCTATATTTCCATAGAATAACTTGATAAAGATGTATAAGTTTGTGCAAGAGTATGATGAGGAGATATTTAATGATATGCAACACATAATTAATAATTTAGTGCAATTGGATGAGACTAGAAGAGAAGCTCATGTTAAGAATATGAATATGTGGTTGCAAGTTAAGCATCTACGTGATAATAGAGATTCTCCCAAAAATTTTGAGGTAAATAGTATGGTGTTAGCTTCCAATGCAAGGGACGAACACAAGGGTAAACATACTCGTTATTCACCATTTGGATTGGTATATGGTCTAGATTCTAGATTGACACAAAATAACCTACTAAATATGTATAAGTTCCTAAAAGAGTATGATGAGGAGATATGTGATGATATGCAACACATAATTAATAATCTAATGCAATTGGATGAGACTAGAAGAGAAGCTCGTGCTAAGAAAATGAATATGCGGTTGTAAGTTAAGCATCTACATGATAAGAGAGCTTCTCCCAAAAAGTTTGAGGTAAATAGTATGATGTTATCCTAGAATGCAAGGGCTCAAGACAAATGTAAATATGGGAAGTTTGAAGCATTATGGGTAAGCCCTTATCTGATAGCTAGTGAACACACATGGGGAGGATTCTTATTTCCTCCAAAGCTTGATAGGTGAAATTTTTGAACTCCTAGTACATGGAAAATTCTTAAAGCCATACTTCTCCTAAGTATTTTATATTTCCATGTAT
Source organism: Sequoia sempervirens (assembly GCA_007258455.2). Taxonomy (NCBI): domain Eukaryota; kingdom Viridiplantae; phylum Streptophyta; class Pinopsida; order Cupressales; family Cupressaceae; genus Sequoia; species Sequoia sempervirens. Next base: position 85,426,642 of record VDFB02252616.1, on the reverse strand, counting down.
GTTGTAGGTTTTGTACATTGTGTATATAGGTTTTTTTGCTTTGGTTATGTCTGTTTTGGTCTTGCTACCTAGTTTGGGTAGTCCCTTGGTTTTTGGTTTGCTGTGTCTAGTTGGTCTACTTCAATTTGAGATTCTGGATTCTCACTCTATTATGAAGAAATAGATGTTCCCAACTGGAGTCACTAATGTAACATGCAATATTTTTCATGTTCCATCTCAAAATCTTGCAATATTTTAAATATTGGGTTGGCATGGATGAAAGCTTAGGCTTCTTCTTGTCATCACTGTTGAAAGGTTTTTGCATTCGCTTGGAATCCTTATGAAAATATTATCTCTAAATGCTTTCCAAGGTTCTAATTTACCATTGACCTTTTGTTGCCTATTGTTGGTCACTTTGAAAAATCTTATGTCATTAACAGTCGTGGGGTAACTGGTCCCTCATGCCTAAGTCTGAGTTTCAGTTTTATATATAAGGTTGAATTAAGGGCCTTTTTGGCCTTTACATCCTTTATATTTTATGACTTAGAATCTTTTGAGCCCCTTTTCTTGCATCATCGTAGAGGGTCCCCTTCATTAGAAAAACTTGTGGGCACGTGCTTAAAATTTTTCACTTAAGTCCTATCAACCACCTCTCTTTATTGTTCATCACAGATTGCTTTTGGAGTGTATGTTTTGAATTGGTGATAAGCGATGAGTGATATTCCTTTGGTTTCACTCATCACAAACATCTTTTGGAGCTCCTAATATCAATCAGCAATGGGCAGTGCTCTTGCCTTTACTTATAGCATTGATTTTTTGCTTATTGCTACTGGAATTTGAGCCTTGAATATTGTATTAGCGATCAATGATGGCCTCCATTCTTTCATTCTTCTCTTCATCATTCATCACAAATGGTTGTGTAATTGTAATTTTCAAATAGCGATGAGTGATATGTGGTATCTCATGTGTTTCGTGCATCACAAATTGGTTTTGAATGTCATGTTTTGTATTAATGATACACGATGTAAATCGTTGAGATCTCTCATCACTAATTTATTACAAAATTTATGAGGAAAATTAGCGATAAGTGATAGCCCTACTACTTTTTTATTTTATCCTATCACTCATCGCAGATCCTTTCCAAAGATTAAGTTTCAAAATAGTGGTGAACGATGGTGTTGTCCTTTCAATTTTCTTTTGCCAATTTTAATTGATCTTATGAGCAATATATTTTGTATCATTTATTTTTATTGAGGTGTATGTGCATTAATTTGGCCTTTTCATTGTATCTTCCACAATTGATGTGATCCATAGTTTGAAGCATGAATTAGTGATACTCGACAGGAAAATGAATGTAGTTGTGGATGGGCCATATTTTCAAGGGCAAAGATTTCATTGCATCATGGATGCTTGGATCATTGATAGAACTAGTAAAGGATGAAATGTGTTTGTGATAAGCGATGACTATTAAATGAAAATGCAATGTGGTAGTATCTTGAGGACATCGTATAAAGAAAAGAAGAAAGTAGTGAGGTAGATTGAGAACCATCAATATGGTTTTAAAATAGTGTGATCAAAGGCCAGGGTCTGAATGTGAACAACTAGATGTTAGTTCGCTTCTGTGAACTTACTATCAAACATTGATGGTAGCATGTCCATTCTCCCAGCCATAAAGAAGGTGGATACCTAGTTTGTAATGCATTTGGAGTTGCTTGGAAATGGAGAGGAACACCAAGAGTTGAAGAAATTGTGTGGAAGGCTCTAGCAAAATATTTTAGCAACAATTGTATAAATTGCTCACCCAGGTAAGAAAACGGTGTATCTTCTCCTATCTGAAAGGTTAAAATTGTAGTATTCTACAAAGGAAATAGGGAATTTGGGAGATAATTTGCTTTTAGTTTTTTTGATTTGAGTATTTTCAAATTTGGGTGATAAGTGCTAAGTAAAGTTTGGGAAATATTTTGTTCTCTAAGTGACTGTGCATTGAGTTTTTATATCTGGGAGGGTCTTTTTTATTGCAAGAAATTGTAAACCCTAGTTATTTTGTGTTACAAAAATGATTGAACGAGAGCCCAATGAATCTAGTATTGGACTAGAGAGGAAACCAAAACAAAAAAGGCTTAAAAGGCTTAAAACTCAGGATGTTTCATTTGAGGTTAAGCCAGAACCACTTGCACTATCTAACCCTATACCAAGTACTCCTAACACATCTACTAGGTCCAAAAGTTAAAAGAAGGAAAAGGAAAGTATTATCTAGGAGGTTTGTAGAGATATAAAGGAAAGAGGGTCACAAATTGGAAAGAGACCTAAGGGTCAAGTTGTCATGACCACTAGGTTAATTGATGGTGCTGGTGAAATTAGTGAGTTGGCCCAGCCTCATAATGAGTGGAAACTATTTTGGTATGCTTTTAACAAGAAATATTCTAGTAAGCTTGCATGTTACTTATAGGGGATAAACCTTGGAAAGATGGTGGTGCCAAATGTGTTTGAAGAGGTAGACTTGATGATGGAATTGGCTAGGCACTATCATCTCATTGATAGAAAAATCAGGAGTGAAAATGGTTATGTGATCCTTGAAGTGACAAAGTACAAGACTGTGGAGATATTTGGGTTAAATCCCAATTATACTGTGAAATTTAACCATGCAGAGCTATATGTTGAATATGAGAATAATAGACTTGCATATAGAAATAGACTGCTTATTTGACATAGAAAGAGCAAGGAGAGATTTCTCCCTAAGGATGCCAAGCCTTTTAAATGTAAGGATTTTGTGGATTATTTAAAGAATACTCACTACTTCCTAAATCAAGTGTTGTCTCAAAATTTTGAGGTGAGGATAGCCCTTGACTTATTCGTAATGATGGAAGATATATAGGCTCATAATTAGAACATTGGTTTTGATTATGCCAACTATGTTGCTAAAAAAATGCATGAAGATTTCCTGAATTTAAGGAAGGAGATTCTCCCTTTGCATTTCCTTGATTATTATCTACTAATGCATATGATCTTATTTGAGGGTGATTATGGCTAGTAAAGAAAGTTGAAATTGAGATTAATAGACAATCAAAATAATGTTTTTCTAGTACAAATTTGGGATCAAGACTGGCCCAATTCCAATTATTTCATGTTTGCTAATATTGTAAGGTTTGGTATCCTAGAAGTGTTGGGTGTATTACCTATTCATAGGATTTCTCCAACAATCAAAAGTATCATGCTCCCAAAGGATTACAAGGATCAAATGCAACACATAATCAGTAGATTGGTTTCTCCATTTAGAATATACTTTGATAAGATCCTATGGGGCTTAGTTGGCACCACATTTTTTTCCCCTATATGTATCTCAAAGATTGGCCTTAATGGAACTCATGTGGTAGATTGATGTTATGAACTATGAAATATTTAGGAAGCCTAGGAAGGGTATTGTGGTGAATCTCCAATGCACTTTTGCTTATCTCAAAGTTACTGCCCTTGAGGGGTATGAAAAGATTTGGATCATGGTAAATAATCTTAGATTTCCTATTGATGAGGTTAGTATTTTTGACCCAGAAAATTTTGTGTATGGAAAGAGAAGGGATACAAAATTATCAGTGATACATCATCAATTCTTGTACAAGGATGACGTATTGAGAAACTTGATAAGTGATGAGGCTGTCATATCTAGAAAGGAGTGGACATCCATAATGGACATTGAAGAGAGTATCATGAAAAGGAACGCCTTTTATGTAAGTCCCTATGATGTAATTACATATCCTTTCAAAAGAGCTTTCATAAATCTAAGGAATATATAGTTTAGTAGAAGATTGAAGAGATTAAGGAAAGGATTGAACTTGCAAGGGCTAGTGTTGAACCTTCTCAATTGGAAGAAATTGAGAAAGTAGAGGGAGAAAATATTAATGCTGAAATTATAGCTATTACTCCTGCTAAGGCTAGGAAAATTGTCACAAATAGTGGAATCATGTTGTTACCAGGATGCACTATCACCTTGGATATAGCATGTGATGTAGGGTATGTGCAAGATCTTGATGGGCCAAAAAGTGGTGATATGATGGGTATGTGTCCGACGACTCTTTTTTTACCTAAAATTAATGAAATAAAAATGTTTTTTAAAGGAGATTCCCAAATTTCCACCAATATAAATTATGGTTTAATTTTGAATTTAAAATAATTATTATTCATTTTCTATTTGAATTACGACTATAGTCTTGATTAATAGGATGATTGAAAAACATCTATAGGTTTCATAGGGTATCACGTTTTTTGAATCTGAAACATGCATCACATTCTGTGCTTCACATACTATAGGGTTAAAAAAAATTAATTTCATTTATTTTTGACTAGGTTAAGTTGGCTAAACATACAAGTTTTTTATATTTTTTAAAAGTTGTAATAAAAAAATTATAATTAATTATTTACTTTAAAAAAGTACAAAAAAATATGCATCACATCGGAACATGAGTCCTCTACTTATATCTAAAATATTGTAAACAATATTATCATTATATTGTGGTTAGGGTGGTCAGATAGACACCAACTTCTTTTTTCCCTAAAATTTAAGTACTACTACATTGAAATTTCAAATTTTTACCAAATAGGTTTTTTTTTTTAAAATAAACCTAGTATTTGGGTATCTGTAGGATCATGATGGGCCAAAAAGTGGTGATATGATGGGTGTGTGTAGGGTATGTGGCTAATGACTTTTTTTTTACTCAAAATTGATGAAATGAAAAGGGGTTTTAAAGGGGATTCTCAGCTTTCCACCAATATAAATTATTCTTTACATTGAATTTAATAGATAATTATTACTCATTTTCTATTTGAATTACAACTAAACTCCCGATTGATAGGATGATTGAAAAACATATATATATCTTTCAAATGGTATCAATTTTTTTGAATACGAAACATGCATCACCTTTTTTGCTTTGCATACTATAGGATTGAAAGAAAATAATTGAATTTCATAAAGTTTTGACCAAGTTAAGGTGGTCAAACATACGAGTTTTTTATATTTTTAAATTTTTTTATAAAAAAATCATTATTAGTTATTTTCTAAGAAAAAAATTATAAAAAAATATGCATCACATCAGCACATGAGTCCTCTACTTATATCTAAAGTATTATAAAAATAATTATCACTTTATTGTGGTTAGGGTGGTCAGACAAACATGCACTTCTTATTTTTTCCTTGAGAATTTAAGACTAGTGCATTGAAATTTCAAATTTTCACCAAATAGATTTTTTTATTTTTTAAATAAAACTAGTAGTTTAGAAACTACATTCAATTTGCTATAGATTATATTCTTACATATTTTTTAAATATTATATATAACTTAGTCAATTTTTATGTCAAGTTTCCTAACTCTGATTTTTCTGAATTTTTCGCCACTAAAGGGTCTTTTCTTCCATGATGATCCCACACATACCCAGTTTAGAAACTCCATTCAATTTTCTATAGATTATATTCTTAAATATTTTGAAATAATATAGACAATTTATTCAAATTTTTATGTTAAGTTTCCAAACTCTATTTTTTCTCAATTTTCATCACCACTTAAGGGCCTATTGTTTCCATGATGATTTTGCACATACCTTGTAGTAAGAAGAGACCCTTAGGCTTCAATATCTGAGGAGCAGTTTGAAGATAATGTGTTTGGATCCTGATATAGTCAAAAGTTGCACACTCTTGCAATTTGGTCTATGGAACCTAATATTGGAAAGCGTGAGGTTGCTAGACATAGATAACTCTTGTCCAAGCAGCTAAGTTAACTACTCATGCTATAATGCTCTGTGTGGACATTGCATAGATTTCTCAAAAAAACTATGATTCTCTAGTGAAGAAATACATCAAGGCCTTGGATGAGATAACTAAGATGAGGGCCACTATTTAAGCTAGTTAGTCAATAAGGACACTATCCCTTCCATCCTCTTCTTCCTCAAACTTGTCTACACAGGATAGGGAAATATTTTCCTTGAGAATTAAATATTTGAATGATCAGTTGAATACTAAAAAGGAAGATGTCAAGAATGCTAAAATTCAAATTGTTAAGGTGGTGAATGAGATCTTTGATAATCTGTTGAATCATATGGTAACCAAGTTGGTCAACAAGGCTAATGACGTTTGGGCTACCTATAAGAATATTCATGAAGAAAACACAAATTATCTATAGGTACAAGAAGCCTTCAAGAATGAATAGAGTAACTGGAGTACTAGGTTGAGTGCTTTAAGATAAATGATACCCATAATGAATGAGGATCTTGAGGCACCTACTAGCATCCTTGAAATATTGCAAACTATTGATTCAGTTAATGAGATAACCACCTTTCATGGAAAGCTAGGTGTGCAACTCCAAAGTAAGCTGAAATTATTGAAAGAGATGTAGGAACATATTATGCCTCAATTATTGAGTCCTAGATGGAAGTTGCAACCATTTGGAACCTAGAAGAAGGATTTGTAAGGAATTCTTGTAGCAACTATGATGACATTGACTATCACTGACTACATCCTATTGAATTCAAATATTGACATAATGGTGGAGATTGAAACAAAGAGGGACATTTTTGTTAAAGAGGCTAGAGTCTTAATTGATGTTAGATACTCTTAGCACAATAGTAAGGTACAAATTTTATTGAATGTGAAGTGACCAACAAAAGAAGAATACAACACCTAGTTAGAAAAGTACACCGAATGAATCTGTGTGGGGATACATAATGGACAAGGTGAATAATAACAAGGAGAAAAATAATACATAACTTGAATATAGTGAAAATTAGGCTTTTGATAAAACATTACAAAATATTGTTCTCTCCTCAACTTAGAATGGGTGGCATGAACTGTTGATGTGGATACATCAATTTTATCTTTTTTTTTGCTTTCCATGTTTTGTAATTTTGTTGATTATATTTCCCGTGGGGAATAGTTTTTGAGTGTGGGGATTATTTTGAAGTTTTTTTAGAAAATTAATGATGCCTTTTTGTAGTGGGACCTGATCTCTAGAACGAGTGAGGATTAATTTTACCTCATGTATAATTTCACCACCTGAAGGCTCGAGTGTAACTAAAAAAATGAATATTTGTTATAGTGGTCCAATGGAGTTTTGACATGTGTGCTTCCTAGCCTGAGGCTTGTTTTCCTCTTTCATCTCTATAAGATAGAATTTAGGTCCATAAGCAAATGTTTGTTGAAAATTTAATTAACACAGTGAATTGTAATAGGAACATAGAGCATGTGTTTGTGTTTTGTCTTAAGTTCAAATTTTATTGAAATGTATGTAATTATGATAATAGTATAGTAAATACAATATAGAGTGATACCAATTTCATGGCTATTATCTCTCCTTGTGCTTGTTTTATGAGTTATTCAAATGAAAGAAATCAAGGATTCTTTTCTTTGTCTCTATTATTTCTCAATGGATGTTTAATTCCATTCCTACTTATTAGTTCAATGAATTAATATAAATACTTAGGTGAGATTATTAACTTATAAAAATTAGGTGCTAGGATAGTTGCAAGTAGTAATAATCATGAATGTTGTAATGTAATGTTTCTTAAGACTATATGTGTTATTGTTTAGTTGTTATCTAGTCACATAGGTTGATATTGACTCTGTTCTTGGGATAAAGGCATTGGCTCATGTAAAGTATTCATATTTTAGTTTCTTGGTTGATTCTTTAGCTAATCACTTTAAATTTTACAAAATTTCAAATGGATACCACTATAGTTGTTTTTTGTTGAGTTTTTTCTTCTCATGCTCCAAATATAGGACATTAATAAATGAGATTCCAGCTTATTTAATGTACTATGTTGTTGAGCAATTGTATGAGAAGTATCTATTGTTGACAATGTATTTAATTCTAGTCATGTGAATTCCTGAGTATATATTATGGGATCACCCTCCCGAGTTTCAAAGAGCCCATAGTGTAAGAGTAGAAGTCTTGCCACTTTTTCTTGTTTGTTGGCCAATCCCTTGGGAGTACCAAATATTGGAAATGGAAAAGTCCATAGGTATTTCTAGAGATCAATTTGGTTTTTAAAAAATATCGAACAGATTGGTGACTCTACTGGGGTCTAGCTAAGTCCAAAGTCTCTAGTTCAGATATGGTGTAGTAAGAGTTGCGTAATTTTTTATGATATTCTTTACTATTTGAAGAATAATTGGTTTAAAATATATTGCATTAGTCATGTAATACCCATTCTTATGTGTCAAGTATTGGCTCATTATATCACCTTATGTTGGGTTATGTTTAAAATATTTTCTAAAGTTACAAATACAAAATAGAACTACAATCATTTTCTATTTACCAACATTTTGGGTGGCGACTCTAAAATATTTAGTACTAGTGTAAAGATAAGTTATCAAAAGGAATGAGAGAAGAAGGATATTGACATATTTGAAATCATGATGAAGACTAGAATTTATGCAAAGAAGCATCCTGAGCAGAAGGTAGAATTTGAACATACAAAAGAGAAGCAACACACCTAGGTCAAGAAAAGATCTAAATCAAGTAAGTCTATTGATTCCATTACTAATGCATCTCCTACTTTTAATATCAAAATTAGGAGTGCCAATATCCATGAAAAGGTACATGAAGTTGAAGGGTCTAACATAGACCAAGGAATATTTCCTATTGACCAAGTGTTTGATAATGAGCTTAATATTTCAAGAGAGGAGGGTAGATGGTATTTTTGGGGAAATAATAAGAAGTTTTCAAAGCCTTCAACTCCTAGAGTTGGCATTTTTTTCTTAGTGGAAAGAATTATAAGCCAAGAAGAACTAATCTACTGATATATAAGTGTACCTTTCTCTTAAGAAAGATCCTATTGACCAGCCTTACTATTATACTACCCCTAGTGAGCTTGGGGATCTAGAAAATGAAGAAGACATAGATAAAGAGATGCAAGCTATAGAAGAGGAAGAGCTATGGCTTAAATAAGAGGAAGAGAATAGAATGAGGGTGTTAAAGGAAAGAGAAGATAGGATTAGAGCTAAGAAACTTGAGAGATATGCTTGAAAATAAATATTGAAGAAGATGAGAGAAGATGATGCTAGAAGAATTTAGGAAATTTTATTGAAGATACCCCTTGGTGCATGGTTTTTGAAATGGCACATTCTCCTTATCAATGTATAGTTGCATAGATGGTAGAAATAGAAGAAGATATTCCTAAAGAAATTGATCAAGAAAATGTGGAAGAGGTTGATGTACTTATGGTTATGGGTGATTTTGATGTTGTTGACAATGAGTTCTTTTCTGATATGGACTCCTATGAAATGGATGTAGATAATCAATCAAAAATTGCTAGTACATATCATCAACAAGTCCTCTTTGATGAGGATGATGATAGTGATCTTGAGGTGTAAAATTTGGAAGCAATAGAAGATTGGGTGTCACTAAGAAGGTCCTTAGATGAGGAGATTGTAAAATATACTATAGCATTGGCTGACCAAGCTAGAAGTTCCTACCATCTGATGAATAGAATAGTCAGTGGTGAAAAACGTAGTCTTGCTAGTCTTCTCATCAAGGAGAAAAATACCAAGAGTAAATAGCACAAGATTGATGGAAAAATAGTAGTCAAAGATAAAGAAAGTAGGGGAAATAAAATTTGGGCTAAGAGAATAGATAAGAAAAAATCTACTCAAGAATATAAATTTCCTACTAAGGATATAAAGACACATAATAAAAATCTTGAAGTCACAAGGAGGGATGCCAAGCATAGGGATAAGGTAACTAAAAATTGATAGGAGAGCAACAATGAGAAAGGTATGCTTCCGATTGAATTACCCAAGTATACTCTTATTGATATGTTTCAATTACTTAGCCAAGTACAAGTATCTATGCCTTTTCTTGAAATGATGAGAATATATGAACATAAGAAAAAGGCATTGCCCTTATCAATGGTGTTGCTATGGCCTATAATAATTTAGTGGTACTCACTCCACACAAACCGAGTGAAAAAGATAAGAAAGAAAAAGAAGTCGAGGGAGTCATTATTGATATTCCACATATCTTGCTACAAAATCCAATAACTACTTGTCTTGAGAAGATAGATCCATTTTTCCTCACCTTGGTGGTTGGGGAAAATTTCATAAAAACCTACATTATTCACTCGGGAGCTTCCAATAACATCTTGCTAGGAAAAATCATGGAGGCACTAGGATTCAAAGTTGATAGTACTCATGGCAGTTTTTTATGCCATGGATTCAAGAGAAGTCCCTGTCATCAGTGTGATAAATGAACTTCCCTACAAATTAGTCGCTGACCCTGAAAAATAATTCACAATGAGTATGGTAGTAGTAGATATCCCACCCAATTATGGAATGATGCTATCTCATAAATGGAGTGCATATATGGGAGGCAATATACAATGTGAAATTTCATATGCCACATTCCCTATTGATGGTAAGGATGTTCAAGTCATGAGAAAACCAAGGATACCACATATGTTGGATCATGCTCGTAAAGATTACACAATATTATTTCCAAAAATTGATATCAGTGATTTTAAGATGGAAGAAATGCCAAGAAAAGTTAATAGGTGCCCTGCACCCATAGAAAATGAAGTCTTAATATTACCTGACAAGAATGGACTTTGCAATATGTACTTTGATGGTGTAAGTTCCAAAGAAGAGTCTGGTGTAGGGATATTATTGGATCAACTAGTGGTAGTACTTATAAATTATCTTTCACAATGTCTTTTTGTTCGTATGAATAATGTGAAAAAGTATAAAGCTTTATTATTGGGATTGTGATTGGCTAAGAAGTATAGAATAAAAAATTTAATGGTAATTGGTGATTTTGAGCTTGTGATATCCCAAGTAAGAGCCAAATATGCTTGCAAGAACAACAAACTGAAGCAATATAAAAATGGTTTTTGGGATTTCATTGAGTAGGTCAATGCTTTTGGAATTGATTGGATGGAGAGAGGACAAAATAGAATAGCTTGAGACCAAATGATATAACTTTTATAGATATCTATAGAAGGTTGAGGTATAGACAATGCCTTCTATTCCTAACAATATGCACACTTAGTATATTTTCAATGATGATGAGGATATTCTCAAATATTTGAATTGTTCTAATAAATATGAAGGTTAGGAGATTGAATTTGGTGAACTTTTTGAAAATTTTGATGGAAAGGACAATATTTTGAAAGGAGGTTATCTAGTTAAAGACAAATAAAGTCCCTTAGGAATTGTAGCACTTGAAAGGGTCTTTGAAATCCAAGACAAAAGAAAGATTAAGACAATTTTTGCTCACCCAAAGGACCTAGAGGAAGTAAATTTGGGGATAGAAAATGTCCCTAGGAATGTGTATGTAGGAAAGAAGATGAAGCCAAAGGTAAAATCAATGTTAGTTTCCTTGCTTTGAAAATATAGACATGTCTTTGCTTGTTAAAATGATGACCTGAAGGATTATAGAGAGAAATTATTTCAACATGAGATTCCTTTGAAGGATAATGCTAAACCTTTCAGGAAAAAGAAAATACCAATTAACCCTACTATAGCTCCCAAGATGCAAGAGGATTTGGTGAAGGTGAGAGATGTTGGTATTATAAAACCTATTAGAGACTCTTCATGGGTATCTAATATGGTTCTAGTAACTAAAAAGAATGGAGACATAAGGTTGTGCATTGATTTTAGGAATCTAAATATGTCCTCATTAAAGGACAATTTCCCATTGAAAAACATGGAATCCATGTTACATAAGGTGACTGGATATGAGATGTTGTCAATGATGGATGGTTTTTCAGGTGATAACCAAGTAAAAGTGAAGGAGTCTAAGCATTATAATACTACATTCACTACTTCATAGGGCACCTATGTCTATGTAAGGATGCCATTTGGTTTAACAAATGTGGGTGCCAATTTCCAAAGGGCTATGAATGAGGCCTTTTTTGATTTTATTGATGTATTTATGGCCATATACCAAGATGAACTAACAAGATATTTCTAGGAGGAAGATCATTGTATGCACTCAGAAAAGGTTTTTGTCAATGTAACATAGATTTATGTGTTAGGGATGCTAGGTCTCTTTTTCTCAATTAGAGTCTTTTACCTAATGAAGAAAGATAGATCCCACACCCAAAATCTAGTTGGTTCACTCAAACTAGTGTATGTATGATGTAATTATGCCTAAATTCAATGATATATATGTATAAAACAAGTTAAATCTATTTATTATTGAATGGAAACTAAAGAAATATAGCTTGTTTGAAAAAACATTGTGTAATGCAAACACACCTAGAAATGAATGCAAAATGCAATAGAAATGGATGAAACTGAAAGTGTGTACCTAAGATATTGAAGGATATTGGAAATTAATTTTAAAATTTTGTTGATGCTAATTTTAGGCTTGGTGGGACTCATTTTCCATTCTAGGAAAATCAATCCTTCTTTTGTGAAACTATTTCAAAGCCCATTTCAGACAAATGGGTGTCCAAAAATGCAGAAAACCAAAAGTAGACCTAGAAGTGGGACTCATTCACCATTCAAGGGGAATGATTCCACTTTTGAATTTTTGAATATTCAAAAGAGGAAACAAGAGATTTTGGTCTGCACTTTGGTTTTCTACAAGTGTTCACTTCTGAAACTCTAATTTCCAAACATAAAAGTGACTTTTTATTGATATGTTTCCTTAGACAATGAAGAGAAGACCTAAAAAAAATTGCAACTTGATTCCTAATGATTTCCAAGCTTCCAAAAGACCTAAATCTACAAACACACAAGACAAGGAGAAATGTTGAATGTTTGGGCATAGGGGTTTGCCTTGGTCAAATCCCTTTTAGGTAATTAACACAAAATGATGAAACAAAGTAATGAAGCATGAAACAATAGAGTTATTACTTTTCCATGATGTTTTATCTTTAATCTCTATAACAAAACATGAATAATCTACCCTTGAATGTTTGAAAAATTTCTATCTTAATGAATTGAAATGATGAAACCCTAACTTGCTTGACTTGATATGGAAGAATGATGGATGAATAATGAAGAATGCTTATGATTTAAGGTTTAGAGATTTGATTTTATAGTAAGTTTACCTTATATTCTTGTTAATCAGATCCCTAAGGCTGACATGAAGAGAAATAAAACTTAAATTCCAAAATTTCCCGCTTAAAACTAAAATTTTATCCAAATGGGACTCATTCACCATAGGTGAAAAATTAGTCCTAGTGGGGCCCATTTGACAGCTAAGATGCTAGGAAGTATGGAAATAAGGTTTGTATGATGACTTTTCCAGTTATTTCATCAATTATGGATTGATATGCATAATGTGAGGTAATAGGGGCCTATTTGTGATGATGTAAAAGTCAATTAGAGCTTGAGACACAAAATTCAATGTGAAAGTGTGACTAAATACACTTTACAACACTAAAATGAGGTCCACCTAGCCTAGGAAGGCACACCATCCAATGTGAATGTGTTGGAAACATTACAACACTAGATTATCATTAAGTTTATTTTACAAGCCTTCTAGATTGATATCAGTATGAAATTAAATACATTTTATAATGTTGAATTAGGGGGAAATGGGTTCATTAAGTCTGGAAAAGTGTGAAAATCTTTTACAACACTTTACAACACCTTTACATGACATCAACAAAAACATATTATCCAATTTGCAAGGGTCCATGACCTAGTGTGGATGCATAAAATACCTCAGAACACTAAATAAAGGCCTCATTAAGTCTAATTTATCATGAATTATTCCCATATCAAGCAAGAAATGCCCATTTTTCTTGGTACAACCAAAGATTTAGAATATGAGATTTCACTAAATCCAAAACAATGTGCCTTTGGGGTAACTGAAAGTAAACTTCTAGGGCACATTATATCTAAAGAAGGAGTAAGGATTGACTCTAAAAGGGTGGCAGCCATAGATAAAATCCCTCAGCCAAAAAATGTCAAGGGAATCCAGTCATTTTTTAGATAAATAAATTTCTTGAGAAGGTTTATGACTAAATTTGAAGAAATTATAAGACCTATCTCTAAGATATTGAAGAAGGGAGAAAATGTGACTTGGAGTGAAGAGCCAAGTTAGGCTCTTAGATTATTAAACAAGCCATTAAAGAAGCTCTAGTTTTGAAGTCTCCTAACTTCTCTAAGCCAATGCACATTTTCTCTTTTGCTTCCTTTCATACTACTGTTGTTGTATTACTACAAAAAAATGAAGAGGTCTTTGAACATCCCATTGCATTATTTAGTTAGTATTTAAATTTGTAGAGCTTAAATATAACATGATTGAAAAGCAAGTGTATGCTCTGGTTAAGGCTGTGAAGAATTTCAGGACTAACCTATAGGGAGCTACTATCATAGCTTTTGTCTCAAGTGTTGTGAAAGATATTTTAAATCAATAGGAGACTATAGGCAGAAGGTGTAGATGGATCAACAAGATCCAAGAATTTAACATTGATGTTTAGATCAAAAAATTAGTAAGAGGGTAGGGCCTAGCTAAATTGAAGGAAGAAGCTAATTTGGAGGCTAACCAGATTAATTAGGTAAAAGTGATTGATGTTACACCTATCTGTGATATGCAAACATGTGGCTAGTATCAAGGGATTATTCAATATCTATAGAATTTGCAGTGCCCTATAGATATGGATGAAAATGATAAGAGTACATTGAAATTACATGCCATCAAGTATGTGGGTATGCGCAAGATCATGATGGGCCAAAAATTTGCAATATGATAGGTATGTGGTTGATGACCTTTTTTTAACCCATAATTGATGAAACAAAAATTGTTTTTAAAGGAGATTGTCAACTTTCCACCAATATAAATTATGGTTTACATTTTTTTTTTACTTAAGGGGTAAATACTTTTGACCGCAGCTATGAACTGGAATACAACCATTCAACAATACCACCCCCATGGGGTTTGAACCTTAGTGGGAAGAACAAAAATTCTACCACTAAACCATCACACCATGCCAATACCAGCGATAAATTATGGTTTACTTTGAATTTAATAAGTAATTATCATTAATTTTCTATTCAAATTATGACTAAAGTCTTAATTGATAGACTGATTGAAAAACATCTATAGCTTTCAAATAGTATCACATTTTTTGAATACAAAACATGCATCACATTCTATGATTCACATACTATAGGATTAAGAAAAGGAAAATTGAATTTCATGAAGTTTTGACCAAGTTAAGGTGGTTAGACATACACATTTTTTATATTTAAAAAAAAATAAAAAATTCATAATTAATTATTTACCTAGAAAAAAATTACAAAAAAAATATGCATCACATCGAGATATGAGTCCTCTACTTATATTTAAAATCTTATTATTTTTTTTATCGTTTTATTATGCTTAGGGTGGTCAGACAGACACCTACTTCTTATTTTTTCCCTAAAATTTAAGTACTACTACATTGAAATTTCAAATTTTTACCAAATAGATTTCCTTTTTCTTTAAACAAACCTAGTAGTTTAGGAACTACATTCAATTTTTTACAAATTCTATTGTCACATATTTTTTAAATAATATAGATAACTTATTCAAATTTTTACATCAAGTTGCCTAACTCTGATTTTTTTGGCACTTAAGGGCCTATTTTTTCCATGATGATTTTGCACATACCCATGTGATTATTGATAATGAGTTGTGGTGGAGAAACCTGGATGGTATACTACTTAAATTTTTAGATGGAAATTATGCATTAGAAATCTTGCAGGAGATGCATAATGGAGTATGTGGTGGTCATTACATGGAAAATACCATTGCACCAAAGATTTTAAGAGCAAGATTCTGGTGGCCTACTATTTTTAAGGATTCTCACAAGTTTATTAAGACTTGTGATTCTTGTCACAAGTTTTCAAAAAATTTAAGTTCTCAGGAAGTAACCACTTAGGCCTATAACTATTAAAGCCCCTTTCCAAAAATGGGGAATTGATTTCATTGGAGAGATACTATAAAATTCCAATGGAGGGAACTAATGGATCCTTGTTGCCACTGATTATTTCACAAAATGGGTAGAGGAAATACCAACACGAAAGGAAACAAGCAAAGTTCTAGTAGATTTCCTATTGAATAATATTCTCATTAGGTTTGAAATCCCATAAAATATCATCTCAGATAATGCTATGTGTTTAAGACCATCTTAATTTAAAGAATTTTTTGATAAACATGGTATACACGTTTCTTATTCCTCACCTTACCATACTCAAGGAAATTGGACTTAATGAGGCTTTGACTTAGTTTTGTGAGGTGTTTTACACATCTACATTAGGTCTTGGGACCTTGCAAACTAAATAAAATGCATCTAGCGATGTCTTGTAAAGGTGTTAGAAAGAATTGTAAAAGACTTTCACACATTTCTAGACTAATGGACCTATTTTCCCATCAATTCAATATCACAAAATTTATTTAATTGCATTATTGCACTAATCTAGAAGGATTTTAAATTAAGCCTAATTCTAATCTAGTGTTGTAATGTGTCTTACACATTCACATTGGATGTTGTTCCTTTCTAGGCTATATGGACCCCATTTTAATGTTGTAAAGTGTATTTAATCATAATTTCACAATTAAATTTGTGTCCCAAGCCATAATTACCCTTTACATAATCATTAATAGGCCCTTAAGGCCCCATATTGTGCAGTTCAATGCTTAATTTGATAAAAAACCTGACTAGAGCAACCTAGAAGCCTAATTTGTTTATTCTCGGACATTCTAGCTAGCAAAAGAGCCCTTGTGGGACTAAGTTGCCCAACTTGTGGGCATATGTAGGATCATCATGGAGAAAAGCAAGCCCTTAAGTGGCAAAAAATTTAGAAAAATCAAAGTTAGGCAACTTGACGTAAAAATTTGAAGAAGTTATCTATATTATTTCAAAAATATGTAAGAATATAATTTGTGAATGTAGTTTCTAAATTACTAGGTTTGTTTTAAAAAAATGTATTTGCTGAAAATTTGAAATTTCAATGCAGTGGTATTTAATTTCATGGGAAAAAAAAGAAGTAGGTGTTTGTCTAACCACCCTAACAACAATAAAATGATAATATTTTAGATATAAGTAGAGGACTCATGCCCCGATGTGATGCATATTTTTTGTAATTTTTTTCCAGGTAAAGAATTATTAATGAATTTTTTATTAATTTTTTTAAAAAGATATAAAAAATCGTATGTCTGACCACCTTAACTTGGTCAAAACTTCCTGAAATTCATTTTTTCTTTTTTTAATCATATATTATGCGAAGCATAAAATGTAATGCATGTTTTGGATTAAAAAAATGTGATACCTTTTGAAATCTATAGATGTTTTTCAATCAGCTTATCAATCAAGACTTTAGTCATAATTTGAATAGAAAATGAATAATAATTACTTATTAAATTCAAAGTAAAGTATAATTTATATTGGTGGAAAGTTGAGAATCTCCTTTGAAAACACTTTTCGTTTCATCAGTTTTGGGTAAAAATTAGTCATTAGCCACATACCCATCATATTGC
The DNA here is from genome assembly GCA_007258455.2 of Sequoia sempervirens. Lineage (NCBI taxonomy): Eukaryota > Viridiplantae > Streptophyta > Pinopsida > Cupressales > Cupressaceae > Sequoia > Sequoia sempervirens. The sequence goes on along the minus strand of VDFB02252616.1, from coordinate 85,409,207 downwards.
CACTTTTTGGCCCATCAGAATCCTACACATACCCTTTTCGACCTAGTCCAATTTGGGCTATTTTGAGGTCTAAATAGGAATATTGGGTTTTAAGTTTTATTTTCCTCCATGTTGGATTTGGGGTTCAAATTAACGTGAAAATTAGGTTTATTTCCTAAAAATGAAAGTTTCTAAACCCTAATTCATAATCAATTCATTATTCATCCATCATTCATCATGTTCTTAATTCAAAAAACCTAGGGTTTTAACATTTTTTAAGTCATCAAGATAGGTTTTTCAGACATTGAAGGGAAGATTCTTCTTCTATTGTTGTATAAGTTCAAGATCTATCATCATAACAAGTCTCTAATTCCATTGTTTCATGCTTTATTACATTATTTATTCATTTTGGTTTAATTACCTAAAAAGGGGTTTGACCAAGGCAAACCCCCATGTCCTAACATCTAACATTTCTCTCTCTTTGCTTGTGTATTTGTATATTTAGGTATCTTGAAGGTTTGAAGATCATTGAAGAATAGTTATAATTTTTTTGATGACATCTTCTTGTTTATAAATTCAAAATATCCCAAAAAAGTCACTTATAGTGCTGAAAATCATAGTTTTAGAACCAAACACTTAGAGGAACAGAAAGTGCAGACTGAAGGCTTCCATTTCTAATTTTGGATTTTTAGAAAATCCAAAGTGGACTAAGTTTCCAATAGTGGCTACTTAGTACCACTACACATCTTTTTCGTAGTTTTCTATAGAATTGGATACCGATTTGCTTGAAACGGGCTCTGGTGGAATTTTCTAGGTCTGGGACTAGGTCACCTAGAATGGCGTAAGTTTCCTAGTAGGCAAAATTTTTATGAGCAACAAAAATTTCATTCTTCATTCTGGTCTTCAAGAGATTTCTAGTTTGATGCTTTCTATATTTTTTACTATTCTATTTTATTTTCATTTATATCCATCATTCTAGGTCTATTTGTATACAACACTATGTTTTCAAACACCTTACATTTCCTTAGTATTCATTCAATAATTGATCTATTTTGAATTTTTTTTTCATTTGGGACATTACATTTAGACATATTTAAATCATATTTTCATTAGTTTTGAATGAACCCCTAAGTTTTTGTGGGATACCTTTCTCCTTTTAGGTGCAAAACCCTAGAAGTGTAAGAGAGTGCCTATCCCCAAAAATTTGGAGTACATTTTTGTGAAGCTACCTATAGAATAGTTTATTTTCTGATTTTGGAGTCCATCATCATCCTAGAATTATCTTTCATTAACATTGCATTGCACTTTGCATTAGATAATTTGCATTCTAGGGTTTTAAAATTTTGCATTAGTGAAAGTGCATATAGTTTGCATTTTTGCATTCCAAATCATTGAAAATCATATAAATTTGCATTTTCATTTGGTCTTTAGGTCATACAACATACCAAGCATCAAGACCAATTGAAATTTTTGAAAATTTTGAAGAAATCATAACTAGGACTAATTCGCCATTCTTGGCGACTTATTCCTAGTTCATATTTTTAACTATTTGTTACAACATCAGAAACCTAATTTTTGTGCTTCCTAAGGCTCCTAGTATCATATACTATAAGTTTGGAAAGTTTTGGGAACATTTTTTTATCCATCTAGGTCAAAAACATCATTTTAGGTTAATCGATTTTGAACTCATTTCAATTACAAGCGTCATTAGTCAAAATGCTCACATTTCTGAAGTTTTGCATAACATGGATAAAAGTAATTTTTACTTTTCATACAAAATTTTTCTATTCATAAAAATTTACATAAGTTTGATAAAATTTCTTTTTAGTATCGAATAAACATTGTTTGTATTCTTAATGTTTTGCGCACATTGGATAAAAGGGTATGTGCAAGATCATCATGGAAAAAAGAGCCCTTAAGTGGAAAAATATTTAGAAAAATCAAAGTTAGGCAACTTGACATAAAAATTTGAATAAGTTATCTATATTATTTTAAAAATATGTAAGAATAGAACCTATAGAGAATTGAATATAGTTTCTAAACTAATAGGTTTATTTCTAAAAAAACACTATTTCGTGAAAATTTTAAATTTCAATGTAGTAGTACTTAAATTTTAGGGAAAAAATAAGTAGGTGTCTGTCTAATCACCCTAACCACAATAAAATGATAAATTTTTTTATAAGATTTTAGATATAAGTAGAGGACTCATGTCCCGATGTGATGCAATTTTTTTAAATTTTTTTCCAAGTAAATAATTAATTATGAATTTTTTATTACAACTTTTAAAAAATATAAAAACTCGTATGTCTCAACACATTATCTTTGTCAAAACTTCATGAAATTCAACCCTTTTTTTTAATCCTATAGTATGCGAAGTATAGAATGTGACACATGTTTCAGATTCAAAAAATGTGATATTGTTTGGAAGCTATAGATGTTTTTCAATTAGCCTATCAATCAGGACTTTAGTCATAATTTAAATAGAAAATGAATAATAATTATTTATTAAATACAAAGTAAAGAATAATTTATATTGGTGGAAGGTTGAGAATCTCCTTTAAAAAACTTTTTCGTTTCATCAATTTTGGGTAAAAAAAATTCGTCAGCCACATACCCTATACATACCCATCATATCACCACTTTTTGGCCCATCATGATCCTACACATACCCAAAACTATTTTGCATCTTTGGATATACATTGTTTACATTGCTGAAACATTGCATGAAATGGTTACAAGTGCTTTTCATTTTTGTTCAAACAATGTTCATGTCTTACATATTTAGACATGTTAAGAAATATTTCCTATCCCTCCCTATGAGAGTGGTTTAGTGAAATCAAATACAACCTTGGACATTCCTAATGATCATATTTTTTCTTTTCCTAATATCTCTCCTATTGGTAAAGAAGATATTTTGGTAGAAGAACCAATCAATGAGAGTTTTGAGAATCCTAGTTGTTTCTCTCCTCTTACCTCTCTTAGTATACAAGACATTAATGAAAAAGACAACCCAACCATAGGTAATCATGACAATAACATTTGTTCTTCTCCTAGTATCTCTCCTATTTGTGAAGTAGATACTTTGATGTTAGATAACACAATCAATGAAGGTCATGATTATCTTAGCTGTCCCTCTTCTCCTAGAGAAATCCTTATTAAGCATGAAAATTCACCTATTGATCATTCCCCTACTTGCAATGAATCCATTTTTTGAAGAATCACCCTTTAATCATCAAGAACATGTGGCTTGTAGTTCCCCTAACACTCTTCTCCTAGGGATGATACTGTGATTAAAAAAAAGGATAACATTGATAGTAATGATATTATGCCATTAGAAGAAGATGAAGAGACAATGTTAGAATCTCATTCGCTAAGGGATTTTAATATTATTCAACCTTCATCCTTTATTCCCCCTTCAAAGAAACCTCAAACTCAAAACAAACCCAAACTAATCCTCTACCCACCACAAAACAATGTTTTGCAGCAATTGAGTCAAAATACCATTGCTCATACATATCCCACTAAAAATAATCTATGCCCACCACAACCAACCCCAACACCATTACCTTGTCCTAATCCCATTTTTCCTTGAGATCCTATATTGAATTCACACATTAGGGAGTATGATATTTTTGAACAACTTAATAATACTCCTACAAATATATCCCTCTGGGATTTAATTTAGAATTCATCTCTCATACAATTCTTCAAATGGCCTTACAAAATTTTCCTATCCATTCTAATGTAAAACTGAATGGCATAGCAACCCTAATTCCAGGATTGAATGTTGACATATTTTTCCACCAAAGTGAACTCCCCCTTTGGTAGCGTAAAAACAAAATGAAGCTTTCATAATACTATCTCAATACAAACACATAGGGATAAAGCTAACCCTTGTTGACAATGGCTTAGACCTTAATGTGTCTAGTGTCAAACTTTTGGATAGGCTTCATGTGGATAAATCACAAATTCAACTTGATTCCTTATCTCGTAACAGATTTGACAATGTTGAAAACAAATTGATCGGTGTGATTACTTTACCCATTATAGTAGGAAAGGCCACCTTGGAAACACAAATTCATGTGATTCCTCATGAAATTTCATATAATATTATCTTAGGTAGAACATGGATTCATGAAATGAATGGGGTTACTTCCACTCTTCATCATAAAATGAAATACATCTACAACAACAATGTTTATACACTTGACGGTGATCTTGAGCCTTATAGTGTCTTAGAACTCGAGAAAAACAAAGAGAATCTGTTGAACACTTTAACACCAACCATACAAGTAGAATCCATGTAACAAAAATACAAAGCACAACACATTGAGGAAGTCACAGAGCTATTAGATGATGATTGGATTTCATTAGATTTCACACCCACATTTATCTAAGAATAAAAGATCACAACAAAAGACTCTGCAAAGGGAAAAGAGCAAGTAGTATTGTCAAAAAAATAATTAGAAGAACCTTGTAAAGAATCCACCTCAACCACTTTAGACACAAAATAAAATTACACAACAAACTTTGACAAACTTAACCAAAAACAACCATCCAACCCAAAAGCAATGCAAAAGATTTATGGAAAAGGTTATGAGGTTATGAAACAACTTGGCTATAGTAGAAAAGGATGTGGTGCTAGAGAACAACATATTTGTGTCCCTATCAAGCCTAATATGCAAGAAACAACTCATGGTCTTGGATTTTTTCCTTTGATAGAAATCACCAAGCCTTCACTCAACATCAACACTATCACAAAAGATTCCTTTAAGCTAAATTTAACAATAACATCTTGAGCTAATAGAAACTAGTGGTATTGAAGTTATCCTTTGCAAGAAATGAAACAAACAAAGAAATTTTCACTTAATGTAAATTTCATCTTGCAAAAAAATAATGATTTGAATTTGTTATATTTTACACCCTCCTGCAATGGAGAAAACAAAATCTTGCAATCTAAAGAATATCACGTGAGTATGACATCTTGTACTAAGCAAGATATATATTTGTCATACCCTATAGGAGCACCTTCTCATGCTGATCAAGAGGGTATCTTGTTGAGAATCCTCCAAGATCACTTGATATTTCTCCCTCCAAGAACTCAAAAGAAATTTTACTACAAAAATTCATTTGGCACATATCACAGAGTTCATGACCATTCCACTAATGAATGTAAGGCTTTGAGTAGTAAAATCCAACATCTTAAGGAATTTGGTAACTCCCTTCTGTGGGGGCACCCAATTCCTCTAATTGATATTTATTTTCACTCTAGAATGTTTCTCCTCAATCATTTCAGCTCACCCTTTTCTTGAACTAAATGGGTGCATGAGGTTAGTTAGCCTTGTCCTCGTATGTCACTTGTTGTTATCTCTTTTGACTAGTCATTAACCTTTCATAAACATATAAGAGAAATATTTTTCTATGGATGACATGCCTTAATTTGGATCACAAGTGACATACTACCTTTTTATGACGTATCTTATGAAGAAACATATGACTTGGCATAGGGCTTTCCTCATAAGCTCTCATGTATTCTTCTACTTTAAAGAAATTTCTCACTATAAGGGTGTTAGAAAAAAAATTAAAATGGGGGAATACATTGACACTCATGTTTCACTAAGTTATTTTATTTCTTCTTGTGATGCATTTGTCCTCTCTTGGAAACATTAGGTACAATGTTTCCTAGGATGAGACCTTGCACTTTTCCTCTCTTGGGAACAAGATGATACCTTTTCCTCTTATTCTCTCTTGGAGATATTAAACATGATGTTCCCTAAGATGATACCATTTCATGAACTAAGAAAAATCCCTTTAAACATTCCTTGTACTATTTTTCATTTACAATGTATATGAATTTCAAGCATACAAAGTTTTGCCTGCCTCATGGAACTTGAAAAATAATTTTTGTGTGTCACCTCATTAAATTTATCAGGAGGTATAACTTTGGTATGGTTTAAGTGGTGAGCCCATTCAGAGGCAGGAATTTCCCAATAGCCACCTGTGTGTGTGTGAGTGCATACAAGCCATGATTGTATGTTTCTCACCTTTTAGAAATTTTCACCTTGCGGACAACCAAGATTTTTTTCACGTTAGACTAAGTATGTGTTTTGCACAAACAACCTAGATCTGATCCACAACGTATTGGAAAAATGATCGAAGCTTGATCCACCTTTTTATTTTTGTTCATATCTTCCTTCTAGCTCTTTCCATTGTATGATCATGTATCTTGTCTTGCTATAAATCATTCTCCTTGTGAATGTTTGTTTGTGCTTATATTTCTATGACCTAGGATCTTGGATCATGGGGGCTTGATTGATGGCTTGTTTTTTGTTATTTTTTTCATCCACATTGATACAATTTGAATCCTCTTGAATGTCACCTTTAGTGTGAGTTTTAAGCAAGTTCATCCTCTTGAACTAAAGTGGGGGATAAACGTGTCATAAAAAAATGTATCTCTTGCTTGATATGGGAATAATTAATGATAATTGGACTTAATGAGGTCTTGATTTAGTGTTGTGAGATTTTTTACACATCTACATTAGGTCTCGGGCACTTGCAAATTGAATAAAATGCATCTAGCAATGTCTTGTAAAGGTGTTGTAAAGTGTTGTAAAAGACTTTCACACTTTTCCATACTAATGGACCTATTTTCCCCTTAATTAAAAATTGTAAAATGTATTTAATTAAATTATCACATTAATCTATAAGGCTTGTAAATTAAACCTAATTCTAATCTAGTGTTGTAATGTGTCTTACACATTCACATTCGATGTTGTGCCTTTCTAGGCTATGTGGACCTCATTTTATTGTTTTAAATTGTATTTAATCACAATTTCAAATTGATTTTTTTGTCACAAGGCCTAACTACCCTTCACATCATCATTAATAGGCCCTTATGGCCCCATATTGTGCATCTGAAGGCTTAATTTGATCAAAGTCTCGACTAGAACAACCTAGAAGCCCAATTTCTTCATTCCCATAAATTCTAGCTAGAAAAAGTTCCCATGTGGGACCAAGTCACCCATAAAGGTGAATTAGTCCCATCCAAGCGGAACTAAGTTTCCTAGTTTGGTGACTTAGTCTCATTTGGGCTATTTTCAAGGTCAAAGCAAGAAAAAATGTGTTTTAAGTTTAATTTTCCTCCCTGTTGGCCTTAGGGATCAAATTAATCGATAAAATAGGTTGATATCCTATAAATAAAAGCTCCTAAACAATAATTTATAATAAATTCATTATTCATCCATTATTCATCATGTTCTTAAGTCAAACAAGCTAGGGTTTTAACATTTTTCAAGTCATCAAGATAGCTTTTTTAGACATTCAAGGGAATATTTTTCATCTATTGTTGTAGAAATTCAAGATCTATCATCATGAAAATTCTCTAATTCCATTGTTTCACACTTTATTACATTATTTATTCATTTTGGTTTAATTACCTTAAAAGGGGTTTGACCAAGGCAAACCCCTATGTCCTAACATCCAACATTTCTCTCTCTTTCCTTGTGTGTTTTCAAATTTAGGTAACTTGAAGGTTTGAAGATCATTGAATAATAGTTACAAAGTTGTTGAAGAAATATTCTTGTTTACAAATTAAAAATATCCACAAAAATTCACTTATAGTGCCAAAAATTAGAGTTTAAGAACCAGACACTTGGAGGAACTAAAAGTACAAAACAAAGGCTTTCATTTCCAATTCCAAAATTTTAGAAAAGCCAAAGTGGACTAAGTCATCAAAAATGGTAACTTAGTCCTACTATACATGTTTTTCAGAGTTTTCTATAGATTTGGATACACATTTGGCTGAAATCTACTAGAATGCAATTTTCTAGATCAGGGACTAGGTCACCCAAAATGGCGTAAGTGTCCCAGTAGGCCAAATTTTTAGGATTAGAAACATTTTCAGTTTTCATTCCAGTCATCAATATATTTTTAGGTGCATTATTTCTATTTTATTTTCCTATTCTATTTTATTTGCATTTATGTCCATCTTTGTAGGTCTTTTGGCATACAACACTATGTTTTCAAACACCTTGCTTTTCCTTAGTATTCATTAAATAATTGATCTATTTCATTTGTTTTATGCATTTAGGACATTAAATTTAGATATATTTCAATCATATTGGCATTATTCTTTAATGAACACCTAATTTTTTGTGGGATACCTTTCTCCTTTTAGGTGCAAAATGCTAGAAGTGTAAGAGATTTCCTATCCCCAAAAGTTTATGGTACAATATGGTCTAGATGCTAGATTGCCACGAAATAATCTACTCAAGATGTAAAAGTTCATGCAAGAGTATGATGAGGAGATATAGATTATATGTAGCATAAAATTAATAATCTAGTTCAATTGGATGATACTAGAAGAGAAGCTCATGCCAAGAATATGAAGATGTAGTTGCAAGTTAAGCATCTACATGATAAGAGACGTTCTCCTAGAAATTTTGAGGTAAATAATATGGTGTTAGCCTAGAATGGAAGAGCTCAAGACAAGGGTAAACATGGGAAATTTGAAGCATTATGGGTAGGCCCTTATTTGAGAGCCAACACGCATGGGGAGGATTCTTATTTCCTCCAAAGCTTGATAGGTGAATTTTTGAACTGTCAATACATGGAAAGTTCTTAAAGCCATAATTCTCCTAAGTATGTTATATTTCCTTGTACCCTGTAGGTTTTGTACATTGTATATATAGGTGTGTTTTCTTTGGTTGTTTCTATTTTGGTCCTACTAACTAGTCTAGGTAGTCTCCTGGTTTTTGGTTTGTTCTATCTGGTTGGTCTACTTGAGCCTAAGATTCTAGATTCTCACTTTGTTTCGGAGAAACAAACTTTTCCAATTGGAGCCATTGATGGAACCTGCAATTTTTTTTTATGTTCCATCTAAAATTCGTGTAATATTTTGAATATTGTGTTGGTATTTGAAAGCTTAGGGTTCTACTTTTCATCACTATTGAAGGGTTTGTGTGTTTTCTTTGAATCCTTACTTGTGAAACCCTTAGCTCTAAATTCTTGGCAAGGTTTGAATTTACCATTGGCCTTATATTGCCTATTGCTAGTCACATTAAAATATCTTATGTCATTAATGGTTGTGGGGTGATCGGTCCCTCATGCCTAAGTTTGATTTTCATTTTTATATATAAGGTTGAATGAAGGGTATTTTTGGCATTTACATCCTATACATTTTATGACAAAAGCTTTTGATCCACTTTTCTTGCATCATCCTAGAGGGTCCCATTCATTAGAAAAAAAATTTGGGCACATGCTTAAAAGTTCACTTAAGCCCTATCAACCACCTCTCTTTGTAACTCATCATAGATTACTTTTGGAGTGTATGTTTTGAATTGGTGATAAGCGATGAGTGGTAATCCTTTAGTTCCACTCATCGTAGATAGATTTTGGAGATCCTAATATCAATCAATGATGGGTAATGCTCTTGTCTTTGCTTATAGCATTGATTTTTTGCTTATTGCTAATGGATTTTTAGTCTTGAATGTTGTATTACCAATCATCGATGGCCTTGATCTTTCATTCTTCAATTCATTGTTTATGACGAATGGTTGTGTAATTATAATTCTCAAATAGCAATGAGTGATATGTGGTATCTCATGTGTTTCAAGCATCATGGATTGGTTTTGAATATCAAGTATTGTATTAACGATATGTGATGTAGATTGTTGGGATCTCTCATCACTAATTTCTTGCAAAATTTATGAGGATAATTAGCAATAAGCCATATACTTGTTTCTTTTGTATTTTCTCCTATCACTCATCATGGATTATTTCTAGAGCTTAAGTTTCAAAATAGCGATGAGTGATCTGGAGTTCTCTATTTAGCTTACTTTCGCTAATTTGAATTAATCTTATGAGTGATATCTTTTGTATCATTGATTTTAATTCAGGTGCATTTGTCTCAATCTGGCCTCTTCGTTGTATCTCCCATCACTAATGTGATCTAAAGTTTTAAGTATGAATAAGTGATATGGGACAAGAAAATGAATGTGATCGAGGATGTGCCATATTTTCAAGGGCCAAGATTTCATTGTGTGGATGCTTGCATCGCTGATAGAACTAGTAAAGGATGAAATGTGTCTATGATAAGTGAGGACTACTGAATGAAAAGGAAATGTGGCAGTATCTTGAGAAAATCATATAAAGCAAAGAAGAAAGTAGTGAGGGGGATTGAGAACCATTGATATGGTTTTAAAATAGAGTGATCATTGGCCAGGGCTTGAATGTGAACAATTAGATGATTGTTCACTCATGCACACTTACTATCAAACATTAATGGTAGAATTTTCCATCTCTCAACCATAAAGAAGGTAGATACCTAGTTTGTATCACATTTGGAGTTTATTGGAAGAAGACAAGAATGTGAAGAGTTGAAGAAATTGTGTGGAAGGCTCTAGCAAAATATTTCAGCAATAATTTATAAATTGCTCACCTAGGTATGCAAACTGTGTATCTCCTCCTATCTAAAATGTTAAAACTGTACAATTATAGAATGGAAATAAGGAATTGGGGAGATAATTTTCATTTTAGTTTTGTACATTTGAGTATTTTTAAATTTGGGTGATAAGTGATGAGTAAAGTTTAGGAAATGTTTTATTTTGTAAGTGGTGCTTTGATTTTTTGTATTTGGGAAGGCCTTTTTGATTGCAAGGAATTTTAAACCCCAGTTCTTTTTCATTGAAAAAATGAGTGAAACATATCCCAGTTAACCTAGTATTAGACCAGAGAGGAAACCAAAACAAAAAGGGTTTAAAAGGCTTAAAATTCAAGATGTTTCATTTGAGGTTAATCCTTAAACACCTGTAGTATCTAACCCTACACCAAGTACTCCTGCAACATCTACTAGATCTAGAAGTGAAAAGAAGGAAAATGAAAGGTTTATCTAGGAGGCATTTGGAGATATAAAGGAAAGAGGGTCATGAATTGGTAAGAGACCTACGGGTTAAGTTTTTATGACTACTAGGTTAATTGATGGTGCCAATGAAATTGGTGAGTTGACCTAGCTTCAGAGTGGGTGGAAACTATTTTGTTATGATTTTAATAGGTCGTATTCTAGTAATACTACATGTTACTTATGGGGGCTAAACCTTGGAAAGATGGTGGTGCAAAATGTGTTTGTAGAGGTGGACTTGATGATGGAACTGGCCAGGCACTATCATCCCATTAACAGAAAAACTAGGAGTGAAATGGGGATGTGATCCTTGAAGTGACAAAAGAAAAGATTGTGGATATATTTGGGTTAAATCCCAATTATACTATGAAATTTAAGCATGCGAAGATATATGATGAATATGGGAATAACAAATTTGCATACAAAAATAGACCATTTGTTCAACATAGAAAGAGCAAGGAGAGATTTACCACTAAGGATGTCAAGCCTTTTGAATGTGAGGAGTTTCTATATTATTTCAAGAACACTTACTACTACCTAAATCAAGTGTTGGCTCAAAATTTTAAGGTTAGGATAGCCCTGGCTTATTGGCAATGGTGGCAGATATACACAGTCATAATGAAAACACTAGTTTTTATTAAATGCCAACTATGTTGTTGAGCAAATACATGACAATTTCCTCAATTTAAGGAAGGAGGTTCTCCCTTTACATTTCCCTCATTATTCTTTGCTAATGCTTATTCTCTTATTTGAGGGTGATTATGGCTGGAAAATAATGTTGAAATTGAGTTTGATTGACAATAAAAATAATGTTTTTCTAGTCTAAATGTGTACACACATTTGGGATCAAGACTACCCCAATTCCAATTATATCAAGTTTGCTAATATTATAAGGTTTGGTATCCTAGAAGTGTTGGGTGTAGAACCTAATCACATGCTTTCTCCATGTTAGAATTGGCTATGGATGCCACCCAAGATCTATGGACCAAATGGAAAGCACAAGAAAGAGAGAAATGTTATGACAAGAATAAACTGTATTCAATGTCATTAATATGATATGCTGATTATGATTGATTACAAATGAGAGAAACCCCTTGGTTAAATAGCCAAGGTGAGAACATAGGAGGGCATAAGATTATGACAAGTGTCGTTATCTTATGACATGAGACAACTAGGAAAACTTATCACTCCACCAAAGATGGAGAGATAATCACATGATGTGTCCACAAAAGGTGGAAGTGATGAGATAATGACATGTCAAGTCCACCAAAAGTGGAGATTCTCCAACAACCTCCTATGTGGTCCCTAAGAAAACTTAACTAAGATGTAATTATGACCTAGGACAAGGTACAAGATATTTAATTACACCAACACCCCCCCTTAAGTGCAACTTAGGGAGTAGTGCACAAATGCAAACAATGCAAGATGGGTCCCGACTACTAGGCCATGTTAGGTACCTATGTACAATGCAATCAATGCAATCTCTCACAAGCGAGGAAAGGGAGAAAACCTCGCGGGACAAAACTCCCCCTCAAAAGAGAGATGAAAAACAAAATAGAAATGTTCTCAATGAAGAATGAGAAGGAAAAAACCCCATGTGAGGAAAAAGACCCCCCCATAAGAGAGAAGTAGAAGAGAAGCAAGGTAGCCCCCCCTCAATGTTGAGTCTCCTACAAGAATGGTAGAGCTCAACATTGAATGCTGAAGATGATCCAATCTCATCGAACAACGTTCCTCCCCTTGGGAAGAAACAAAACCAAGGATGTATGCAGGATGTAAAGATGTATGATGTGCGATGATGTCTCTGAAGCATGCTCAAGTGTCTCCATGTCGATGCAAAAAGCTGAACCACTCCAATCAGGCGTTCTAGGCCACACTGCTGAAGAGGAAAACCCAACATCTAGTAGAGATGAATGTAGAACACAATCCAAAGACAAAGATATCCCCTCTGAAGACAAAGAATCCTCCTCCAAATGCTTTCCAAAAGAATCCACACTCACGCCAATTTGTGAAGAATGATCATGTAGAGAATGAACAAGAGGGTCAAGGTGTTCCCTCACAACAACTGAAGAAGGTTCATCTTCATTAAAGAGAAGATGGATGCTATCAAGAGTGTCCTACAAATCAGAAAGATATGACTCCACAAACAAGTCTGAAATACCTGTTAGGAAATCATCCAAAGTAGCCATATCTGGAAGACAATCAGGAATTTGCTGCACTGAATCACTAGGAGCCAAAACTGTAGCAACACAAGTATCATCAAGTACAACAGTAGATGGAGGAGATGAAGTGCATGGCTCAAGAACTAGATCTTATGTGAGTATGCACAAGTTCAAAAAGCCAAATGTCTCCTCAGAATCATAGTTGTGATCAACAGTCGAAGGAACATCGTCATCATCAGAAGCAAACTGTGCAAAGGAATACAATCGAGATGAATGATCAACCACCCCAGTAGCAATGTCATCTTTAGTCTCCAAGTCATGAATGATAATAGAATCAGGAGTGAACTCCACAGTTCTCCCATCTCCACCATGTGTAATCTGATAAATGGAAAGTAGATTGTTCATCAAATGAGGAACACACAAGACATCCTAAAAAGTGTTTTCCCCAATGCTAATAGATCCCTTCCCTGTTATACTCATGTATGTATTGTTTCCCATCAAGATAGGAGACATTGAACAAGGCTGAAATGTAGAGAAGATAGTCTGCGAAGATGCCATGTGATGTGATGCTCCTGAATCTAGAAGCCATCTCCCTGATCCTGGACTTGAATGAGCACAAAGAGCTTGTCCTTTATATCCTGATATATATGTTTGACCTTTGTCCTTTTTAGACTGTTTTGAAGTAGAAGGAGAAGAAGATTCAAACATTCTAGAAGGAAAATCAATGTGATTCTTTTTGAGAAGATTCTTCAACTCATCAATATCCTTCTTGTAACAATAGTGTTCTTCATGTCCATCCTTCTTGCAATAAGCACAAAAAGGCCTCTCCTTCTTAGATGATTCTCCTTTTGAAGAAGATTTTTTCTTTTCTTGATCTGAATGTGGATTATTCTTTACTTGATCTGAATGTTGATTATTCTTTGCTTTCTTCTGTTTCTTATCTGATTCTAATTCTTTCACTTGATTAACCAACAATGCTTGAGATTTAGAAGTCTTGATGAGACCCATTGAGATAAGCTTTTGTTGCTCATGTATCAACATCTCAGAAAATGCTGTAAATGAATCATTATCAATTTGATAGCCTCTTACTTCATCTTTTGTACCATACAATGTTTTCAATTTTTCCCAAGCTTCATGAGAATTTTTACATGATTCAATTTGAAACAACAAATCTTGAGAAACTAGTCTACGAAGACACCCAAGAGCTTTGGCATGTTTGATCGTCCATTTTAACTTTTTCTCATCATCTATAGGTTGAGGTACCTTATTTTCAACATATAGAGAGTGACCTTCTGTCATTAGTATATTCCATGCATTTTGGTGCCATATTGAATAATTATATGATGTGAGCAAAGGAACCTTAGAATGATCCATGAGAATGAAAGAGCAAAGCAAACAGATCAAGGCAATGCACCAAGAGACCCCCCAAAATCACTCAATCAAGAAACCCCCAAGCAATATCTGATTTGGCACTTTATATTTAGTGTGTTTACAGTTGCTAGATGCCAAGAACAACAAGCTAGACTTGATCTTAGTGCTTACAAATGTCAAAATAGGACACTGTATCAAATAAAATTTTTGGTACAAAATGAGATCAATCTGATCATACCACTGAGAAGTACAAGAAAAATCATGCACTTTCAAAAATAATTTCACTCAAAAATGTTACTCTAGGAGTAAGTTATGAGCTCCCGAAATTCCCAAAATGAGGACAAAGTAGCAACACCTGTGAAAATCTAATTTTTTTGGAAAACCCAGGCACCAAAACCAAAAATTGATTGCACCAGTGTGTAGAGCACGAAATTATAGCCCAAATAAAAAAAATTGCTTGAAAAAATGACTTAAAATGAGCAAGTTATGAGTGTTCAAAGATAGACTGCAAAATCCAAAATGCAAATGGTGAAGGGGGAAAAATTTTCAAACTGTGCTAACGTCACGCTGACGCGGTGATGATGTCAGAAAACCATGCAATTAAATTTGATGGTCGTCGACTGAAAAAACAATATTCTTCCCTCCTTGACGGAATATTCTTTGACTGGATGCCGACCCAGAATATGCTTTGTTGATGGAATATTCCAAAGGAATCTCATGCTTATCATAATATTCTCTGCTATTTCGGATTCTATGCGAACTCGTTGGAAGTGTTGACTGCCCGCCGTTTTGAAGTATTCGCCAGAGAATGTGGAAACCGCCGGTGATAACGCCCGCCAGCTGATAAATGGAGATAGGGGGCCCGCGGGGGCTTGCATGGGCCACGGACCGTAGGCCACGTGGGATCTGCGGACCCCGTGGGTACACAGTACCCTGCAACGGGTATGCAAAAAAATTTCTGCTTTTCCTTCTTTTTTTTTTTTAATTTTTAAAAACTTTATAAAATTTGCTACAAACTTTATATTTTGCAAAATATTTAAATCAAAATTTTCTAAAAAAAATTTCAAAAAATTTCAATTGATTTAAATATATTTTTTTGCAAATCGTGCCGTCGAATAATGACGACCTGGGGGGCCGTACAAGCAAAAAAAAATTTCCTCACCAAACAACTGCTCCGAATCGGACAATTTGACACTCAATCTTAGGGTTTTTGGCCCTTCTAGACGCGATGGCAGGGTCGGGTTTGACCCAAAATGCTCCAAAATTGCAGCTACCTTCTGGATCTAGCAACTACTCTTCAGCTTCAAACCCTCATAGATTTGGCCTCGTAGTTGTGATTTGGACAAAACAAAAGGAAAAATCGACTATCTCGAACCTTCCAGACACAATGGTGAGCTCATATTTGCACCAGAAAGCTTGGATTTTAACCTACAACAAAGAGCCACGAATGGAACCTCCTCAGATCTAGAATCTCTCTTCAGAAAAAGACTCTCCAATGGCTCTAAACACGCTCTGATACCATGTTAGAATTGGCTATGGATGCCACCCAAGATCTATGGACCAAATGGAAAGCACAAGAAAGAGAGAAATGTTATGACAAGAATAAACTGTATTCAATGTCATTAATATGATATGCTAATTATGATTGATTACAAATGAGAGAAACCCCTTGGTTAAATAGCCAAGGTGAGAACATAGGAGGGCATAAGATTATGACAAGTGTCGTAATCTTATGACATGAGACAACTAGGAAAACTTATCACTCCACCAAAGATGGAGAGATAATCACATGATGTGTCCACAAAAGGTGGAAGTGATGAGATAATGACATGTCAAGTCCACCAAAAGTGAAGATTCTCCAACAACCTCCTATGTGGTCCCTAAGTAAACTTAACTAAGGTGTAATTATGACCTAGGACAAGGTACAAGATATTTAATTACACCAACACTCCAGAAATCAGAAGTATCACTTGCCCAAAATATATACAAAGATCAAATGCAACACATAATTGGGAAGATTGGTTTCTCCATTCATAATATAATTTGATTAGAGCCTATGGAGCTAAGGTAGCACCACATTATTTTCCCCTATATATCTCTAACCAATGAGACTTTATGGAACTCCTATGGAAAATATATTTTATGGACTATGAAATGTTTAGGAAGCCTAGGAAGGGTACTATGGTGAATCCCCTATGCACTTTTTTTTATTTTAAAGTTACTACCCCTAAGGGGTATGAAAAGTTTGGGATTATAGTAAATAATCTTAGATTTCCCATTGATGAGGTTAGGATTTTTGACCAAGATTAGTTTTTGTATGGAAAGAGAAGGGATAAAAAATTATTAGTGATTCATCATCAATTCTTGTACAAGGATGATGTATTGAGAAACTTGACAAGTGATGAGGCTGTCATATCTAGAAATAAGGAGTAGACATCCATAATGGAAATTGAAGAGAGTATCATGAAAAGGAATAAATTTTATGTAAGTCCCTATGTGGTAATTACAAATCCTTTTGAAAGAGATTTTACAAAGCAAAGGGATTAGTAAAATCATCATTTTAAGGTGTAGGTGAAGGAGGTTGCTAAGAAAGTATAGGCTCTCCTAGAACAATAGCCAAAAGCTATAGATATCCCAGAGCAAACCTATAGGTGTTCAAGAAGTTATGAAGGAAGAAATGGAAGAATATGTGCCTAGAGATGAGGATGTGTAGAATAAATTCCCTCCCCCTAATATTGAGGAAACCCTTAGTTCAGAAGTTCCCCCTAATAGAATTGTCAAATGGCAATATGATAAGGAAAGTGATGATCCTAGGACCAAGGAATGTGATGAATTCCTTGTAGATGATAAGTTTGTGCAATATAAGGAATTTGAAGAATTTATGGTTCAGTGGAGGTGCAAAGAGATAAAGGAAAGGCTTAAACTAGCAAGGGCTAGTGTTGAACCTTCTCAATAGGAAGAAGCAGAGAAACCAAAGGAAGAAAATATCAAAGATGAAATTGCAACTATTACTCCTGGTGAGGCTAGGAAAATTGCCACAGATAGTGGAATCATGTTGTTACTAGGATGCACTATCACCTCAGCTATAACATATGATGCAGTAAGAAGATACCCTCAGGCTTCAATATTTGAGGAGTAGTTTGATGATAAGGTATTTGGATATGGATATAGTCCAAAGTTGTACATTCTCAAAATTTGGTCTATGACACCTAATAATGGAAAGTATGAGGTTACTAGACCTATTGAATACATTATAGGTTCCTTGGTGGTAAAAAAAATGACAGATATAACTCCTATACAAGAAGCTAAGTTAATTGATCATGCTAAAATGCTCAGTGTGGACACTGCATGGATCTCTCAAAAAAAGTATGATTCTCTATTGAAGGAATACAATAAGGCCTTGGATGAGATAAATAAGAAGAGGGCCACATTTTAGGCTAGCCAATCAGTAAGGAAACTATCCTTACCATCCTCTTCTTCCTCAAACTTGTCTAAAAAGGATAGGGAGACCTTAACTTGGAGAATTAAAGATTTGAATGATCATCTGAGTACTAAAAAGAAAAATTTCAAGAATGCTAAAATTGAAATAGTTAAGGTGGTGATTGAGATCTTTGAGGATGTGTTGAAGCATAGGGTGATCAAGTTGCTAAACAAGGCTGGTGATGTTTGGGCTACCTATAAGAATATTCATGAAGCAAAAACAAATTATTTGTAGGTACAAGAATCCTTAAAGAATGAATGGGGTAAATAGAGTACTAGGGTGGGTGATTTAAGAGAAATGATACCTAGAATGAAGGAGGGTCCCGAGGCACCTACTAACATCCCTAAAATCTTGAAAACTATTGAATTTATTAATGAGATAACCACCTTTCATGGAAAGCTACGTGTGCAGCTCCAAGGTAAGTTGAAATTATTGAAATAGATGGAGGAATGTGGTATGCCTTGGATATTGAGTCCTAAAGGAGAGTTGTAGCCATTTGACACCTAAAATAAGGATCTGGGAGGAATGCTTGCAACAACTATGATGACATTGACTGTCATTGACTACATCCTGATGAATTCAAATATTGATACAATGGTGGACATTGAAACAAAGATGGACATTTTTGTTAAAGAGGCTAGGGCCTTAATTGATGCTAGATACTCTTAGCACATTACTAAGGTGCAAATTTTATTATATGTGAAGTGGTCAACTAAAGAAAAATACAAAAGGTGAAAAGTACACCAAATGAATCTATTGGAGAATAAATAATAGACAAGGTGAATAATGGATAGGAGATAAACAATACACAACCTAAATATATTGTAAATTAGGATTTTGATAAAAAATTACAAAATATTGCTCTCTCCTCAACTTAGAATGGGTGGCATGAAATTTTGATGTGGATAAATCAATTTTTTCTTTTTATCTCCTTTCCATGTTTTGTAATTTTACTGATTGGATTTCCTATGGGGGGCACTTTTTGAGTGCATGGGGAATATTTGAAAGCTATTCTAACAAAAAAATGTTGCCTTTCTGAAGTGGGACCTAATATTTTTTAATAGGTGCAAGAAAACTAAGAGGGAGGAGATGAATCAGTTGTCACCAAATTTAAACTCAAAACTTCAACACTTATCAATTTCACAACTACACTGTTCTATTATAAATCATGAGCATGAGATGTAGAAAATAAAAAGTAAAATTAACACATTGAACACCAGATTTTACGTAGAAAACCCAATGAGGGAAAAAACATAGTGAGGATTAACTCGTAATATAAAGTAGTTCCAAAATAGAATGTATAAGGTTCAGTACCAAGGGATCACTACCCTTAAAGGACTCACTGTCTAGATACAAAAGCTCACTGGTTATAAGGAGGCTCGCTACCTACAAAAAGATTTACAAAACAAAAAATGGCTTCATAGCTAAAATGAACTAAAAAGAGAGCACCTAACAAGTGTTGATGTAGTTCTCATGATGCTTGATATACTGACTTAACACACTTCATCATTTTCAGTCTTCTTCACTTTCAAATTCACTACTACTTTATCGATTACACACAATCTTCAAAAATTGTTCAACATATATATACTTGATATATCTAAAAGAATCAATTAGGTTAGCGTAATTGGATGCAATTCAAAAATATAACTATCAACTTCATAAGAAGATTCTCCAAAATTAATCCAAGTGTATAATACACTACAATATGTCAGCATGGACCAAAATTAGGTCGCACATATATCACAGTACACAGTAAACTATTAACTAATTATTAGGTCAGCCAACATTATCCTAATAATGAAATGCAATCACCAAATATGATGCCAATACACCAAATAATTGTATGATCATACAAAGATACATACATACATGCTTCAAGTGATCATAAGCCACTTCTCAAAATATTAAGCACCAATGATTACTAGGGGGAATATGCAAGCCAAACCATCAGATCTACCATTGGAGGAAGTAAACATGTTTTGCACATTGGTTCAGGGTACCAGATCAATTTGATACCATAAACAACATGGTGACATCAATGAAAATATACAGACTAATCTTCTCCAATCTTCCAACAATCTCCCCCTTTTTGATGGCAACATGTGTAAAAGATAAAAAATATTTTAAAAACTCTCCTCCAATCTCTCCCAACTTTCCAAATCTCTCCTCCTTTTGCATCAATGGAAAATGGTGACCAAAAGGATGTAAACATGGTGACATTCAAAATTGGAAAAATATTCCAATTATTCCAAAAACTTCCATATATCCAAAAACTTTCAAACATTCAACTTTAAAAAAAAAATCATTTTTTCTTTAGCTTGTTCAGTTTCCCTTTTTCTCTTTCTTTTCTTTTTTCCAAAACAAACAAAACAACATAAATTGAACATTCATAATTCAAGTAAAAAGGAAACTCTTCTCCTAAAACACCTTCTTGTATATTTCTTTGATAACTAGATATTACTTCTTCTAGTTAGAGATAGCTAAATCCATTCTTGTGCACATTCTTTCTAATAGTGCCAATAGTATGAAAGAAGATGACCAACATGTAGATGAGAAATGCATTTCACAATATTCTACGTTAGTAAGTATTCTAGAAAGATGGCCTAACTAGACCTCAACAATCTCCTTAGGGAGCCAGAAAGTTTTCACCACATCATCTCTTTGTCTCTATACAATAATCAGCTAAGCTAATGGGGCGATCCCAAAATAGTAGTTTACAATTTTTGGCCAAACTATACACTGAAATAATATTTTTTTAACTAAATCTTCACTTTCAAGCACCTATAGCGGCTAAACCATGAGGAATTTGAAGATGATGCAAACTATAGCTTTGTGAAATTTTGTCTGTAGATTCTAAAAATATTATTTTCAAAATTTTTGGAATCATATTGCACTTTTATTCACAATTTTAATTGAATAAAATTCATATAACATTTCATCCTCTAATTAAATAAATTCACTTTATTGAATTAAATCATTATCTCATTTGATTAAATAGATCAATTTTTAATCAAATCCTAACATTCCATCTTTTGATCTCTAAAGGTCATTCATTTAGATTGAATAAATTAACTTTATTCAATTTAAGCTTATCATCATCCTTTTAATTAAATAAATCAAACCTTTATTTAATTAAATTTAAAATCATCTTT
This sequence comes from Sequoia sempervirens, assembly GCA_007258455.2. Lineage (NCBI taxonomy): Eukaryota > Viridiplantae > Streptophyta > Pinopsida > Cupressales > Cupressaceae > Sequoia > Sequoia sempervirens. Next base: position 85,388,162 of record VDFB02252616.1, on the reverse strand, counting down.
CATCTCCCTTTAATTTAGTTTAAATCCCTAAATCTAAGTCAAATGGGTCAAATCACATAATCCCTTAGTAAATTAATCTAATCTAGATTAATCTAATCTCATGCATGTCACTTGCACAAATAAATCAATTTATTGATTTATTAAATTCATCATTTTCTTTCAACTTGGCACAAAAGGGCAATATTCTCCAAGTATGAATCTCCCCCCAATTTGACATGTACATACAACAAAGCATTTAAGAAGTCTTACATGTCTCTTACATGTCTCGTGCAAAGGTCAAACTCAACATTTAACTCTCAAATTAAAATTTAAAATCTCCTCCTCTTTGGCACATTGACCAAAATGTGCTCATTCCTCAACCTATCACAAGTTGACAAGTGGCTTTTTCCTATTGGTCAATTTTTCGTCTGACATCCTCCATGTTTGGAATTCTTTTATCCTTCTTAGATATAAATAGAGAGCTCCTCTATTGTATTAATCCTCTAGAATCTTTGTATCTCTCTCCACAACTCATCCAATTTCAAGCATTTGTATCTTGTTTATCATATCACTTAGCATCTTCAAGGAGTTTTCACCATCAAGCTTGTCAAAGGTTGGGAAAGGGCTTCTTTCCACAGAAGCACCAATCCACTATGGGATAGGTTTGGGCATGCTTAGTCTCTTTGGTATTTTATCACTTTTTTTTGTACTATTTAGCATGATTCAATATCCCATATGGATGCTTGATTTGCTATATTTAATTTGGAATTATTACTAATGTTCACCAAAGTTGAAGTATTTGTAGATTTGGAAACCACACCTAGTTTGAGTGAACTTCATTTCCTTTTGCATTTTGTTTGATTTTTGGGTGAGAAATTTGGGTTCTATATTTAATGGGTTCACTTGAACCCTAGTTCGAGCGAACCCCTTATGGGTTCACTCGAACCTACAAGTTCGTTTGAACCCCTAAAACTATTTTTTTTTGCATGGGGTCAATTTTTTCTTGTTTTCCTTCCTCCATCAAATTGTAAACCACTATTGATGCTTTACCCCTTCTAATTGACCAACTCTCAACCTTTTCTTCCCTTCTTTGTCTTCAAAGATATCAAAGTTCTTTTCAATGCTAGTTACCTTAGATTTAATTTCTTCAATCCTACTTCTTAAATTATCTACTGCAACAGCCCACTAGAGACAATATTTTTAGATATATGATATTTATTTGATGCATCTCTATGTTTCCATGATAATTTTGTATAATATTTGCTTAGCTTTAGTACATCTCTTTTCAACCAAGGCTTCCAACTTTCATCCTTCTAGACCTTCAAGAAACATTCTTTCTTCAACAACCTCAACTAATTTTTTTGTAGGGAGTCAAAAATAGTTTATATATCAATACCTTTTCAAATTAGATACTCTACTAGAGTTTCATAAATATTGAATCTATCAATTGGAGAGACTTCATTCCATAACACACCAATTTTCTTCATCTTTCCTTTAACCAATGTAGACTAGATGTCATCTGGATCAGAGGATTTAAATCCAGGAAAGATTCTTTTTCCTTCTCATCTCAAATGACAATGATGTCTTTAGTTATAACTTCTATTTTTTTGATTCTAGAGGGGAATCACTAATGAAAACTTCCAATTCTCTCTTACTAGAGGATGAACCAACTTTAAAATGACTCAGTGTAGATATATCAGAGTATAGATTTGTTTTTAAGGATGTGAAATATTATTTGCGCACATGTACATTATCTACTAATATATAGACTTATTTCCCAATATGAATACTAGATTCCCACACAACATTTTATTTTCCTGATAGAGAGTTCAAAAATTAAAAATCCAATCACACAAGTAAAGATCCAAACTAAAAGGGATAACCCTTAACCACCGACATTCGTGCATTGATAGAGTTTCAAGTAATAGGCTAAAAAAATCAACTACCTATTTTCCTTCATCATCATATGTGCAAGATATATGGCAATAGCCGGAGTTGAGCCTTCATGATTTCTAAAATAGATTTTATAAGAAACATAATACAAAACACACACTATAGCTAAATCTACAACTGTGTTTATCAATAAAGTTCGAGGGTCTTTCTTAATTCTAGTAAGCTCTTCCACATCTTTGTATTTCATGGTTTTCTTTCTAGGAATATCCCTGGTACTACATAATCTATTAGTCGCTTCGATTGCTTCCTTTGTAATTAGGTAGGGTTTGTTCAACACAATGTTGTCGTTCTACTATTTGGGGTACCATAATCATGTGTGGGAATTTTTTTTAGATAAAATAGGAATTGCATCTTCATTATTTGGCCTTTATTCTTCTTCAAGCACTCTTGGCATTGGTTTTGTTTTTGTAGATCTAAGGGACACAACACATTTATGTTATATTGTCTTTATTCTTGCTTGCATAATTCTAAAGTTTTCAGCTAAGACTGTTGGTTTACATCATGTGCCTTCCCTATCTACTAGAAAAGACCATGGGTCGAGCTTTGCATTAGATTAGCATATTTAATTAAAAATATTTGTCCTTGTAATAGATTCATTCTATTCATGTCTTGGAGTCATTTATTTTGGAGTTAACATCTTTTGATAATATATAAAACATGCCTTGTCTAGGCATACACATTTTCTTTTCCTTTATTTTTTTCCTCTCTATGTATTTACAAGTGTGGCTACATTTACAACATCTAACAAAAATATTATTTTACCTATTGGGTTGATGTCCATACACTGTCCCAAGTAGCCTAGAGGAATCTGGGCACAAGGAAAGTCCTCTTTGTGACACTTAAATTTTTTTCACTTTCTTTTGATTAGTCATTGTTTGAATTTGAACTATATGATGCACAACCTCATAACTTCTCCATTTACACCAGCCCTTCACTTTTCTGTGGAGGCACAACTCTAGACATCGCCCTCTCTCAGATTTGTTTTCCTTCTCTCAGACAGGCCCGAAGCCATCAATGACCAATAACTCATATGCAAACATACTTAAAAGGAGCATTGAATGTCTCAAACGGTTACAAGGCAATAAGCATCAACATGCTTAAGATGAAGTTTAGTGACAAGACACAAAACAACATGTCAAATGACTTAAGGGAAATTTCAATGGTTCATTAAATGGGACAGGATATGTGTGCTTTCCTACTTGCTATGTGTTTGGTGTCTACGATATAATTGTCTTATGAGGCCAAGAAATCAACCTTGAACTACTATTATACTAGTTTAATGTTTTATGGTACAATTATCTTAAGATATTTTCAAAGTGCTTGAAGAAAGCTATCTACTTGTTTTCCTCCCATGCATTTAATGATTGCATTTTTGAAAAGACTTCACATTTGATGGTTTCATTTTCTTGACTTTGATATCTTTTTATGGGTAGCTTACCAATTATTTATGCTGCTCTTTAAAAGGCTAAACTCCCAGTATTGATTGCACCCCACAATCCATCTGCCAAATTGACTTAAACAATAGAACTTTATGTAGACTATGTGTTGATTGCCTTTTAGATATCAAATGATTCCAGTATCTTGCTTAAAAGATATGCACATATGCCTCTTCAATGAAGTAATCAATCCTACAGTACTAAAATATGGGTGAAATTTGATAAATCTCTGACGTTTACTATGGAAATATTTTTTTTTGAATGTAGATTTAATGCATAAAAAGATACTAAGTTTGAGAACCAACTGTTGACATGAGATGACTAACATGCTCCTTGTGATTTGATATTTTTAATGCATTAGATTAGAATGGATATTTTTTGTTTCTACTCATTGATTACAAGTTGTGCACACTAGTAGAGTCTTTGATTCTATTTAATATCAATTTGAAGGCATTAAATATTTTGTTGTTGCTCATTGTCTTCTAGGTAAAATATCCTGTCAAAGGGTTTAGCGCCTTGTTATTTTTGAAATGAATAAACTAATTTTGAATATTATTTGATAGTTTATTTTCTCAAATTATTTGCAACTTACATCTTGCTGTCATGCTTAGTATTTGAGTTTTTCATGGGATTTTTCAAATCTAAAAGCTTATTTGTGTAGATTAACGTCATTGTGGAAAGTAACTACTACTAGCCTTTAATCTAACTACAATTACTGTGTTGTCTATTTATAAAAATGGGATCCAAACTTGATATGATAGGATTTTGATGTTGCAATTTGTCCATCATACATTACATCTGAAAAAGGAAAAAATATCATTTTCTATTTTAATTTAAATAAAGTTGTTGACTTGTGATTCATTTTTTTTGGCTAATTTAAAGTTGGTGTGTAGATTGTTGAGGTGGAGTATGTCTATTAACTTTGATCAGTTTGTCATGCTTAAATATAAATTTGATCTACTTCTCATCAAGATGGATAAATCACAAGCATAATTTGAGTTGGAGAATCAAGCATTGAGCTTGAAGCATCCATTTCTTTCTTTCATTTTCTATTTTAAGCCAACTACTTTTATTTTTGGGTTTAAAATTTAACCATTGAGTTTATCTTTTGAGTTGGACTAAAACTAAATATTAGAAACTCACCAAGCTTTTCGATTTGGTCTAAAATTGAACAATCAACTTCACACTTCAAAGTTGGTGCTTAAAAAGAATCAAATCATTGCATTGTGGACTTAAACTGAACAAGTGCTTTCATTGCTTCGTAACTACTTACACAAAGTAATATCACCAAAAGACGTATGCGCTTGTCTCATGCCTCATGATGATCTTGAGAATCAAAAGGATTTTAGTGACATTAAGTTGCATAATTAATTGTCTCCATATTTTATTTTTGGAACTAAAATTTAACAAAACTTGCGAGTCTGAGTTAGGTATATCATGTGTGTTCTCTGTTTGTTTCTAAACAAAGATCAATAGAACTAAGAATGTGATTTCTCACTATTGTTTACCTTTAGAGGGGCTTGCCTAAGAGACGCATCCAAAAGGATAACTCAAACATGACTCCAACTGGTTTTTCATTCAGGCCCGTATACAAATGAATAAGACTAAAATGACAAGTCCTCATGGTATGTAGGCCTTATCTGTATAGTGTCTTTTAGAATGGGGTACTGCCGTAACAAGTGTAAGTTCCCCTAGTAGGATTTATTAAAGCCTTTAGTGGCTTGTTGGATGCTCACAAGGTGCCATGTCACCGATGTCCCATCATTAAGAACCTTGTTTGTAGTAGCCAACTAGTCCATCCAACGAGTTTATCAAAGCAGTGCATTAGAACTTAGATTCCAAGAAGTTACTTGGCATGTCCAATCTTAGTTAAAGTAGAGAGGTTAAGGCTTCATTCTTAACATACCTTTATACTCTCTCCTTGGTTGTATGTAAAATCATCTCTTCTACTACAAAGGGCATGAGGCAAGCCCATCAAGAAAAATGTACCAATTGAGCTAGGATGTTATATTTCTTGTGAGTCAGTTTGAAAACATAGTGCTTGGATCCAAAACAACGAAACCAAGATTTAACAAATCATGAAAATTTCAAACCCTTTGGGAGGACCAAATACCTTTGAAAAGTCCACATGTTACTGCTTGTCCCTAGGGGTTCTTATCCCTAGAAGGCTTCTAAACACTAAGGCCTATATCTCTGTTTGTTCATTCCAAATTCAACAATAGGAAACTATTCTCTTGAAACCTTTATTTTCACATAATGAACCTTGTGGAATGAAAAGGAATTGAGACATAGAAATTTAGTTTGAAAACTAAGCAAGAAGTGTGCTTGTGGTAAAAGCAAGTCACTAACCAAGATTAACTCAAATTGAACCCCACACATGTGCTTGTTTATCTTTTTTTCATCTTTTGAGAAAACATTGGTCTTTTGGTTTGAACTAATCTTAGAGAAAATCATATTCTTCAATATCTTGGTCTAGTAAAAAAAGTCTCTCTAAGTCTCTTAGGATCAAAATCAAACCTTCATCCATCTTCCAAACATCAAAACCATTTCATCTCATCATCAATTCTTGGAAATCTTGAAAAAATCCCTCATGCTAAACATTGGGAAAATCATTTGAACCAAATCAAAATCCATTTCATTTGATTAGATGTGTGTAGATTAATCCTTCTCCACATATTTAGTCAAATTATTAATCCTTATGAACAAGTCTATCCCTTGATAACATCCAACATCTTTTGGTTTATGAGTTCACTATCCAAAATCCAAAATCATCTTGTTTGGTTATGTGTGTCTAGATGAATCCTTCTTTACACATTTAGTCAAATTAGCATCTTGTGGAAAAATTTACTCTAGGAAAATATCAAACCTCATAGAGTTTATAATTTCACTATCCAAATCAAGTCAAACCAATCCAAATAAAATCAAAACATCAATCCAAGTCCTAAAGTTTAGAATCCTCTTCAAGGTTTCATAAGGGTTCCAATCATTCACCAATCATCCATCTTTCATATCTCATCACCATCATTTTGATCCTTAAAATCTTATACTTTCTTTTTTGTACCTAGAGTTTCAATCAATCCAAAGAATTAGAGGTTCACCTCCCACATTCTTGAAAATTGATCCTTATTTTACGGTCCAAACTAGACCTCAACACAAGAAGAACATGGAATATAAGATTGATCCATACCTCATGATCAGTCTAAACCAACCAAACTCTCAAAGCTTCACAATTCCAATTGATTATCAAAACTTACATTTATACAATCCATACATGGGATCATTATCTCTTGCAAACCTCAATGGTACAACGAATGTGAGTATGAATAGTCAAAATATTGGAACAAATTTCCCTATGCTAGATTTAAATACAAGTCCAAAACTACAAATCTATCAACCAAACACCCAATGCATGAGTCTTCAAATGAAAAAAATCATCCCACCAAATCCTTACATGCCAAATGTGAATGTACCAAGTACAACTTTACCAAACATAAACATTTTGAATCCAAATTTGGTAAAATTTGGGATGGATATGTTCACAAATCATACGAATGTTGTTCAAATTCCAAACAATATGTGAATGAATCCAAGTCAAGGTAACACCATTTAAAATAAAATTTACCTAAATCAAGGCAATATGATCCCTAACACCAACAATGTTCAATTTCAACCTATCATGCCAAATCTAAACATCATCCCAAATCAGAACATTTTCCAGAATTAATTTGTCCATGATCCCATACAAACACCACTAGCATACATTCCAAATATACTTGAACAAAATTCAAACCAACTATATCAAGGGTGCCAAGATAAAAATCAAGACCAAGTTTTGTTAGACCAAATTTCTTCACTTAACAAACTAATTGAAGCCTTGAAACAAGAGACATTTTTATTCCAAAATCAATACAATCTTCCATTGGTTGAACCATGTCATCAAAGTGTTGAGATGTATCCACAAACACATCAAGAAAAATATCTCCAATGTCAAGAGGTTGGAAATCAAGATCAACAACATGAACAACAAACCTAATCACCACATCTCCAATCACTACAAGGTCAAATCTCACAAGGTAGAAAATGGAAATAAACACCACTTGGGAGACCAATCGAATCAATCCTACAACAATTGGTACAAGAAAATCTCATGAAGCTCCCTGTCTATATGGGAACTATCAAGAACCCCTTGTTAAACCACTAGGGTATATAATGAGGAGCAACATTGTAATTTTCACAAAACACAGGGTCACACAACATCAAGTTGTATTTGACTAAAAATATCATCCCAGACTTCATTGATTGAAAGATAATCACTATTGGGGATAATGATGAAAATTCAACCATTGGTGATAGCATTGGCAATCTCACTGCCACAATTTTTGAAAACAATGATCAAGATCTATCCATTGATGAAGATTTTTTTTATCTCATCCGAAGATCAAATCAACATATATCAAGAGTCACATTTCAATCATGATAAAAATCCACCAACAATACCCAACAGTGATCCAATTCAAGAAATGTCAACATCATTTTACCCTATGGTTGAAGACATTGACAATGTCTCTACCACAATTGTTGAAAACAATGTTCAAGATCTCTCCATAATTAATGAGCACATTGAAGATATTTCTACCTCATCTAATGATCAATTCACCATACATAAAGAATAAATTTTTAGTGATCTATTTCAAGGAGTGTTGGAATTATTTGATCCTATTGAAATAATCTACAATCCATCAACCAATGATCATATTGAAAATGTCTCTACATCACCTTATGAGTTAGAGAAAATATCTCAAGAATTTATTCTGAAACAGGATCAACATATCTCACCAAAGTTTAGCAATGGTCCTTCCCAAGACATATTGACATCCTTCAACCTTAGGGTTACATATATTGAAGGAATCCTCAACTCAATAGTTGATCCAAGTCCACTCAAATATCGAGAGGATATTGAGCCATTCCCCATTCCTAATTATGACATCCAAGAACCCTTTGTAAGAATTCCATCCTTTGAAACTCACCCATGTCAAGAAACTAATCCAAAGCATGTCAAAAGCATTCCCAAAATTAATCAAGATCAAGAATTTGTAACCCCAAGATACTATAACGATCAAATGGACACTCTCCTATCTATACAAGATGTTGCAAATGATGATCATATCCACATAGCACATACTCTTCCAAATACCCCTAAAATGCTTTTTGTGGATGGACACAGATTATCTTCATTCAAAATAGGATTCCTTTACTCTTGACATTATAATGCAAAAAGAGTAGATTATTGATTCCTATAGTCAAACTAAGTTGTTAACATCAAGATCAAATATATCCCAAACTCAGACTAAGGAAAACATGAATAAAGATATCCAACATTATCCACTCAAGGGAATAATTCAAATAGAACATGATATTCCATAGTCAATAGAGCAAAAAATTGAAATAACATCATTTCCAGTGGTTATTTATCAGAGAATACATTCATAGTAGGAAAAATAAAAGCATGAAGGTGCTACTATCACCATACTAGGCGAAAATTTGTCTCAAGAAAACATCAAAATATGGAGCATGAAGAGTCCTTATGATGAAATTGATGCCAATACTACAACCAACCATGTCATGAATCTTCATCCACCCATTATCCCATCCATGAATTGGGACCAACGACAAAATAAATATTTGAATCAAAGCACAATGGATGTTATCAAAGCAAGAGAAGCTGAGAAGCATAATGGAAAAATGAAATATACATGGATACAAAAAAATATAAAGAAAGATTATCCCTATCAAACTCCATTAGTCAAAGAAACTATGGGGAAGAATAAAAAGGGGAAAAGTATCCATCAAATATTTCCACAAAAGAAAAAGTAGGATTTTCAAGCGATTTACAATGTGTATCAAAAATTTGGTCCTAATTCCATTCACACTTTTGTATCCACCCATCATTGCTCATCTTCCCAAGATTGTAGAGTCAAAGATTCCAAACTGTCAACCAATCCATCTTTTATTCCTAAACAAAATCCATCCACACATGATATCAAATTATCACATTGACCATGTATTGGAAATGACCTATCATCATAAGGATTTAGAAGGCACTCTATCATGATGTGCACACATAGACAAAGTTAAATCCAGTATCAATGAAGCAGATCAGGAATCTCAAAAGTTGTATTCAAGTGCAATTATCTTAGCAAAGAAACTTTTTCAAGTAGGCCATCGATGGCACATCATGAAAGAAGAATCTACATTGACACCACCAGATGGTTCGACATGAGCTTAAAATCTTTCAGAAAAACCAAAAAATAAAAAAAAGTGAAAATAAAAAATTTCAAAAAAACCATGAAAATAGGAAAGATAAAAATCATCCTCTAGTGAAAACCACTATGGTGGTGCTTTGGACAGGTACCATGATGAAAAATTGGAAAAAAGGAATCATGTGTAGAATCAAGCATCTATGTGTGCTACTTTAGGTGAAAGCATCTCATCCCATCCATAATAAATCCAACATTCTATCCATCCCAGCCATCATAAATCCATTCATCCATGAACCATTTATCCAATCCATTTTTATCCATTTGCATCCATAGTCCAAATTATCTTGATCTTGAAATTTTTTTGGTGTACGCTTTACACTATCTTATGGTAAACATCCTGAAATGGGTCATTTTCATTGATCTTATCCTATCAAACATTATCTGAGCCATGAAGCACTATCCAAATGAGCTATCTTTATCCAAACACCTTATCTTATAGCAAGATAATCCTTGGAATCCTTTACATGCTTACCATATCCATCCATCCATACACCTATCTAGGCATCTATCCATAGCATTCCCTACATTGCTAGACACTAGGAGTAGATATGTACATCTTGATTTGGGAATAAATCTTGGTCTAAAAATCCCAAGGCTAAAACCCTTGTTTCCTACTCTGAAGATTCCCCTGACTCTGAGGCATCTGGTGCTAATAATACTAACCCCTCTGCTGACCTGTCAATGGATAGAATTGCTAGAACTAGGTCCCCTATCACTCCTATGCTTGATAATACTTGTCTCAACACTGATAGGGATCCCTCTGTGAATGTTTTGAATTTAGCTAGAAATAATGTCAATACCCATTTCAAACTTTTGAAATGGACTTTCAATGAAATTAAAGAGCTAAAGATAAAAATCTAGGCCTTGCAAAGTAAGCTAGAAGAGTTTGGAGCCAAGGTAGTAGTGATTAAAAAAATAGAGGTGAAATGAAGAGATCACGGTCTCAGCTGTGACACTCAGAACCAAGCTGGAAAAAATAGAAACATTGAAATTGAGATTAAAAAAAAGAAAAATACTATCAAAATCACTAGTGAGAAAAACAATCGTATGGCCAGACACAATGCCATAATCATCAATTCCATGACCGAGAAACTAGACAAAGCCCAACAGGGATCTCTGGTGGTTGACCTCGAGGATACCAATGAAAGAAACTAGGAGGATGATGGCATCTCTAAGAGAACCAGGGCCAATCCGAAGAGGAAGGATCCCCCCACTCTGCAAATGGTTCAAATGTTTAAGAAGGGTGTTCATGAGATGGAGAATTTGGAGGCTAAGATGAAGTCTATCCTAAAGACTTTGGGTTAACTGCGGCCAATTTTTGCTGGATTTTTTGCTCGCCTCTTTTGACCCTCCTGGTCTTTTGCGAATGGCTACTGTTTGTTCTATTTTTTTACCTTTTGTGCAACTGGTTGTTTTTGTTGGACTTTTCTTTCATATCTATTTTTTTGTAAACTTTGTGGTTTTGAGTCCCTATAAAACCTGTTTTACCCTTTATCAAAAACTTATGTGGTGATCCAAACATTGTCAAACATAGAATCAAATCAATCAAAACACTTATGAGAAAAAATCCAAATCACTAGCCCATGGCATATTTTGACAAGAAGATGTTCCTTATCAAGTGTTATCTACAATCAAACATCAATCCAAACAATTGATATCAGTCAAATATAATTTGCACATTGATGTCACATCAAATCATTCAAAACAATTTTGTTCCAAATCAAGCTTCAAAATCCTGATCAGTTGACTCTAATCAACCCATCATCATCTTGGGGATATCGTTCCCAATCCTTGTGTTGCTTAACACTATCCTTGCATTGTTGTGCATCATCGACAATGTTATCATCATCAATCCTAATTAATCAATCCCTGCATTATTGAGCATCATCAACAGTGTTATCGTCATCAATCCTGATCAATCAATCCTTGCATTGTTGTGCATCCTCAACAATGTTATAGTCATCAATTACTAACAATCAAATCCTTCCATTGTTGTGTATCCTCAACAATGTTATTATCATCAATCCATCAATATGATCAATCAACCTTAGCTTGGTTTTCAACAAAATCCTAAACAAAGCACTTATATCATCACACATGTCCATATCCAGATCATCAAAATCATGTGAAAAATCCAAAAGCACTCAAAAAGTCATAAAAATGTCAAAAATATGTTATCCAAACTATGTCATCTCTGAGCTTAAATGTAGGCAAAGCTAATCTTTGATCAACCCCTAAGACACAAATATCCAAAAACATTGAAAAAACCAAGAAAATACAAAAAACATCCAAAATCACACAAAAAACAAAAACATTTGAAAAAGACATCAAAATCCAAAAAAAAAAATCCAAAAACATTCATAAAATCTCAGAAAACCCCAAAACATTGGAAAATCAAAAATCAAAACATTTGTAAAATCTTGAAAATACCAAAAAAATAGCTTCAAAACATTCCAAAAATGTCAAAAACATCCAAATATTTGAAAAAATCCATCCATCTTATTTCGCTTTCACCGACAATAATCAATCATCCATAATAAACTAATCATCACCTTCATCCTTTGGAAAAACAAATAGAAACAACCACAACAATTGGCAAAATCAAACTTCAAATGAAAAATCAAACTCTTGATCATTTTCAAACATGTCAGTCAACCTTATATGAAAATCCTATCAATTAAATTATCAACCCATTATTATCCTATACAATACATGTCCAAGGATATATCGTTCCGACAATGGGCATCATTTTTTATATCACCTTGGATTCTTATCCTATCAAAACACATACCTTTGGTTGAAGGTATGAAGAACATTGGCTTGTTTGTGTACTTGATCTTTTCTTTTGATTTATCTTATTATGCTCATTCCAATGACCTCTCTATGATGTCTACTCAAAGCAATTTAGAGAGAAAGGAATTGGGCAACGATCATTATCTTTTTTCTACTATGGTTATTGGACGTTCTTGTAAAATAACCTTGGCAAATACTTGCTTTGTTAGGTGTGTATGGAAGGCTTTTTGGGCAGCTTTTTGACTATTGCATTGATAGGTTATACCTTTCCTTGTTTTGGTTCAAGATGTTTGAAACTTTAGAAGTGCATCCTAGCAAGGTTTTCGTATGTTAGGTGTGAACAAGAATACTCCTATCTATTTTTCAAGTCAAATTCCATCTCACTAGGTGCAACACCATCCTGGTTTTTCTTACCTTGATGCATTGTACTTATGTGTGTTATCAAACATAAGGTAAGTATCCCTTTCAAATTCCCAATTCTTGATAAGCAAATCATCATCATCATCACTATCATCATCTCTAATAAATTCTTGTCAAATCATGGACTTTTTGAATCCTCTTGTCATCATCTCATTTCTTCTTTCTTCTCTCTATGCTAACATAACATCACCAATGCATCCATCATGCATCCATCTTGCATCTACATACCGTCAGCCTACCACATATCATTCATATCATACATAATAGGAAACACCAATCATTTGACATGCATTGCATTTGAATCATCATCAGAATATAGATTTGTTAGTTTAAGCATCTGCATTTACAACATCCAATGCATAATCATATAGGAATTATCACATCATCCATCTCACATATGCATTACATTCTCATTTAATTTATTTAAGGATAATATAGATTGGTTATTCTAAGCATCTTGAAACTGTCTCATTTGCATCATCATCATAATCATCCATTTGAACCTCTTTATCGTGAGATCGACCCTCAAATCAATTTTTTTCACTCAATCTCTCGAGGGGGAACTGTACTAGTGTAATTCTTTCTGCTAGGACCTCTAAAAAAATTAGAATTTTTCTGAATTTTTGATCACAACAAGTTTATTATTTGAATGAACGCAGCCAGTACATCGCTTCAAAGAGGGGAAAAATGTAGACATGCAAAATATGCATACACTTCAATTCACCATTTTAATTGAATAACCTTCATATAACATTTCATCCTCTAATTAATTAAATTCACTTTATTTAACTAAATCATTACCTCATTTGATTAAATAGATCATTTTTTAATCAAACCCTAGCATTCCATCTTTTGATCTCTAAAGGTCATTCATTTAAATTGAATAAATTAACTTTATTTAATGTAATCCTATCATCATCCTTTTAATTAAATAAATCAAACCTTTATTTAATTAAATCTAAAATCATCTTTCATCTCCCTTTGATTTACTTTAAATCCCTAAAAATAAGTCAAATGGTTTAAATCATCTAATCCCTCACTAAATTAATCTAATCCTAATTAATCTAATCTAATGCATGTCACTTGCACAAATCAATCAATTTATTTATTTATTAAATTCATCATTTTCTTTCAACTTGGCCTTAAAGGGAAATATTCTCCAAGTTTGAATCTCCCCCCAATTTGAAATGTACATCCAACAAAGCATTTAAGAGGTCTTACATGTCTCTTGCAAAGGTCAAACTTAGCATTTAACTCTCAAATTTAAATTTCAAATCTCCCCCTCTTCGGCACATTGACCAAAATGTGCTCATTCCTCAACCTATCACAAGTTGACAAGTGGCTCTTTCCTATTGGTTGGTTTTTAGTCTAAAAGCCTCCATGTTTGGAATTCCTTTATCCTTCTTACCTGTAAATAGAGAGCTCTTCTATTGTATTAATCCTCCAGTATCTTAGTATCTTTCTCCACAACTCATCCAATTTCAAGAATTTGCATCTTGTTTATCATATCACTTAGCATCTTCAAGGAATTTTCACCATCAAGCTTGTCAAGAGTTGGGAAAGGGCTTCTTTCCATAGAAGCACCAATCCACTATGGGATAGGTTTTAGCATGCTTAGTCTCTTTGATATTTGATCACTTTTCTTGTATTATTTAGCATGATTCAATATCTCATATGAATACTTGATTTTCTGTATTTAATTTGGCATTATTACTAATGTTCACCAAAGTTGAAGTATTTGCAGATTTGGCAACCACACCTAGTTCAAGTGAACCTCATTTCCTTTTGCATTTTGGTTTTTTTTTTTGGGTGAGAAATTTGGGTCGAATATTTAATGGGTTCACTTGAACCCTAGTTCGAGTGAACCCCTTATGGGTTCACTCGAACCTAAAAGTTCGTTTGAACCCCTAAAACTATTTTTTTTGCATGGGGTCAATTTTTTCTTGTTTTCCTTCCTCCATAAAATTGTAAACCACTATTGATGCTTTACCCCTTGTAATTAACCAACTCCCAGCCTTTATTTCCCTTCTTTGTCTTCAAAGATATCAAAGTTCTTTCTGATGCTATTTACCTCAAATTTAATTTCTTCAATCCTACCTCTAAAATTTTCTACCACAAACGGCCACTAGAGACAATGGTTTTAGATATATGATATTTCTTTGATGCATTTCCTTGTTTCCATGATAAGTTTGGATAATATCTTCTTAGATATAGTACATCTCTTTTCAACCAAGGCTTCCAACTTGCATCCTTCTATACCTTCAAGAAACATTCTTTCTTCAAGAACCTCAACTAAATTTTTTGGTAGGGAGTCAGAAATAGTTCGTACATCAATACATTTTTGAAGTAGATACTCTACTAGAGTGTCATCAATCTTGAATCTATGAACTAGAGAGACTACATTCCATAACTCACCAATTTTATTCATCTTTCCTTTAACCACTGTAGACTAGATGTCCTCTGGATCAGAGGATTGAGATCCAGGTAGAGATTCTTTTTCCTTCTCATCTCAAATGACAATGATGTCTTCAGTTATAACTTTTCTTTTCTTTGATTTTGGAGGGGAATCACTAATGAAGAATTTAAATTCTCTCTTAATGGAGGATGAACTAGCTTCAAAATGACTCGGTGCTGATATATTAGAGCATAGATTTGGTTTTAAGGATGTGAAATATGATTTACACACACTTACATTAACTACCAACAATTCTAGGTATCTATAGACCTATTTCCCAATATGAATACTAGATTCTGACACAACATTTTCTCTTCCTGATAGAGAGTTTAAAAATTAAAAATTGAAGCACACAAGTAAAGATCCAAATTGAAAGGGATAACCCTTAACCACCAACATTCAAGCATTTTCAAATATATTTTCAAGTAATAGGCTACACAAATGAAGCTGACTATTTTCCTTAATCATCATATCTACAAGATATACAACAATAGCCAGAGTTGAGCCTTCACAATTTTTGAAATAGATTTTAGAAGAAACACACTACAAAACATACCTTACAACTGAATCTTCAGGTTTGTTTATCAATAGAGCTTAAGGGTCTTTATTAATTTTAGTAAGTTCTTCCAAATCTTTGTATTTCATGGTTTTCTTTCTAGGAATATCCCTTATACTGAATAATCTAGTAATCATTTCGATTGCTTTCTTTGTAATTAGGTAGGGTTTGTTCAACACAATGTTTTCATTCTTGAATTGACTCAACAAGAAAAAAATGAACTCTCTATCAACAAATCATGGAAATTCTCCCCATAAATCAATACCTAGGGTTTTTATGGTTTGTAATTCATTTTCCTTTAGCCATGGTTCCATTTCCTTCAGCCATGGTTCCATTTCCTTCATCCTTCTATGATCAAATTCTTCCAATTCAACTCCTTTCAGCTTCAATGGAATGCCGCCACTCGATCCTCTATCCATTGATGTGCTTAACATTTTTTAATTTGTTAATGTTTAGTCAAGACTTCTTCTTTTCATTCATAGACTGAATAATAATTCCTCAGTATCTGTAACATCTTGAACCTATTTAAGAAATGCTTTAGATTTCTTCGAGATTTCTCCAAGGTATGTGTAGGATCATGATGGGCCAAAAAGTAACGATATGATGGGTATGAGTAGGGTATGTGGTTGATGATTTTGTTTTTACCCAAAATTGATGAAATGAAAAAGGGTTTTTAAAGGAGATTCTCATCTTTCCACCAATATAAATTATGCTTTACTTTGAATTTAATAAATAATTATTATTCATTTTCTATTTGAATTACGACTAAAGTCCTTATTGATAGGTTGATTGAAAAAAATCTATAGCTTTCAAATAGTATCACATTTTTTGAATTAGAAATATGCATCACATTATATGCTTTGCATACTATAGGATGAAAATAAATTTGAATTTCATGAAGTTTTGACCAAGTTAAGGTGGTTATACATACAAGTTTTTAATATTTTTTAAAAGTTGTAATAAAAAAATCATAATTAATTATTTACTTGGAAAAAATTACAAAAAATATGCATCACATTGGGACATGAGTCCTCTACCTATCTAAAATCTTATAAAAAAATATTATCATTTTATTGTGGATAGGGTGGTTAGATAGACACCTAGTTCTTATTTTTTCCCTAAAATTTAAGTACTACTTCATTGAACTTTCAATTTTTCACCAAATACATATTTAAAAAAATAAACCTAGTAGTTTAGAAACTACATTCAATTTGCTACATATTCTATTCTCACATATTTTCAAAATAATATACATAACTTATTCAAATTTTTATGTTAAGTTTCCTAACTCTTATTTTTCTAAATTTTTTGCCACTTAAGGACCTATTTTTTCCATGATGATCCTGCATATACCCTCCAAGATGCCTTTTCAAACTCTTCAAGTGCTCAATTTATCAAATAGGATTACAAATTTTACCTTATATACCATTGATTTTCCCTAATTCATATTAAATACAGAAACCATAAAACACTGATAAAAAAATTATTCTTAACATAGAAAACCCTAATTTGGTTCGAAAATTAGTACATCAACATGTTTTCTTCCATTTCCTTTTCCTAAACCTCTAATTATTCATTCTTCACATTCCATCCTCATGCTATCTTCTAACACACCATTCATCTAGGGGGGTTTTATGAATTTTTGATAATGCTCCCCCTAAGACCAACCTAGGTCAAATTCTTGAAGGAATTGTCTGTATTGGATGAGGGAATAGATGCGTGAGCAGATTTAGGTTCTTCTTATTCTTTCTTCCTCCATATCATATTCATCTCTTGCTTCATCTCTTCTTTGTTGATCTTATTTATCGGGTATGTGGAGGATCATCATGGAAAAAACATGCCCTTAAGTTATCTATATTATTTCAAAAATATGTAAGAATAAAATATGTAGTAAATTGAATGTAGTTTCTAAACTACTAATTTTATTCAGAAAAAAAAAATCTATTTGGTGAAAATTTGAAATTTTAATGCAGTAGTACTTAAATTTTAGGGAAAAAATAAGTAGGTGTTTGTCTACCCACCCTCACCACAATAAAATGATAATATTTTTGTATTATATTTTAGATATAAGCAGAGGACTCATGTCTCGATATGATGTAGATTTTTTTGTAATTTTTTTCCAAGTAAATAATTAATTATAAATTTTTTATTACAACTTTTAAAAAATATTAAAAACTCGTATGTTTGACCGCCTTATTAACTTTGTCAAAAATTTATGAAATTTGATTTTTTTTTAATCCTATAGTATGTAAATCATAGAATGTGATGCATGTTTTAGATTCAAAAAATGTGATACCATTTGAAATTTATAGATGTTTTTCAATCAGCCTATCAATCAAGACTTTAGTCGTAATTGAAATAGAAAATGAATAATAATTATTTATTAAATTCAAAGTAAAGAATAATTTATATTGGTGGAAATTTGAGAATCTCATTTAAAAACACTTTTCATTTTATCAATTTTGGGTAAAAAAGAGTCATCATCCACATAACCTACACATACCCACCATATCACCACTTTTTGGACCATCATGATCCTACACATACTATACCAATTCATTTTTCTCTACCAAAGTAGATTGCTTTTCCTTATTACTTCTGCAAACCTTGGAGATATGTCCATGTTTCTTACAATTATAGCAGACAACACTTTTCTGATTAGTTTGACATCCATTACTTCCCAATCTACATTGATTTGTTTTGTGTCCAAATTTGTTACAAGTATAGCAGTGGCCATTAAAGGATTGATTCATTCTACCTCCATTAAACCTAATCATTATCACCTAGTTTATCATTCTCAACTGATATCTGCATTCAATAGCTTTATGTCCAAATTTCTTACATCCAAAACATTGTTTAGTGAAGGGACCATAAAACTGTTTCATCCTACTCCTACATTTTGTTTCCTTGTGACCATATTTATTAAAGGAAAAATAAATACCATTGGATACATTTGTGCATTAGGCTATCTCAGAGGTGGTCTCTTTGCGAAATTTCTTTTATTCTTCCCTTTTTCTTGAGTCATTTGATTGTCCTTAGAACTTTCACCTGCATCATTTCCCAAGCCACCTTTTTCTTTACTTGGTTTTTTCCCTATGCGTGCAAGTAGTTCTCAAGGCTTATCAAAACTAGATATGAAATTATTCTCATAGAGTTTTTCCTTCTCCAGTTCTACTCTCAAGTTTACTACATCCTATTCAAGTTTAGATAATTCATTAGACTTATTTTGTACCATTGTATTCATACATTCTTCAATTCTCTTCTTTTCTTCTATAATTACTTTTAGTCCAATTATCTCTTGTTTTAGTTGCTCACTCACTTCTTTGTGTCTTTCCTTGAATTTCTTTAATTGTTATTTAAATTTTCAGACACATTCATTTGCATCATCAAAATTTTCTTTCAAATATTTGTCTTCATTTTCAAATTTTTCAAAATCCTCAAGTGTAATCTAGAGTTCTTCTTTATCATCCATTTGATCAACCTTCAGGATCTACCTTAAGTGGTTAAGCTTTAAACCAAGGAACTAAAGCTTTGATACCAATTTTTAATAGATCCAGGACAACTAAAAGGGGGGTGAATCAGTTGTCACCAAATTTGAACTAAAAACTTCAAGACTTATCAATTTCACAAGTACACTATTCTATTACTATGCATGACCATGAGATGCAGAAAATAGAAAGTAAAATCAACACTCTTAACACTAAATTTTATGTGGAAAAGCCAATGAGGGAAAAACCACGGTGAGGATTAACTCATAATATAAATTAGTTCCAAGACCAAATGTATAAGGCTCACTACCAAGGGCTCACTATGCTAAAAGGACTCACTGTCTGGATACAAAATCTCACAGCTTAAAAGGAGACTCACTACCTACAAAAATATTTACAAAACAAAATTGGGCTTCATAGCTAAAATGAACTAAAAAGAGTTCACCTAAGAAGTGTTGATGTAGTTCTAGTGAGGATCAATAGACTGAATTAACACACTACATCTTTTTTTTCTCTTCTTCACTCTCACATTCACTACTGCTTCATCAATTACATAGAATCTTCAAAACCTGTTTAACATATATATACTCAATCTATCTACAAGCATCAATTAGGTTAGCCTAATTGGATGTAATTCGAAAAGATAACTATTAGCTTTATACAAAGCTTCTTTGAAATTAATCCAAGATTATAATACGCTACAATATTTTGGCATGGACAAAAGATTGGTTGCACATATATCTGTGGTACATGTTAAACTATTAATTGATTATTAGGTCAACCGTGATTAACCTAATAATGAAATGTAATCACCAAATTTTATGCCAATACACCAACCAATCATATGATCATACGAAAAATACATAAATATGTGCTCAAGTGATCATAAGCCACTTCTCAAAATATTAAACAATAATGATTTCCAGAGGGAATATGTGGCCCAAAATACCAAATCTACCACCAGAGGAAGTAAAGCTATTTTGCACATCGGTTCAGGGTATGGGAGCAATTGGATACCATAAACAACATGATTAAATTAATGAAAACATATAGACTGATCTACTCCATTCTTCTAGCAATATCTATAATGAGTGAGGGTTAATTTTGCCTCATGTTTATTTTCACAACCTTGAGGCTTGAGTGTAACTAAAAAAATGAATATTTTTTATAGTGGTCCAATGAGGTTTTGACATGTGTGCTTCCTAGCATGAGGCTTGTTTTTCTCTTTCATATCTACAAGAAAGAATGTAGGGCCAAAAGTAGATGTTCGTTGAAAATTGAATTAACATAGTGAATTGTAATAGGAATATAGAGCATGTTTTTGTGTTTTGGCTTAAGTTCAGAGTTTATTGTCATGTTTGTAATTTTGATAATAATATAGCAAATACAATATAGAGTGATACTAATTTCATGGCTATTTTCTCTTCTTGTAGTCATTTTATGAGTTATGAATGAATGAAATCAAGGATTTTTTTTTTTGTCTCTATTGTTTCTCAATGGATGTTTAATTTCATTCCTTGTTATTAGTTCAATGAGTTAATAGGGTATGTGTAGGATCATCATGGCAAAATTAGGCCCTTAAGTGGAAAAGAATTCACAAAAATTAGAGTTAGGCAACTTGATGTAAAAATATGAATAAGTTATCTATATTATTTCAAAAATATGTAAAAATAGAATCTATAGTAAATTGAAAGTAGTTTCTAAACTACTAGGTTTATTTAAAAAAAAAATCTATTTGGTGAAAATTTACAATTTCAAAGTAGTAGTACTTAAATTTGAGGGAAAAAGTAATAAGTAAGTGTTTGTCTGACCACCCTAACCACAATAAAATGATAATATTTTTTTATAATATTTTAGATATAAGTAGAGAACCCATGTCTGGATGTGATGTATATTTTTTTATAATTTTTTCCAAGTAAATAATTAATTATGAATATTTGATTACAAATTTTTAAAAATATAAGAATTTGTATGTCTGACCACCTTAACTTAGTCAAAAATTCATGAAATTCAATTTTTCTTTCTTTAATCCTACAGTATGTGAAGCATAGAATGTGACACATATTTTAGATTCAAAAATGTGATACTATTTGAAAGCTATAGATGTTTTTCAATTAGCCTATCAATCAGGACTTTAGTCGTAATTAAAATAGAAAATGAATAATAATTGTTTTTTAAATTCAAAGTAAAGCATAATTTATATTGGTGGAAAGCTGAGAATCTTCTTTAAAAACCCTTTTTGTTTCATTAATTTTGGGTAAAAAAAAGTCGTCAACCACATACCCTACACATACCCATCATATTGCCACTTTTTTTGCCCATTATGATCCTACACATACCCAATATAAATGCTCAACTAAGATTATTAACTTAACAAAAATAGGTGCTAGGATAGTTGTAAGAAGTAATAATCATGAAGCTATAATGGAATGTTTCTTAAGACTGTATGTGTTATTGTTTACTTGTTATTTTGTCACATAAGTTGATATTGACTTCGTGCTTGGGATAAAGGCACTGGTTCATGCAAAGTATTTGTAGTTTAGTTTCTTGGTTGATTCATCAGCTAATCACTTTCAATTTTACAAAATTTCAAATGGATACCACTGTAGTTGTTCTATGCTAAGTTTTTTCTTCTCATGCTCCAAGTATAAGACATTAATAAATGAGCTGCCAACTTATTTGATGTACTATGTTATTGAGAAATTTTATGAGAATTATTTGTTGTTGATAATGTATTTAATTATAGTCATGTGAATTCCTGAGTATACATTGTGGGATCACCCTCCCGGGTTTCACAGATCACAAAGTGTAGGAATAGAAGTCTTGTCACTTTTACTCATTTGTTGACCAATCCCTTTTGAGTACCGAATATGGGAAATGCCAAAGTCCATAGATATTTTTGGAGATCAATTTGGTTCTTAAAAAATAACCAACATGCCCTATTTACCTTTCTATATTTTCCTTTCTTTCATGTGATTTATTTTACGTGGAACAATTTATTTCCTATAAATGAAGATGATATTCCTCTATAGAATAATTTTACAATGATTAAATGCCATCTTAGATTGAGGTCTACAAACCATTTATATTTCTATATAATTTTATATATCATTATATGCATGATCAACATGAATATTGAGTCATTAAATCTTTTTTTAATTCTTCCATATATGTCTCCTATTTGCACGAAGCATAAATCTTCTTGAATAAGTTGAATGTATATTTGGTAAACATAAATTTACCCTTTAGCTTAGGGATGATGAGGTTGTTCTATGAGTATTTCTAGTATCTCTTAATTCAATCACTTTAAATCACATCCCACCACAAGATAGCATGCCATTTTAACTTTGTAAGAGTTCATTTGACTCACTTAGGGTCTTCTATTGATTCAAAATTAAAATAAATATATAGATAAATTATTTATTCCAAAAAATCCACTCAATTTATGTTCTTTTGTAGCTTAGGAAATCAAATATCATCTTTGTCACTTCCTTCACCAAAGCTATGGAAAGTCTATCTTTGGGATTGAGTTCACCCTCTAGATTGAAATCACTACTTATGTCCATCATAATTTTCTCTATTGTTCATTGATATCCTCAACAATAAAAACTTCTCATCACAAGAAGTCTTAAAGACCTAAAATTTCCTAGATTGGTTTCACCATATTAGTTGGATCATTATCATACAATTCTCTTTGGTTTGTACCATGTCTCCTAACTCTATGGACCATCTTTAGATCAATACTATGTGTAATGAAATAATTGCACAAACTTATTTATTGTTGTAGAGAACAAGTCAACCCTTTCAAGAATTGTAGTAGCTTTTCTAATGCCATTTATTGTACTATTAGTAGCAATTCAAATGAAATAGTCAACAAAAGTTTAGAGTACACAATTTTTTTTAAAAAAAAATTTGTGAGGATGAGAAAATAGTAGACTTATTCACTTGTAGAAAGAGTTTCAATTTGTATAGGATTCCAATTGAAGAGGGTTTGATAAAATTACCTTAGATCAAACCCTCTTGGATAGAACCTCGCTAGTTTTAAACCATACCTATAATGCGTCTCCTTTACACCTATTAAAATGCTGATAAAAAATCACTTTTGATTTAGATTTTGGGGGATCAAATGAATTTATTTAAAATTTATTTCAAATGATTATGGTATTCCTCAGAACAAGCTATCCAATTAATATAATTTTAATATGTTTTGGTTTTGTTGTGTATTTGTTTTTTAAGTTTTATTAAACATAGGTTTTTCATTGAAAATGAATTTCTTTGTTCTTCACATGTGGAAAAATAGAAGATTATAACAAAAAAAAATTGAAAAATATGAGTGCACCAGATATTGAAGTCCTTGATCCAACAAAATAAATTAAATTAAATTTTGACATATACAAAAAAAGTTACGCGTTATACAGTTGCACTTTGTATGAATTGTAATTTTTTTGACTTTGAAACTTGATTAAGGAAACAATATTCAATAAAAAACTATCTAACCAAGTGGAAGCACTAGATATCAGAGTTACAAATCTAAATTTGAAATAATTAGAATTTTATCCTTCATGGAAAAAAAGTTATGTGTTATACGGTGTGCGTCACTTTTTAAAAATGTTATTTTCTGAAAAAAAATCTATTTTCGTGGGAGATGGAAAAAGAAGTGCAATTTGATTACAAAAATTTTGAAAAAAATATTTTTAGAATCTATAGACAAAATTTGATGAGACTCTAGTTTGCACCATCTTCAAATTCCTCACAGTTTAGCCGCTATAGGTGCCTGAATGTGAAGATTTAATTAAAAATAATAATTTCAGTGTCCAGTTTGGCCAAAAATTGTAAACCACTATTATGGGATCACCTCCCAACTACCTTCCTTCCACTTGGAATTTTTCTATTGTGTCGGTGAGAGAATTTTTGTGAGGGATGCAAGAATGACACATAGAAATCCACATGGCGTGTTTCCATCCATGATGGCTTCCTACATTTGAAGTTGGTAGAGGTTTTACACTTTTGATTAGGTTCAATTTGCAATGTCTCTCTTCAACCAACCGAACTTGAAAATATCAGATTCTTCCTCCATCAAATTCATCTATCTTCATCTCATTTCATCCTCTAAGCAACAGATTGGTGTTCTTTTAAAACTTTCAACATTCACTTCACTCTTTAGCAACACTTCAACACTACATTGCAACAACAACAACACTCCATCAACTCCACATAGCAAGTGTCAAGTAAGCCATAACAATGTGGGCTTGAGGTCTTACAATATCTCCTCTCATTATAGTTGTAATTGTGGTGACCTAGCCATGTTTCTATTGTGCTCCATTGGCTAGTGAGCTTTTGGGTGGAGGTGGTAACGTTTCACTCCTTTCCTTTGTGATTTAGTTGAGTATCATAATAATTTTTTGTAGTGTGTATTGCTTTCCTTCTGTCCTTTATCACATATTTCTACTTCATTGATTTCTAGTTGTCCATAGAGGTGGAAACACCAAGGTGAGGGTATGACTGAGGCAGGCCCCTATACAGCCCCAAAACTTTACCCTCTTTCTTGTGTGTAGGTGAATGCACATTTGGAACTAGTTGGTGAACAAACATTTTTGTGAGATTGTCTTTATCACCCTAGATTTATCTATCTACTTTATCATATTCATTTATATTTTCATACCTTAATTTTTTTTGTTCATTTAAGATTAACAAGCTAGGCTATTAGATTTGTTTTTGTAATTTATATTATAATTCCGTCCTCTGGTTGTATGGATGATAGCACGCTTGAGAGACACTAGTGCGATGTGCTGTCATCGTAGAATTATATTGCCATCCTCAGACAAGGAGTTGTATGAGATATAGTATTGACTCCAAAAAATATCTCGCCTTGCCTAAACTAGGATTTCAGATTTGAAGAATGATCAAATTATGTTATAGTCCTCATCATTCTTGACCCCTATCTAAAACACCTCTTTAGAGTGACATGAGTTAAGGCATCCCTCCACTCTCGACTCTCTGTAACTTGGACCTTTCACATGGTTGGTACCCCTCTTACATTTTTGGTGAACCCAACATAAACCATTTTTGTTCATTTGGTGGTACTGAAGGCTCCTTTCCTTGTGTTCTAGGAGTGTTGTAGGTTTGAGTATTGTGAGGCTTTTCACCTTACAACCCAGTATGCAACCCCTAGTAGGTTTAGTTGAAAGGTCTCATAAATATTACATAGTGAAACCTTAACTAGGTCACAATCCTATTTCAAACCTTTAGGGGGCTTTGTGAGAGTATCATTTAGTGTTCATAATGGCCTCTTTTTCTAAATCTTCCTATCCCCTCTACATAGCCTACAAGTAATAGTACGGATATAACCTTCACCTTGTAGGACCCAGACATGGGTTTTAATAGAGAACAATATCTTCTTTACATCCTTGCGTGGATAAATGGGAATAATATAGTAGTTGTTCTTATTTATCTGACATCTCAGGTGAACATTATAACCGAGGATATTATGTTAATCAACTTCTTGCACAAAGATGGATATGATGCACCTGTGAGCATTATCTATACGCATAATGAACTTTTTGTACCTCCTCTTGGTAGTATTTCTTTGTTAGTCCTTGTCAAACCTAAATATATAAAATTGTTGTTTGACATAATCCAAGGGTTAGAATTATTCAGAGTGAAGCTGGGTATCCCCTGGTTGGTAGCTATGAATGCAGTCCCCTCTAAGTGATGTAAGGAACCATGTGAATTTCATACCTCCATGAGGCAGTCTTGTATATTTGATTCTTCATCTTATTATGATTATAATGAGGTCATATTTGGACCATTTTAAATTATTTGAATTATTTTATTAGGTTTCTAGGAGGTCTTATGGTCAAGTTGTCAAATAATGAAAAATCTTGAATTGTTGTGAAAAATGCTAAATTGCAAAAATGCAAGAAAATGGAATGTGGAGAGTCACTTTGTAAAGGGAAGGTATTTGGTCATTGGAAACCAAAGGGGCTGTTAAAATAACTATTGTAATATGTTTAAAGAGCCTTGTGAAGGTGAGAAAGAGAGTAGAGAGTTGTATCTTAAAGATATTTTGAATAAAAAGTACCCTATTTTTGTAGATTCAATGTTTTTCGTATTGTTTGCAAGTACTGTATGATATGTACAACATCTATAGGTTGTAATACTAAATTAATTTCCTAGTATATTGTGTTAGCTTCCAATTGAAAGTGATTTGAGGTATTTTCATTAAGTTTGGAGTAATTGAGAGAAAATTTTCATAAAACTATTTTGAAACCCTCATTTTAAGGGTTTGGGAGTCTAAATGGGGAATAAATAGCCATTCCACCAATGTAAACCTTTGTAAATCAATGGAATGGGTTATTTTAGTTTTCAATTTGATTTTTTTTGTAGGAGCAGGGGAAGGAATGTGTTAGAACTATAAAAATATCACATTTTTACTGGCCTTCACTCACCTATCTCCCATGTACCCCAAAAAATTCAAATTGTTGAAATTTGTGTGACAAGATCCATATCACAATCCATGTTAACCAATAATCACATTAATTTATCCTTTAATACATAAGATTTCCTCTGGATATCACTAAGCAATGGCTTTAAAACAATTGGTCCATATTGGCAAGATCATTTGCAAGTCTTACCAATCAAAAATTCATAGCCATTCAATTTGAACATGTTTTGTACATTGGTAAGAAGTGAATCTAGTCATAGCGATCAAAGATCCTGGGGATTACACAATTGGGAAGACAATGCTTGGCATTCCACTGATGAAAGAATATCAGTAAGAACAAAGAAATCAGAGTGAAGTTTTCAAATTGTCTCGAGGTATTGACTCACACTGATGGAAAACCTCATAAGTGAGAAACATATTTTATCTCGCTAACGAAGAAGGAGAATATCTATTGGCAAGAATTGTACAATCAAAATGAGTCACTTAGATCTCACCAACTATAGGGGTTACACAAATAAAGGAAGTTTTAGGAAGAGTCTTTCTAACCTATCCAAACAAATGAAATGGTAGATGAAACATATTAGGGAGACTAAAGACATCGAAATAACATTCTATTCTCTCAGTGATGGTTCTTGTTAGGCCGATGATAATAAGAAAGGATCATTATTCATCGAAGTGACACTAGGCAATGATAGAAAATACTTATGAAGGTCTAGACTTCTGTGACATTGGGAAAACTTCACAATTTTCTCCCTAGAGTAGTATGAGTGAAGAAGAAAGAGAAAGGTCAATTATATAGTATCACTAGGAGAATTATTTAGTCTTCCTGACCTAGAATGATAAATCAAAAGGACACTCCACATAAAAAAGGCATTCAATTATGTCTTTCCAATCAATTGTGAATGTTTAAAACAAAGGTGGTATCAAGGTAGATAAGTAGATTGACCTAAGAAAAGAAAGGTTTCATTGATGCAATTTGTCATGTTTTTCTAACATTGTAAAATTCAAAAAACATATTGCATTCATTCTCAGAGATGGATATTAATGGCCACACGAATGGACATTGTGTAAATATTCTCTAACTGAAAGGAGAATAAACCAAAATAATTTGTAGAAGTTGCAGCGGAAAGGATGGGAGATCAAATTGGACTCAAAGAATTCAGTGATACAGGAGATTCACAAGTAATCTTACAAACTTCTTTATAATTGATAAATTATAATTTGATTCTTTCACCTGGGACAATTGGAAATGGAGGGTTAAAGTTATGTGAAAACAAAGAATAGGAAGCAACAAGGTGAAGATAGTCAACCCAAAAGTAAAAAATAGAAAACTGGAATAGGGGAGAAGTCCAAAATGAAAGAAAGAAAATTGAGCCAAGACCTTATCAATCAATTACCTGGCTTAGGGCTAAAGGACAGAAGGTCTATACAACTAAGGGTTGATGTAGAAAAGTCTAAAGATAAATATAGACATATAGGAAATGTGTGGACCCTTATTAGAGGATATGAGTTATTCATGTCCCACTATTATCAAAGAAATAGGTTTGAACTAGTGTCCAATCCTTGAAGTTTCAATTTGGGAAAACTAGTTGTTCCAAATGTATTTGTGAATGTAGAACTCGTGAAACTTCTAGCTAAGAACTACAACCCAGACTTGAATTCTATCTTCAACTTGTAAGGTGAACCCTTCATACATGTGTCCAAGACTGTGCTTTGTGAAGTTTTTAACCTAAGTGACACATGTGATGAGCCAATTGTACATGAGAATTTGGAAAATAAGTACTATAGAATGGACACAAGTTATAAAGGATGGAGATTTCCATTACACAAACCTAGAAAGCCTGGAGACCTTATTCTACTCAAAGACAATGATGGGCCTCCTTTTCATGTTGATTTATTTGAACCCTACCTAAAATACACATAATTCTTAGTGTGTCAGGTATTGGGGACTAAAGCCTTTGAATTCATGTCAATAGGGTCATTGGTGATTATAGCAATTATTGAGTACCACAATGCAAGGCCATTTGATTATACATCACACATTTCCAAAGAGATTGACTCAGGGTTAACGACGATAAAAAATGGATCTCCCACACTAAACCTCAAAAATTACTCCATTCTCATGCATATGGTATTGTACTATGGATAGGAGATAGGGATGAGGCCAATAGATTTGAAAATTACACAATCTAATAAGGAGGATTAGGCATTGCTAGTGCCGTTGTAGAATGTTATTTGGGACAAAAAATTTGTTAACTCTAGCTATGTTTATTTTCAAGAATATTTTGTGAAGGTACTATATAGTTTTTTCAATCACCCTTGTGATTATTCTTTGACTAATGAGATTACAATATTTCTAAGGCCCAAATATTTCAATGGACCTATAACTGTTGGTCATAATTGGGGTGATTGGTATTGTTATGTTGATGCCTCCATGATTAAGGTATATGGTTTTGAGGATACACCTTTTTTGCTACCAAAAATAGTTACCAAATAGGATTGCATATTTACAAATTTTCAGACAAATGGATTATTCAAGTGTTATGAATCTGAGTGCCTATGAGAAAAAATCATTCATGCCAAGTACGTTGTGCTTTGGAGATTTTACAATGTTATCAAAGGGAGGGTACAATTTAATTTTAAATAAATTATCGCATTTCAATATGAAGAAGGCTCCACCAAGAAAGGGATTTGATCCTAAGGGATACATTGATCTTGCCAGAAAGAAAGTAAACTTGGGTGGATATGTTCATATACCCTATCCGCATGATGATATAATCAGGAACATGGAAGAAAGGGAAGCTGAATTGTCCATTGATGAGTATAACAAAAAGATGGAGAAAATAATGAAGGAAATAGGGGAAGCATAGATGTTGTCTTCCAGGAGTGAAGAATCTTCTAGTGAAAAGGAACACCAAAGTCAAATTGACAAAATTTCTAAATTGAGAATGGAGGAGTATCAACCACCCAATAGAGAACAAGAAGTTGAAGAAACATCTAATATAGATAATAGGTAATTAACCTATAAATATTTTGTTTCTGGTGATGAATTTATCAAATCTCCTCAATTTAGATCATTCTTGTACAAGAAAAAAGGGAAAGAGATAAGAGAATCTATCATAGATATAACACCTAGTAGTGAAGCCCAATTTTCAAATACCTTAAAATATAATGTGGAGAATTAGATGAATGGTATGACTCTAGAGAGAGGATGAAAATTGTTGGAGTAGTTTGGTGTAATGATTTTCCTTCATTTAGATTTGAACTCATCTCTTGTTTTTGATAGTTTCTTGGATAATAATGGTGCTACACATAAGCTTAGTCTTGAAGGGGTTACATAAGTATACACATGATCGATATATAACCCTAATGAGAACTCTCTCATGATCTAGGCCCTGTATCCTCCACACAAGAAATATATGATCATTGACACTAAGAAGGCATTTGGCCATGTAATGACATTGAAAGTAGGAGAACTTGATCTTGTGCCAATGGATGATATTCACATTAATGTATCAAAACTAAATAAAGCACAAATTTATATGTTGATCAAGGAATATGACATGTACAAAATGAACAATGAGAAGATACTCAAATAAAATAATTTCTTGAAGGACATGGTCAAAGGTAAACTCAAGGGATCTACTAGATTACGAACTCAAGGAGAAGGTTCCCAATCAAATGATAAGAGTGAAAAATCAAATGTACATGCTCAAGTGAGTAAAGATAGATTTGATGCACTCTCTACAATATTCCAAAAAAGGCACACCAACCTGATGGTTTGAATTAATAAGTTTTGGCTGACCCATTCCAAGAGTCATGCTACAATTCAAGAACATAAAAGGATAAATCACTGAATTCAAGAGAAAATATTGGAAATACAAAAGAAAAGTACTTCTGAAAGTGGGGCCATCACAGCTATAGAAGATATTATGAAGAAACACAAGGATTACTATAAGGAGCTTCAGGTAGATGTAAAGGAGTTCATTGATGCTACAAAGGAAGGGGTGCCTACATTATTCAAAGATATTGGAGAGTTGAAAGTGTTGGAATAATGTGTCTCAATCCCACAAGCTGAAACCTCTGAAAGAGAAAAGTCGGTGTGACTTTACCATTGTCTGGCCGACTGGCAGTTTCGTATTCTTCTTGATTGTTCATGTCGCCAAGACAGTTTTGTTGTCTTGTTGACTGGTGTTATTGCTGTGACTTATGGTGTTCGTTGTAACCCTCTGCCGAGTGGAGATCTCTGGGCGACGGGTTGGTGTCTAGCTGATGGTTGGGAAGATTCATAGAGATTGGAGTCTTCGAGGAGAGACTTGGACATTCGATATGAAGTCTTATCGATATGGAAAGTCTCACCGATAAGTATTGACTTGGAGTCTTTAGGGTAACATGGAGGCTTCACTATGATCTGTTGGCAACATATGTTTGTCTCACCGATGCTCATCGAGGTAACATGGAAGCCTCGGTAAGAAGTCTTGTCAACAGTTGGTTCTCTTGTCGATGGGTATGAACATCGGTGTAACCTCCTAGTGATAGAGGTAAGTCTTGCTGACTGTTGGAAATTTCATAATAACTTGAAGAATTCGGTATTACCTCCTAGCGATAGCCTAAGTCTTGCCAATGAGTGTTCTTTTCAGTATGACTTGAAGGCTCAGTATGATCTCTTGGCAAATGACGATAGTCTTGTTGATGGAAATGATAACATCTATGTGACTTTGGAACTTCAATATGATGTCTCATCGAAAGCGATGGTCTTTCTGAATAGCGATACAAGTGATGATCATTGGTATGAGTTCTTGGCGACAAGGAAAATTTTGAGTGACAACTTTCTAAACTCAGTGTAACCTCTTACCAATAGTGATGACTCTTGGCGATATCGACAGTCAAGTCTTGTGGCATCGGGGAGACACGGTTAGTGTCTCACTGACATGCGGATACATTGTGAACGCCTTTGATTGAGTGATGACTATCCTACATGCTGAGTCTTTGACCAATCAGAGAAGTTGAATGGGAACCATTGGAAGTTAGTCTATTGTGGCAGTTTTGTGAGGAAGTTCAACAAATAGGGACATCATGAATATACTCTATAGTTGCAGATTTTTGGTTGGATTGTTGGATGGTTCGATCAATAGTTGGATGAAGAATGTTGTGAACGGTTCGACGAGTGATTAGTGTATGAATTCAATTATGAGATTATTATAATGTGAATGTTCTATACAAGGTTAGTCATTGTGAAATCTGTTGTAATTTGACATTAGAGAGTCAAGCTCATACTCTATATGTAATTTCATTAATGTAATACAAAGGGGTTTTTCTTGGTGTGGTTGGTTTTTCTCCCGTAATGGTTTTTCCACATAAATATGGTGTTCATATGTGTATGTTTAATTATTTGTTTCTATTATCTCTTTCAAGTGCATCTTAATTGGAATGTAATTGTAAAATTTAAAAGGTATCTCTGCATTCTTCCTTGAGGTTTTGATGTTAGGAGAGTTGTTTCCACACCTTACCTTTCCTTACAGAAAGACCAGAATGAATGGATGAAAGAATGCAAGTTGATATTACATGAAGCCTTGGAAGAAGTGAAAAACAAGAACCAACACTGGATGAGGCATGTGAGAATTTGGAGAAAATGGTGATCATGGAGATAGCCACAAGGAATGCTTCAGAAAATGTTGATACCCATTTGGGACAATATTATTTAGATCACATGACACGAGTTCATTTATGGCTCACTAGAGCTTAATTGATTATTTTTAATTGTTGTTAATTTCAAAAGAAATTTATGAAGGGTTGTGTCCTCTTCAAAATAATTATATATAAGATGGATATGTAATGATTAGATAGTAAGAGAAAATAGGGAGAGAAGAGAGATGTATATAGAGGATATTTTCAAGATTTTTATCATATAGATTATATTGTATGGGCCATGATGCATGCATAAATTTTGATAGAGAATCAATGGAAGATCTTTAAATCTATGTGGTTCAATAATTGTGTCTCCTATTTTGTTGATTTAAAGCAATTACTTGGCTATCTCCACATTGTTGTTTCTCTATTATTTGAAGTTATGTATCCAAGTTGATATTCAATTTCATCAAGACACATTTATTGTTGTTGTGTAATCAAGTTGATTGGTTTTAGATTAAAGAATTAAAATCCTTTTAATTGATTATAGTAATTTGGGAGTAATATTTGGATCAGTAAGAAGAGTTAGTTTATTGATAAGATTGTGATACTATCTCCATCTTCATGTTATCTTGTTATCCAAACTAAGGGTATACTTCATTTTGCAATACACATTTGTTGTAATTGTGTGATTATTTTAATTGGTTCCTTTAAGGAAGAATTAAAATACTTTTAATAAATCATAGTAGCCTTGCAGGATCAATTGGATTAATAAGAATATTTTTTCAGTCACATTACTACATGTTTAACAAGGTATAAACAAAACTAAGTGCCAAGCAATAAAAATTATAACCAACTCTAGACACTTGTTATATAACTTCATTGATTCTGCTTACCCAACAAAGCATTGGTCCACCTCATTCAAATATTACTTATCCACTTTCATATTAAAAATTATCAAATTATCACATTAGAAGTAGTGTAGTTATCAAGCCCCCATCAATTTCACACTTTATGCCATTGTGGATATATTCATAAATTCAATTAAGTCATATAAATTTAAATTTGCTTCAGTTGTCAAGGTCTACCCACCTAGGTTTAGAAAAGCCTGAAGTGTAGGGAGTCATCAACCATATAGTTTTACCCCATTTGTCAGTTCAAAAACATTGCAAGTTTGATCATGGATCTTGGCATCCTCTTAGGATTTGTAACTTGCATTTTTGAGATCCAACAGATTGGCAACTCTACTGGGGAAAAGTCAAATATGAATTTAGGCCTTCATCATAGAGTCAACACCTTATAAGAGACTTCACTGGGAACAAGAAACAACAAAATTTTCCCACTTTTCTTAAAAGTGAGTGGCAACTCTATAAGAACAAGTGCATGACTAGGAAGTTCAAATACACATCAATAAAAACAAACCCTAGAAGTCATACTATTAAAGCATCCTATGAGATGAATGGTAGGATATCTTTGGACTAGGAGAGCCTAAAAAAGAACCATGGTAAGGGGACTGATAAACATGGGTCTCCCCCTTCAAAGTCTGGTATAAATTAAAAAAAATGATAAAGAAACAAATGTAATTAATGAAGGTAGGGAGAAGTGAGCAAAATAATTCCTTACAATGAATAATAGTTGGAGTAGTCCCTTTCCAATCCCACTTCTGCTTTCTTCTATCTTGATCTAGACTAGAGCCAGTGCTAGGGTTTCATCGTCAGATATTTCATCTAGAGGTTGGCCTACTCCCACTTTCTACATGCCTGGCTGCTCTAGGTTTAGACCACCACCTGTCGGATTGCTTTGGGAACTATGTAGTTCCTCATGCTCTAAACCATGGAAACTTGGTGGTGATGGACTTTGGCAGTTGGCTCCATGACCACCACCCTGGTCTGTTCCTCGGCCATGACCTTTACCCCAAGGCATGATCCTACACAACAATTGGGGTTATGAGAGATCAAGAATTAATGGAAAGGTTTCCTAACAGAATCTAACTACCTAGAGTAATCGTTGTTGCAAACCTAGCTCTGATACCAAGTTGTAACACCCTGTCGTGCAAACCCCAAAGGACAACTAAAAATGCAACAATTTTTTTTTTGTAAACATAAAGTATAAACACTAATTTTACTAATGTGACTAACATAGTTAATGATTCCAAATTAAACACCTAAGTCCCTTGAGGTACACGAGGTGACATTACGTAATCTATCCCATAAAAAAATTGATAAAATTAATTACCAATTCAACTAATGTATTCCATTCATTCATATATCTTCATTTAAACATTTATTAAAGATAAGAAATAAGACAAGAATGAACCATATAGAAACCATAAATTGTACTTGGAAATATAAAGAGCATATTTTCTCAAACATAACACAACATCAACAATATTTACAATTATAGATAAAGCATGAATTACATAATGTGATCATACATTACATCAATCTACAAGTATGTCTCATTGAGAAATTACTCAAGTTTACATCATAAGTCTACCCAATACATGGGAGAGTAACATATCAATACACAAAGTATAATAGAAGTACAAGAGTACACGTGGAAACATTTAAACTCTAGATCAAGCTATCTCTATAAAACTCTACACTAAAAAGTACAACTACGAGATAGGGAACCCAATGGGGTGTGTAGTACATTCCACCCGACCACCCCCGTGCTAGGAGTAGATAAGAAAGGGTCCCCGACCAAGAACATCTAAACCAAAACACAAGACTAAAATCCAAGAATGGAAGACTAACACTCACATAATGAGAAAACAAAACATCAAAAGACCACTTCTAGAGGTTAGCAACAAAACAAATCAAGGGAAAGCTAGAGGAGAGTGTCATCACATAGTCCTTCATGGGTTATCTTGACTTCCTATCTCTAGGTTCCAACCCCCATCTATGGTTATCCTGACAACCTCTCTAGGTGTCGACTCCATAGGGTGACTTGTACAAAACCATTAACCTCTCATGGAGATGAGGCACCAATCTTTCCAAGCATGGCCTTCTCGGCTCACCCTTAGTCTATGTAAGTACGAACAGGTGGTCGAGGCACCCACAATTATCTGGTTAATGTTTAACTACCCACACCCTAATTAATTAATTAGGTTATCACTTATTACTCAAACTCTAATGTGGGTTATCCTGACAACCCCTTTATGCGTCAACACCCATGTAGATCCACTCTCCCTAGAACCCAAAACATAACAAAAAATTCCAATGGGTTGTACCCACAAGAACTCTAAAGAACAAAAATAGAACAACCGCGAGGCAAAACCATCTCACCAAAAGTCATAAGAATCAACTCCCATAAAATCGGGTACAACTAAAGAGTGAACTTAAAATCACAACTATAGTCAAAATAGAGACAAATATCATATTTAAAAAGTAACATAATAAACCACCATTTTCCCATGCCTTTGGAAGTTTAAAAAATAACCTTAACTCCTATAGAAAGGCTGACTAACTTAAGGGTCCCCACATGCTTATATCTCAACTCAAGGAAACCAACAAAGAACTCAAAGAAAATCAAATAACTGAATAATTATTCAACATCAGGATTTTGTTTAAGAATGAAAATTTACTATACTTAACAATCACATTTTAAGATAACTCATTGCATGAAACCACCATGGAAGTTAAACTATCAGTTTACTCAATTTATTTCAATAATTAAAAACAATTGATTAGATTTGATAAAATATTTAATTTTATTTTGTCCAATAACAAGTCATTGCAAATAACCTTCATTATATTTTCCTATAATTTTTGAAAAATGTAAATATATATACATATATATATATATATTAATATATTATACATTTAAAACCACAATTTGAAAACCACATTATAAAAATAACCACGTAATAATAACTCATATTATAAATATAAATATATATATACACATATACATATATATATATATATATATATATATATATATATATATATATATAATGATAAAATAACAAATCTAAATTGAATTAAATTTAACAAATTTAAATCTTGAAATAATAAATTTAAAATGAATTTAAAAAAAAAAATCTTTTAAATCATGCAAATCTGGACACAGGCGAGAGGTGTGTACCTCCCTATATGGGGAGGCTACAACCCCACCAAGGTTGTGCCCAACAACCTATGGCTACTATGGATAGCCATGGTGACTACACGCCACCCATGGGAGTGGCGAGGTATGGCAGCAGTCGACTCCCCCCCATAAAAATATGTAATTATTTATTTATTTTTATTATTATTTTAAATGTATTCTCAGACAATACAATTGTTTGGAAAAAATTTCTCACAATTTTTCTACAAGAAATCAGAATTTTCACAGAGAAAATTTTATTACTATTTAAAAAAAAATTCCATACAAATAGATTAATTTAGAGAAATAGATTTAAATCATATTCATCTATAGGAAAATTGGATATGGGTTTTTCCTAATTTCAACAGGAAGAATCCAAAACTTAAGAGGTTCCAAAATATTTCTACTATTTTTCTTTTGTGTTTTTTTTTTCTTTTTCTATTGTTTTAAAAATAACCTTTTACGAGGTTCTCTAATTTCACTATAAAGTTTTCTAGAAAGGAAACAAAATAATTAGGGAAAAAATTCAAAAGCCGAGAACAAAGTTTTTCTACAGACGAACTTTTAACAAAATTTTCTACTTAGAAGCTATCAACAAACATTTCTACAGAGGGTTATAACTAATTCAAGACAATTTCCTCTTATATAAACAATTTCATGAAATCTTTTCAAAACAAGAAAACAATTAAAATAAATAGTAAAGGAACCTATTTTCCTGAAGCTTGAAGGAATGAGGGTTGGAACAAAGCTTCACCTTCAGAATTCAACTTCTAAAAAATTTCTAGAATCTTCACCTCCAGCAAGATGCAAAATATGAGCCCAAAAATATATGTTGAAAACCTCCTCAAATTTTTAACCAGAATCCCCAAAACCCAAAAACTATTCTACCACCAATTTATTTTCATGAAGAAAATTCTTACCATTCACAACATGCCAATATTCTCTCCGAGAATATTTTTAAACAAGGATTTTTATTAAGTCCCCACTCACTCCCGTAAATACTCCAATTATAAATTAACTACTTTTTTTAATTTTCTTTTAATAATAATAAAGCGTTATATGCTACTTAATTAATTTTAAAATTTCAAGAATTAATACCACTTACCTTATGCAAATTAAAATTTTTAATTCACATTAAAGCATCTAATATTTTTATTTAAACTATTCACTCAATCTAGAACATTAATCAATTAACTTAACTATAATTATGTACAAATAACTATATCAATTAAATAACATTAATTAATCACACTTAAAATAAAAATTAATTAAATAACCACTATTCATAAATAAATAAATAATCAATAACAACCAATACTGAAATAAAGATAAGGTCAAGACCTTGACACCGTAGACTCACAAAACAAAAGACAATCAAAAGAAAGGGAGTTTCCCCCTAGAGAAGAACACACCAAACACATATGGATCTATAGATTTGGGGTTGGTATGTTTGTTTCTACAATCTTTTTTATTAAAGAGCTCAAAACTATCATCATTCCCCAAAGTACATAGAATTGGAAGAATGACACAAAGAGAGCAAAAAAGAAAAGATTTTTTTTTTTTGGGGTCAACATGGAAGAGACATTGTAACCTCAATGCTTTGCATCATCCCCAAAAGGAAAAAAATATGTGAAAAGAAAATGAAAATGAAAAATAAAAGGCTTTTGGGTCAACATGAAGGAGACATTTCAGTCTCAATGCCTTGTGTCATCCCCAAAAGGAAAACACAAAACAAAAGACAATCAAAAGAAAAAGTTCTTTTGGGTCAACATGGAAGAGACATAGGTTGTCTCAATGCTTTTTGTCATCCCCAATCTGAGGAAAACACAAAAAAAAGTTAAAAATAAAAAGACCATTTGGGTCAACATGGAAGAGACATAGGGCATCTCTATGCATTGCATCATCCCCAAAAGGAGAACACGAAAAAAGGGAAAAAA
This sequence comes from Sequoia sempervirens, assembly GCA_007258455.2. Taxonomy (NCBI): domain Eukaryota; kingdom Viridiplantae; phylum Streptophyta; class Pinopsida; order Cupressales; family Cupressaceae; genus Sequoia; species Sequoia sempervirens. The sequence goes on along the minus strand of VDFB02252616.1, from coordinate 85,349,667 downwards.
AAATGACCTTTTGGGTCAACATGGAAGAGACATAGGTCATCTCAATGTTTTGCATTAGCCCTAAGAGGAAAACACAAAAAAAAATCAAAAAAGAAAAGGACCATTTGGGTCAACATGGAAGAGACATAGGGCATCTCTACAATTTGTGTCATCCCCAAAGGAAAAAAACAAAACAAAAAAAGGGTGAAGCCACAATAGTGGTTTATGCTCAGGTTGAGGATAAAAATGGGGGAATCTTCACAAACCCAATTGGAGTCAGGTAGTCCTCGAAACGAGCTATCCAATGAATATAATTTTAATATGTTTTGGTTTCATTATATATTAGTTTTTTTAGTTTTATTAAACATAGGTTTTTTGACGAAAATGAAGGTCTTTATTCTGCACATGGAAAAATAGTAGATTATCAAAAGAAAATTGAAAAATATGAGTGCACAAGTTATTGAAGTCCTTGATTGAACAAAAAAATAATAATTGAATTTTGATATATACAAACAAACTTATGCGTTATAAAGTCGCGCTATGTATGAATTGTCATTGGTTTAAATTTGAAACTTTATTAAAGAAAAAGTGTTCAATAAAAAACTATCTAACTAAGTGCAAGCACTAGATATCGGAGTTACAAATCTAAATTTGAAAGAATTAGAATTTTATCCTTCATGGAAAAAAAGTTATGCGTTATACGGTGTGTGTCACTTTTTAAAAATGTTGTTTTTGAAAAAAACTAGTTTTGGGCAGATGGAAAAAGAAGTGCAATTTGATTCCAAAAATTTTGAAAAATATATTTTTAGAATCTACAGACAAAATTTGATGAGACTCTAGTTTGCATCATCTTCAAATTCCTCATGGTTTAGTCGCTATAGGTGTCTGAATGTGAAGATTTAGTTAAAAATTAAAATTCCAGTGTCCAGTTTGGCCAAAAATTGTAAACCACTATTATGGGATCGCCCAAAGACAATGCACAACATATAGAAGAATAGAGGTATAAATAGAAGAAGTGTACAATGAGAGAGAAAACATAAAAAACACAATACGATGGTTCAACATGATATGCACATAATGTTGTAAAAGAAATATCCAATAAAAGAACGATGCAAAATATGAGTAAGGCGAATGCAAGTCAACCATCTAATAATTCATCTGCCTCCTAATCATGATCCATGTATTGTGAGGGCAACTGAATGTCCAAAGGAAGAATTGCAAGTGCCAAACTAGGAGATGTACCGGGTTCTTCACTTGGTTGATATCATTTAAGCTAATGGTAGATGAAAATAAAAAGTTTAGATCATTATGAACTTCTTCATCTATTTTTTATATTTCCGCATCATGTTCATCATCATCAATATTGATGATGATGGGAGGACGAAGGGTGATTTCCAAGGAAGGATGTATCAAAAGTTGTGGTTGTTGAATTGGTTCACTCTATTGTGAAGGTTAGACTGGACTATCTTGGAGTGGGTCAGGAGAAGGAGGGTGATCATCTATTATTTCTATCAGAGGTGGAGGTTATTTTTCATTATTTTCTTTCATTCATGATTAATGAGTGAGGAGATGATGACAAAGTCTGTTTTCTAGCACTGTGGTTTTGTTTAAATCTATTTTGAAGTTGTTGAGGTATAAGAGTGGATTGCTTCATCATGGGTTCTTCTGCTTCCGAAGGGGGAAGAGAAGAAGAAACCAAAGAGGATGGGTCAATCACAATCTCTTTAGCCATATATACTTTTTTAATGTGAGGAGGCATGACGGGATTGGTTTCATTTTCTCATGGTCTTTTAAATGATGGAGGGGAAGTGTGTAAGGGTGGTTGTATGGTTTGCCTAATGTCGGACTCAGGTTGAAGCATGGTTTCATCTATAATAGGAGGAGTGGAAGTGGATGTGGATGTGTTATGAAGAGACAATTTGGCTATTCATTTGGCATTGAACTTTTTATAGGCTATGAAAAAAAAGTCCTTTTGAGGGGCGATGGGTTCCATAGGTTCGGCCCAAAAGGTTTCTAAGGAAAAATTACCTTTAGAGGATAATGGATTAAAGCCACTATGGTGTATGGTAAATATTTCATTGCCATGTGGAAACTTCAAACATTTGTCAACCACTGATGGGACCGCTTTCAGTGAGTGAAACCAAGGGTGGCCTAGTTGCAAATGAAATTGATCCGATTGTGGAATAATAGAAAATGTTGTATCCAAAGTTTTGGGTCCTATATATAATGGGATTATGATCAATCCGATCATAGGGCATACAAAACTACTATGTGTTTTAATCCATGCAGTTGGTTTAATATAATCATCTTGATAGAGATCATGTAATACTAAAATCTCTTCCGTAATCACATTCTCACCATAGGTTGGATCTATTAATATCCCATTGGTGGGCATATCATAGATTTTTTTGGTTATGTAAAGAGGACCATCAAGAATTTTTTGAATTATATCGTTAGTAGAAAAAGTGATATCAAGATATTTATTGGTTTGGCCCTTATGAGGGATAACATCTATCGCACAAACAAGTTCATCCATAGGATTAACTTGGGTAACATTTGGAGTGATATCATGTTGTTCACTATTTGTGTCAATTAACTTGGGTAACATTTGGAGTGATATCATGTTGTTCACTATTTGTGTCAACATTCATTACATCAGTGTTTGAAGGTTCACTAGCCTTGACAAATGAAATATTGTGTTTAGTTATGGGGTTGGTGAAAATTTATAAATTTTGGTTAGGGGGTGCAACGAACTTATTTCCTTGATCATTAACACCCACAATGGATAAACAACCTAAATCAATGAGGTCTTGAACTAAATGTTTTAGATGCTTACATTGTTCGGTGTCATGTCCATTTTGGTGATGAAAATGACAATAAGCATTGGGTTTGAAGGTGGGTGGTATCAAGCGGTTTGACAATAGGAAAGGTGATCATTTGTTGTTGGAGCAATTGGTTCATTGTATTATGGAGTGTATCAGGTAAGAGAGTAAATTGTCTCTACGGGTCCCCATAGCTATAAAGAATCATTGCTTTAACAACCACCACTTGATTTGGAACTAGTTGGGTTGGTTGCAGTTGAGGAGGTGGATTTAACTAAAAAATCCTATATTTGGTTTTCAAAAGGTTTGTGTATTATTTTGATTATTTTGCTCAGTCTTCTCAACTCAGTTAGGAGTGGACTTTGAATCATGACTTGAAATCGAGTTATTATGTTCACATAGGGTTGTTCATAAGTGCATGAATGAATGGAATTTTAACATAGTTAAGTTATCTTGAAGGTTTGTGTGCAATTTTTTGATAAACATCTTCTACAAATGTGCATCAAGAATCTTGACATCAATTTGAGCATATAATGATTGGTATTGTGTGATGAAATCAATTAATTTTTTGTTTGTGTTTTGTCTAAATCTCATTAAGTCAGCCATCATTTTTTTTGGAGTCATATGAACTTGGAAGTGACTTATGAAGGCATCAAAAACCTCATTAAATGATTGGATGGAATGATTGGGAAAGTTGGAAAACCACTCTAATGTCGTATCTTTCAAGGTCCTTGGTAAAATTTTGGCTAAGAGTTTATCATCAAGGACATAATCACTACATAAATTTGTATAAGCATTGACATGGTTAATATGGTCTCCTTTACCTTCGTATTTCTCAAACCTAGCTAATTCTATCCCTTATGGCATTGGGGTGCTTAATATTTCTATAGATAAGGGGTTACTACTAACATGATATGTGGTTAGAGTGTTTTGACCTTGGCTAATGGTGGAAATTTGTTGTTGCATGGATGATATTATGTTAAGGAGTTGTGTAATGATAGGGTCGGGGTAAGTGGTATGAGGTGGAAGGGAAAATGGAGATGGAGTTTATGTAATGTGAGGGGAAGTGAAAGGAAAACTAAGATGGGTGAAGGAAGTGGTTGGGACTTGTGATGCCACAAGAGAAATGGGAATGGTAGTTGGAATTGCAAAAGGAGCCACATGAATAACCTATTGCATAGTTGTTGTAACCTGAGGAGTGGTATAAGTTGGTATCGGTGCTATGGTTGAAGGGGGAGGAATGTGAAGTCATCCTTGGCTTATAGTAATGTTTATAGATTGAGAAGTGGAAGAAGAATGTTTATTGTAAATCTTGGAAATTCTTTTCATAACTTGCAAACCATCATTACTTTCAATCAAATGATGAAGGTTTTTGATTGTGCGTATGGTGGTGGTGGAAATTTTTTCAAGGGACAAGTCTTGTTGTAAGTGCACACAAATCTTTCATGAATACTAATGAACTTTTCTTGTAGGATGGAGTTGTTTTGTGCGTCAACATTCATTGGATGGAAAGGTGAAGGAATAGAAGTGGAATTTTTGATGCCAAATGCACCATTGTCTATACTAGGAGTAGGAGCTCTTGAGATCCCAAGTTCCACAATGAAAGTGTTATCACGGGAAGCCATGAGTCTAGAACTTTGTCTCACAAAAGTATTATCAATGGGGCACCAAACACTCATACAAGTACCAAAAAGGATGGGGTGAATGTAAATGCAAGGTAATCTAGCTAGGAGTTCTAAATGAAAATAACATAAATTATGCTAACTACAATAGAGAAGTAACTACATAAAGTAGAAATGTAGAAAAATGCCAAAAAAATGCTTGAGAATGCTATTTAAAAAGTACTGGTGGACTGATTTTCCTAGGGTGGCAAATGTGTCCCATTACGAATTTTTGTTATATTTTTTAGAAAATTTAATGTGATTCTAATGCTTTTCAGATGCTAATTAAGGATGGAAATGCAAATTTTTAGTATTTTCAATAATATGCAATATAAAAATGAAATCTAAATGAATTTTTCACTAATGCAATTTGAGAATCCCTAGGATGCGAAAAAAAAAAACCCCTAATTGAATGTTGATGCAAATGAAATAAAAATGCAGGTTCACCAAAATGAACCGTATATTTTTGGCACCACAAGGCTCTCTTGCACTTTTAGGGTTTTCACCTAAAAGGAGAGAGGTAGGTCAAAAATGCTAGCTAGGTTCATTAAAATTATGCAATGTAGGATGTTATTTAGGCTAAATGAAATGAACTAAGTGCAATTAAGTGAACTATATGACTGATTATGTATGCAAAATTTAAGATTTATGCTATGTTGGAAAACACAATGTGATATGCAAACAATGAGCTATGCATAAATAAGTGCAAAAATTAAAGAAATGGGTTGAATCAGTGTGTACCTAGAGGTCTGATGAAGATCCTAGAATTACATAAATTCACTAGTGGGACTCATTTGCCCAAGGTGGCGAATTAATCCTGCTTCTAATGAAAACTGTTGGGAACAAGTTTCTGAGTGTCGAGATCTAGAATTTGACAACACTTCAATTTTTAGCCTTAAGGTGGGAATCATTCACCATTGTTGGAGAATTAGTCCTCTTCCAAAATTTTGAGAAATCAGGGGACAACTCTACAACACCAGATCTAAGGATATCTGCTTGTTGAGAACTTTGTCAAAATTAGTTCAGCAAGAAATAGACATAATACCTTCTCCAAGCTTAAAATATGGTTGATTTGACTTGAATCATCTTGTTGACTTGTTGACCACTCTTCAACATCTAATTGATTGTTAAATCTACACACAAAATTTTGCAAACACACATGCAAGAGGGGAAAATGGTTGAGGGTTAGCAAATAGGGGTTTTCCTTGGTCGAACCCCACTTAGAAAATCAAACCCTTAATGAAAAATCTAAATGAAAGAGAATGATAAAAAAAATAACATGCAAATGCTACCAACTTACCAAACCCTTGATGAAAATCTGAAGTGGTGTCAATGGATGCTCTAAAATGCTTGATGAATGCTTGATTTGATGTTGTAAGGTGCTTGAATGTTTGAGTGAATGAAAAAATTGTTTGAATGTGATGTGAGATTGTAGGAGATGTAAAATGAGGTGAAAATAACTTATTTATACAATCTTGTACCTTAGTAACCCATTGATACCTCATCACAGGCCTGCATCAAGTGATTTTCAATAAAAACCCAAAGAGAAATTTTTAATTTTTTTAATTTGGAGCCAAGGGGGACTCATTCACCACCCATGGAGAATGGGTCCCACCTAGGACCTAAAAATGGGTGTCATAATTTAAGTCATATTTAATGTTGTTTGTCAGAGTTACATTCAAAAATACACTTAATGAAAGCTTATAAGGGCATAAAGGGGTCAAATAAAGCATAAGGAAGGTGTAAATAGTGAAGTTATGCCTATAAAATCATGAAATCGTGTTACAAGACTTTACAACACTTCAAAATGGGACTTGCTTGGTAATGAAAAGGTGATTTTTTGTTGAATTGTAATGAATAAAGTCTAGAAGAGTGTAGAAATTATTTACAACACCTTCAAAAGACATTATTATTTGAATTTTAGTACCTAAATATGCATGTTCAAGCCATATTGTAACATTAAATGAAAGAAAAATAGACCAAACATCATGAAGCAAGGTCTAAAAGACCATAAAAATGACAAGGGGCGATTTTTCTATGGCACAGGTAAGAATCAACTCAAACCCATTTGTGAGATGCAAATTCTAGATATTCTTCATGTGGTAAATCAATGGAGTCCTTAACTAATGGGTAGACACTTCCAAGTCAAGAAAAATCATGATTTTACTACTTTCAGTTTATGTCTCTACATTTAACAATTGAACACATTAGTAGAGTAATATTTATTTTGAATGCTTGTGGATCTAACTTTTGTTGAGAGTTTTAAAGGTTAAAATTGCTACAATCGATTCAACCCCCCTCTTAGTTGTATGTTCAACAATGATTTCAATGATAATGTTGAAGATCAACATGACAAACATAATGAGGATATCAAAAATGAAGTTGAAGAAAATAAAAATGGAGAAGAAGAAGGTAAAGATGAAAAGAACAATGATAAGAAGGATGATATGAAGTTAAAAAGGAGGGTGAAAAGAAAGGTCAATAAAAGGAAAACACCTCCAGAAAATAAGAAGAAGAAGAGAAAGAAGAGAACAAAGAAGAATATGTGGTTGAAAGAAATGAAGAAGAAAACCAAAAGACCATAGAACCAACAAATTCATTTGGAGAATCCTTTGGAAAAACTCTCAAGTGTCGTCTGACAAGAAAAATAAGGATTCAACAAGTCAATCCTCTCTAGTTGGTTCAACTCTCATCACAATAAGGCTATGTTTATCTGAATAAGATCACAACTATTCAGAGAATGGAGATTAGAGATAATTTTATTACCTCCGGGAGAAAGGAAATTATAGAAACCCATCAGAAGGGGACTGATCTAATCAATGATGCCATCAATGTTTTATAGGATGCAACCTGCAATACCACTATTGATGATTCTTTAACACCTATTGAGAATTTGAAATTTCTAGTTGATTCATTAAATGAATATATGTCTAACTTAAAGGAGCAGGTTGCAAAAGAAGCTAAGTCAAGGATTTCATAGAAAATATTGCTTGAGATTTAGGACATATTTTCAACTACACATAGCAAGGTGATGAAATGCTTGGAAGAAGTAAAGGAATGTGAAGATGAGGCTCATACATTATTCTTGTATTGCATGAGATGGATAGATACCACTCAAGGGATTAAAGACCTAGGGGACTCAATAGTCACAATTAATCAGTTCCTTTGAATCTTATGACCTTACAAAAGATAGAAACTATGGCTCATAGATTGCCATTTCAAACTTGCAAAACAAACCTTTCACCCTACAAAGATAAAAAGAGAATGTTATAAGGGAATTTGGACAGTAGAGAGACCTGGTAAGTGAAAGCATATACCTATAGCATGTGCTCTTGCTGAAGCTAAAAAACTTGACAAGATAAATCCTTATTTGACTACTCCAGAAGAGGGAGAAGAGTGTTTCGTGGAGTTGGAATTAATACATAAGGCACTTGTTACTACTAAGAAGAGTTGGGATGAAGGGAAATATTCTTGGGAAGCCATTGTCAATGAACTTGAAGGTGATTCCTCCTCTGAGTGAACATATTTCACCTTGTATATTATTTTTTAACTACTTTCAATTTTTATTTCTTGTACATATGATTGGATGTGATTATGGGGATAACTCCCTAAGGGGGAGCTAGTCATTTTACTTTAGTTTCCTTTCTATACATGTGTCTCATCAGCACACCCTTTATCCTTGATGTCAAAGGGGGAGAAGTTTGGATAAGTTTAGATATTATGTTTTGGGGAGAAGTTTTTGAGAAGTTTTATTGGAAGAAGTTTTGATGTATATCTGAATAGAGGAGCATAAAAGTTTTTGAAGACAGGTTTAAAGTAGAATTTTTGAAATTTATTTTTGGAACATGTTTCCATCAATGATAAAGGGGGATATTGTTGAAGAATGAAGAAGGAACCATTTGATGTGTTGTCACTAATTCCAACATTGTTTGTTGATAGTTTTTGTCTGATCTGGTAAACAATTTTGGTGACACCTTGATCCAGTAATTTGGTCTGGATTTTCTCATGTTATAAGACTGGCTTATGTGGTTACAATATGTTGTTAAGGACTTCTAAATACATCTATTTCCATGATTTGAGTGATTTTGGTCAATCAGGCTAAAATTTGTAAATGATAAAAGTTTGACAAATTGTATTATGGCTTACATAATACAAGATGATATGAGCTATTCAATTTACATTCCTCTGGTGTTTGGATTCAAACTCTAAAATTTTGGGATATGATTTATAGGTGTCAATACTACATATATTCTAGATGGAACATGCTTATATGATCATATGGATGATTGATGTTGGTTGGATTGGTTTATTTTGTGATTAAGTCTAATCCCTAACTAACCTAATACTTGAAATTGTGCTATGAAGATTAATATGTATTACAGATGTTAAGGGGATCTATCTTAGATCTGTGTTGACCTAAATTCAAGTTTTGCACATTTTTTTAGCATGAAGAAGTTTTTTATCTCAAGTATGGAGTCAAAAAAGTGCTTTTGAATTGAAATAGGGCTGCATCTAATTAGGCTAACCTAATTGATGTATGAAAATGTAATAGGGTATATATGTGGAACATTCTTGAGTTGCATGATGCGATAAGGAAGTCTAATGTGATGTGCATGAAATTATGATATTGTGCGAACTTGTGAATTTATATGTGTGAGATTAGAGTAAGGGAAAAATCATTATGTATGTTAAGTGACTACTATGTAGAGTAGTATTTTGAATTTAAAACTTCATTGTAACTAAATTAAACACAAGGAAGGTGCATCTTACATTAGTTCACACTTTGGTTGTGTAGCCACTTTTTTCTTGTACCTATTTTATGTTCTAAGCCTTATAAGGATAGTGAGTCTTGGCAATGAGCCCTGCAATATCTTATGACCAGTTATAGTATATTGTGAGCTAATCCTCATCATGGTTTTTCCCTTTTTAGGTTTTCAATGTAAGAATCCTTGTGTTCATGTGTTATGTGGTGTTGTGATTTCCTTCATATAATCATTGATAGCTGAAATTATACATGTTTTGATAATTGGTCAAGGATTATGACTAAATGGTTTAATAGAATACTGATTTACCCCACCCCCCCATCTCAGTATTCTAGGTGTTCAACAAAATATTGAAACATATACCTAGATTTGGAATAATTTGAAAAATATTCACAATTGAACCATTACATTAAAAGGATCATACTAACCATGAACTGTAACTTACTAGCAACAAATCACAAATGGTATGAGCAATAGATTTTTCCAATACCTTCAACACTTTTCCATTAATATGATTAGACTAAAACTTAAACAACTGGAAATAAAATTGGAAAATAGGAAGCATGCAATATCATGAAGTACAATAAGAATAAACACCACATTTCAATGTATTCTCCTTGTATTATCTTCAAAAAAAAATTTACAAAAATTCTAGATCCAACTTTGCAATAAGGGAAAACCTCATATTTATAGAGTTTCAATTAAATCTTAGGGTTCTAGATTAATCCAAAGTCAATGGCTAAGATTTTACATGTTGGGTAGTTTACTTAAGTCAGACTTTATAAATTTAAATACCCTTTACATTTAAATATTAAAAGTAGATATATCATAAAGCTCAAGGTGTTCCAACTAGGAATGGGATGTTTGGAAAATAAAAATTAAATATGATACAAATTTCAAGGTAGGTCATCCTCATCAGCTTCTTGCCCCATATATTTCCTTTTAGATGATTCATGGGATTTAAAAAAAATAACATTTAATTCCTTGGGATTAGGCATTAGAATTATTTAGAACCTATGTGACATGGCAGCCAACACAGCTTCAAATTCTTTATGTGTCTTTGTCCAATCTAGCTAATTTTCCTAATACCTATTTATTATACTAATAAAAATTGTAGCATCTTTTATGCGATCCTCAGTAATAGTAGCATCAATTGCATGAGTGAATTTATCCTGCCACCCGTTTTTCAAAATATTTTTTTATACATTCTCCTTTGCAATTTTTTTCCCAATCATGGCTTCCAAAAATGTAATGTAGCCCATGGAAACTTCATGAAATTCCTTCTCTATCCTATCTCATTAAAGAAATTCCTTATCCATTATTTCTCTTTCAAACTGGAGGATTGCAACTATGATTCACGCTCATTAATCTTATATGAAGCAATCACCTTTTCTTATTTCAGTCTCTGATGTGGTGTATCAATGAGCATGGTTAATATTACCACTGCTTTATCATTTGAAGATTTAAAAGTTGTAATTATATTCTACACCCTTTTAGAACAAGCCAAATACCTATTTTATTGTAGTAAAATTTCATCCAAAATAAGGATTCCCTTATCAGACACACTAGCAATCCACTTCTAAGTAGTTTGAGCAGTAAACTTTATTTTTCCCAATTCATCAATCAATCATTTTGACAACATCCTTGGTGGTGTAAAAGGTCCAACAACTATCTATAATGGAATTAAAAATTTCTTAATATAACTTTACAGTTCTTCCACTTGTGATTTCAACTTCTCTTTAGCTTTTACTTCCCTCTGAAGCCTTTGCAAAATAGTCTCCACAAAATCTCTCAACTCATAATTTTTTTCAAGGAAAACTTTAAGAAACCCCCCCGCTTGGTGAAAGTGTAAAATCTTGGCAAATATTGTATACTTCTTGATAAAAATATTAATTTTAGTGGTGAATTTTTTCATTTTTTGTGAAAAAAAAGAAAGTCCATTGGCAAATCTTTTCTAATCATTAGAACTTTGTGGAAAATCTTGGCGAAATGCAAATTTTTTAAAACCATTAAAATTTTTCCATTGGTGATTAAAATCTATTTTCAAACCAATAAAATATTTCGATTAACGAATTAAACCTATTTTCAAACCAGAAAAAATAATTTTGCTGGCGATTAAAACTTTTTATCAAACTAAAAAATAAAATTCATTCATAAATTAAACCGATTTTGAAATGATTAAGAAAATAAATTGGCGAATTCAATATGTTTTAGTAAGCGAAGGAGGTGTGAAAGTTTCCGTAAAAAGTGAAGCATTTATAAAGGTTTTTTCCTAGCACTAGACGTACATTTCAAAATCAGCATTAATGGAGATGGTTAGAAAATTGAGATGTACTAAAGACACACATATCATGTAGCTAGTTGGCGGTGGGTGGTTTTCAGGAAGCCAGTGAACTAGAGAAAAAATGGATGCTAGTTTCACCTTAACATCATGGAGGGAGCTGGACCCTTTTGTTGGCAAAGCATTTGTGAAGTGGCTGCAAGGTTTATTTTTCTTGAAGGATGTGCAAGTGGCACAAGCAGTTCAATTTATTTTGGCTAATGGATTTGAAAAATTAAATCATAGATACATGATCAATATGGATATTTATTTGTTGATCATGGCTTGGGGTTTGGACTTAGGAGAGTCAGTGGATGTAGTGAGGAAAGTCATGAAAACTTTGGTTCACAAAGACTTTTTAGAGGATATGGAAGGCATTCTGGAATGAGCGATACCAGGAGTTAGGCTTATTAAGGTTGAAGGCATGGATGGTGGAAGTCCATAGCTCATGGATTTAAATAATATCTTTATCAAGTGGCCAGAAGGATGCACCAAATCTCTATGGTGAGAAGGTGCGGAGCATCGGTGGAAAGCACTCAAAATCTACACCGAGCTAATGGAGGTCGAGGAGGTCATAGAGAATCTCAAAGAAAGTGCCAGAGAAAAGATGTGTGACAAAAAGGGTATGTGTCCAAGGAAGAAGATGAAGTCGTTAATGGAGATAGAGCCATTGGAGATGGGTAATTAATCAAAGGCATCTGAGTAGTACAAGTTTAAAAAAAAATAAAAAATTTAGCAAGTATGATTAGGGATAATTTGATATGTTGGAAATGGAAACTGTGCTAGCTAATCATCTTTTTCGGTAGTTGATGGATGAACATAAATCTATATATTTTATAGCATTAGTTTAGAATTGGAATAATTGTTTCTAAAGTATATTTTATAGCATTTTGTTTACAGTGATTCTCAGCTTTGATTTTTTTCAAGATAGTACAACATTTTCTTTTATTGGTGAGCATGTTGAAATTTTATTTTCCTTTTACAAATAATTTATGTTTTTAGATAGACTAATTTAAGGATTAAACTATAAAAAAAATTCAATAACATTTATTTTATAGCATTTATTTAATATGTATGATAAAATTAATAATATTTTAATATAAAGATTTTATATAAAACATGTAAATATAATTTTTTTTTTACAGTTAAATTTTTTCATAAAATGTAAAGCAACATGAAAATTCCAAGCCTGGTCGAGAGGTAATAATTTTCCAAACTCCACACGTACCGATCTTAATTACCCATTGATCCTCCAATCATTTCCACTTGCTAAAATTTGCTTGTGGTCTTCACTTCATAAATGCACCATCCTTGCCACCTTTCCTATCTTAATTCACCAGAGTTAAGGTTTTGGTGCTTTTCCTAACCTTAATTGCAAGTCTTTCTTGGTCATCTATGTAGTAATTGGGTTAGACATTTTGAAAACTTCAAACTTTGGTTCTAAGGTTCCAAGTTTTAGTAGCCACACGACATTATGGACCACTACCATTCAATGAATTTTCAATGGATGGCTATAGTTGCATTCCGAAAGTATATCTCTCAAGTAGTAGATTTTCATGTTGAAACCTCTAGAATTACACTAGAACCATTTGATGCAAACACAAGGGGAGATCAAGGCTCATCATCATGGTAATGAACCCAATGGATTGGATTTTGGCAATGAGAGATAGAAGAAATTAAGTGGCAGAAATATGCACGTGCAAAAAGTTGGTTTTAAAAGAAGGACCACCTAGGAAAAACGTAGGACCAAGGCTTAAAACCTTAAGAACTATTAACCCAAAATATGTAGAGGAAAATTAATATAACCACTACCATTCAATGAATTTTTGATGGACGGTTGTAGTTGCATTTTGAAAGAAAATATCTGAAGAAGTAGACTTGCGAGTTGAAACCTCTAGAATTACATTAGAACCGTTCGATGCGAACATGTGGGGATATCAAGGCTCATCATCGTGGTAATGAACCCGATGGGTTGGATTTTGGAAATGAGCGATAGAAGAACTTAAGAGGTAGAAATATGGACATGTAGAAAGTTGGTTTTAAAAGAGGGCCACCTAGGAAGAACATAGGACCAAGGCTTAAAAACTTAAGAACATTTAACCCAAAGGATGTAAAGGAAAATAAATATAACCATGACCATTTGATGAATTTTTGATGGATGGTTGTAGTTGTATTCTAGAAGTAAATCTCTGAAGTAGTAGACTTGTGAATTGAAACCACCAGAATAACACTAGAACTGTTAGATGCGGACATGCAGTGAGATCAAGGATCATTTATCTCTTTTCAATGCCATGACATATTACATTTCATTTAATTGAAATTCTCAATATTTTAGTTTTGAACACCTAAAGCGATTGGTTGGACAATTCATAGCTTTAATGAAACAAGATTTGTAATGATTTTATATCATTTGAGTGGCATTTGTAGTGATGACGGAGTCTGGGGATTTTGACAGCTTGTCAGATTGAGGTACAGTTTGAATGTAGCCAGACATCAATAAAGTTAAACATTTTAATTTTTAATTGTACATGTAAGGCTTAAGATACACGAATTGACTAAGTTGGTTTTTTGGTTTGCGTGAATCAGTCTCATAGCAGCACTAGTGGGCCATAAATTATTAAATAGGGTTAGTAATAGTGATAGTAATAATGTGACATTGTAATTTAGTTGTAATAAAATAAATGGTTATAAATTTACAATTAAGAGAAATTAAGTATTATGTATTTATGAAATAATTGCATGCAAATTTAAAAGTAAAACATAAAGAAATACAAATGAAAGAAAAGTTTCGATCAAAGAGTTATTTTTTGAGTTTTGGGTCTATGAATCTATTCAAATTAGTTTTTTTTTTCCTTTGAGAAATTCAATATTATCTATTTATGAAATAATTGCATAAAAAGGCCAGAGGTTTCAAAAACATTGAAACTTTAGACTTTGGTTTTGAGGTTCCAAGTTTCAATGAACACATGACATGATGGACTTATATTTCCTTTCAAAGGCATCATCATTTGACATCTCATTGAATGCTATGTACATAATGAACTTGAGTTGTCTTTTCAGGAATTTCCAAAAGCATGCAAGTGTAAAGGCTATCTTTTCAAAGTATGAAATTGAATGTAGCATTTAAAATACATCCTATAAAAAATAATGACATATGTGGGTGGAAAAAATTTTCTCAGACATTTTTCCTACATGCTTTTTTTAATCCACATTGATTTCACATGTCATTTTATATGGCTTGAAGGTGGTGAGAACTTATTTTTTAAAGCCTCAGTTGTACTTCTACATGATGTTGTTATTTCTTCAAGAATTCAAGCATCTCATTAGGCATAGTGAGTTGATGTAGTCTGAAATTGAAAATCGCTATCTCAGTGTGAGGGATACGGAGCTAGGACTTTTTAAATTGAAAGAATTTTGGGAATGTCTAGACAGTAAAGAAAAATATGATGTAGATGTGAAGGTGTTTGAAAGTGGACTAGCTCAAGCTGAAGGTTTTCTAGAAGCAGTGTTGAGTGTTGAACTAATTTTTGCATGTGTAGGAAGGTACATTCCTAAAACCTGGGAAATCAAGGCCGCGGACATAACCATTGTAGCTAAAAAAATTCCTGAGGTCATTTCTCAAGCGTTGGAAATTCCAAAGAAGGCACCTGTAAAGGAGATGTTGGTTGTAACAACTAACAAATATTTCAAGACTAATGAAACCTGGTGTAAAAATTATATAGTCAAAGGGTGGTTAAAATCAAAGAACAAAGGTAAGTCTTAGTTTCCCAATAAACTTAAGAGGACACATTTTAAAGCCTAAATTGTTGATGTTATTGGATTACTTCATCATATCGTCAAGAATGCACAAGTTCAATTATTTGAAGATTGGATGTGTCAGTTCATTTTAGTTATTTGTGATGATAATGTGTTGATCGATAGGGATGAGATAATTTTCTTTCACTTGCATGAGAAATTAGTTAACTTTTAGAAGATTGCTACCTTTCATCTATGTTATTGTTTGATATATATCATTGCTAGTCAAAGAGCTTATTGGCCAAGGTTGCAACCATAAGTACCACCAAGTCCTGGCATGCCTGTGTATAACTGTTATCTACAATTTACCAAGCAGGTTGGGATGGGAGAATATTGTCTTGTTAATGATTCCTTTTTAATGGAAGCTGGGAGAAAGTTGGATGGAAACCCTAAAATGTGTTTTTCCCCTTAATCAAAGTCTCTGGTGTTGAAGTTTGGAATTTTTTATATCCAGTTTGATAGGTTTTTTTATTTGAGAATTGGAGGTTATGAGAAAGCTCCACTTAAATTTCCTAATTACCCTAAGGATTTACTAGTATTTTTGGAGGTCTACAAACAAATGGCCATAGTAAATATAAAATGCATGAATATGGGAAAGTGGGGGTGTACCTTCCCATTAGTTACTCATTCTTTATCTTGCTAAAGTAATTAGATGTATAGGAATGTTGAAAGGATTCTCGAAGAATACAATCTCTAATACTTGTTTGTAAGAACTAATTTTGATAGCAAAGGCTTTGTCAGAAAAAATTGTATTCCTCCAGCTTGTATCAACACCAAACTTCAATCGAAGATTTCTGGGAATATTGTGCTGATGAAAATAAAGTTTTCAGAAGGGACAATATGAGGTTAACCCTTGAAAAGATACAAATTTTTGGTCTCTCTTTCCAAATTCCTAAAAAATTGTTTGAATATTCGATGGTTCTTGATCCTGAATTCGAGAAGTTTCTTGATAAATCACATCCCAGAGTTGATTGGGATAAAGATGAAGTTTTATATATGACTAAACAGGTTGAACTAGTACTCAAAAGGAATTAGGATTGGTTGGAGGGAAAATGGTGTAGGGTTGTTGGTTCTATTCATGAACCAAAATCATCCCAGAAAAATAAGCAAGGATCTAGCCAAGTAGTCCTTGGAGGTACATCATCTGTGAGGATAGTCATCAAGTCTTCTAGCACCAATTCACAATCTAGGGGTGATGGTGAAAAGCTGGAGAAATCAATTAAATAAAAATCAATATTTGAACAAGATAGCCCATCCACCCCTACTCTTAGAAAGAAAATTTTCTAAACAAAACCTATGTCAAAATATTTAGAGAGCATCTTTAAACATATTGTTGAAGATAGTACTTTCCTTCCCTTGTCTGAACAATCTTCTCCTCCAATAGAAAACATATCAATTATTCCTAGCGAGTCTAGAGAGGTTATTCAAAGTGATAAAGCCCCCAGTATAATAGAAATATCTCCAATATGGTTGAGGAAAGTGGTAGAAAAGAAGAAGAAGTACACTCCTAAGACATCCACTAGGGCTGGAGTAGATATAGTGAAAAAATTACTCCAATCTTCCTCAAGGACCAAGAAAGCCTAGAAAATGTCAAGAATTCTGAATGATGTTGTCTCTAGTAATCAGGTGTTAGAAATTGTAGAACCTTTAAAAGATGTAGATGATGATAAGATAACCATTGATTATAATAAAATCATACATGTTGACATGGGTCCCTAGACACTTGAAGGTGATGTATATCATGCCAGTTACTCAGTCAATGCTTTAGCCAAGTAGGTAAAAGAAGAAAGGAAAGAAAGGGTAAAATTGGAATCTCAAATTTTGGATTTCAAAAACTTTATCTCTTCCATTGTTTCTCCCTTTTTGTATATTGAGGCTTCCAGTTCCCAATAAATAATTATTGATGATTCTATGATGTAGTTGATCAAGAAAATTTTAAATTATTCTAAGGGTGCTAGTGAGTGGATTGAAGAATTGTCTTAAGAAGCTATTTTTTTCTTAGTAAATTTGTGATTTCCTACACTGAAATTGTTCATAAAAGAAAAGGATTAATAGAAAAACTGTAGTAGGTTAGAAAGGATCAAACCAGTCTGTATGTAGTTTCAAAAGAAATGAAAGAGTTAGTTTCGATGGATTGATTGAAGTTGGAAAATGAATAGATTGTTAGTGATCCAAAGGAATTAGATCCTTCATGGCTTGATTCACTTAAATGGAAACTAAACATATATGATGACCTGGTGAAGGAAATCACATAAATGATGGAGAAGTATTTGGATATGTTATGAGAAATCAAGGGGAACTTTCATGATTTTCAGGTGAAGATAATGGATGATTTTGATGAGAAAATTTTGGACACAAAATAAACCTGCTCAAATTTTAGAGAAGTCTTCAATAGAGAAGTAGCACATCCTACTACGATGAATAAAGAATATTTCTCAAAGCTTGGGAGGCTAGAGCTTTATCTCAAAACTTTTAAAGCTGAAGTAGAAAGGAGGTCTGACACACTAAACGATTCTGAAGTTGCTCTCAAAAGATGGAGAACTGGGCTTTGGATCACATTGACACCAGGGAACAAGGAGATTTTTGCAATCATTACTAGGTAGAGGGAATATAAAGCCAGAATGAAGATGTAGGAGAATTTATTGTGAGAAGGAGAGAATGAGGAGCTGGAAGTTGATGAAGTTGAAGCAGATGGGAATGATGCATAGTTTATTTTTAGCATTTTCATATACTTTCTTTAAAGTTGGCACTTTTAAGTTAATGACTTCCTTTAATTTTCGGTATGGTTAATTTCAAGAAAAAATTACCAAAGACATTGACTATGTTTAAATATTGGTTCAACTAATGTGATTAGGCTCTTTTGAGAAAAAAAAGATTTACTCATTAGGGAAAAATTAGTTTGTTTGGCTATTATCTATTATTTTGATATAGAAGACATTGGTGGAGTTTATGCATGCATAATCTTTGAGTTATGGTGTATAGATTTATTCTATTTATACTGAATGTTTTCTAGTGTGATATTTATTATTGGGATGGAAGATGATATAATTTTTCTATATTGTTGTGGTGTTATTATTTGTGAATAATTTTTTTGTAGAGTGTAGTGACATTAATTTAATTGTTATCTTTCTTTCAACATTAGAAACTTGTAATGTTCTAATGTAGCTGAGGATTTGACAATATTAAATCCTACATATGAAAAATTTCCTGATAAATCCCACCCTAGGGTTGATTGGAGCCAAAGTGAAATTTTAGATATGAGGGTGTGTGCTACCCCAGTACTTAAAAGAACCCAGGATTGGTTGGATGGGAAATGGTAGCAAGTTGTTGGTCCTGTTTAGGAGCCTAAGTCATCACAAAAGAATGAACAAGGGTCTACACAAGCATCTAATATAAGTGTATCATTGCGAAAACTGTCTATGAGGTCCTCTAGTACAAATTCTCAATCAAGAGGTGATGGTGATAGGCTAGAAGAAATAGTCAAGTTGAAGAGCATCTGTGAACAAGACAATGTGCTTTCTTCTACCCCTAAGAAGAAGACCAATCAAGAAAAACTTGTGGCTACAAATTCTAAAGCTATCTTTCACTCCTAACTCTCCTAAAGAAACTATTAGTCGAAATGAAGATTTTGGTTTGCTAATAGCCTCCCTACAATGGCTGAAAAAAGTAGTGGAGAAGAAGAGAAAGAATATTCCTACAATGATAGTTAGAGTGGATACAATTTCAAAGTTACTTCAAATCTCTTCAAAACCTAAGAAATCCAGGAGGATGTGAAGGATGGTGACTGACGCTACTTCTGGAAATCAAATGTTAGAAATTTTTTAGCCTATGAAGGATTTAAATGAAGATGAAATAATGGAGGCAGACTAAAAATTCACACATGTTGATATGGGGCCTCCAAAATTGGAAGGTGATGTGTACCATGCCAATTATTCAGTCAATACCTTGATTAAAAGAGTGAAAGAATAGAGGAAAAAAATATAAAACTAGAATATCAAGTCCTCGCATTGAGTAACTTTATTTCTTCCATGGCCACTCCTCCTACATCTAATGAAGCCTTAAGTTCTCAAGTAGAGGGCATCGTTGTGCTCATGATAGAGAAAATAAAAAAGGAATTTGAGCTATTCTAGAGCTGGTTGTGAGGGGATCGATAAAATATCTAGAGAGGCTATCTTCTTTTTGAATAAATCTATGCTCTTTTACACTAAAGTTGTTATTAAGGTGAAGGAGTTAGTATCAGAAGTTTAGCAGTTCTGAAAAGATCAAACTAGTCTCTATGTGCTTTTTAAGGAAATGAAAGAATTGAACTCTATGGATGTGAATATATTAATTGGTGAGTAAATTGTGAATAATCCTAAGGAGCTAGACCCTTCCTGGTTAATTTCATTGGAATAAAAATTGAATATGTATGATAATCTGGTGAAGGAAATTAATAATGCACTTGATATATTATATGAAATGTTGGGGGAAGTTAAAGAAGATTATCGTATTTTGGGAGTGGAAATTATTGACGAGTTTGATGAAAATATTCTAGATATAAAAGAGATCTCTCTAAAGTTTTGAGAAATATTCAAGAAAGAAATATTTGATCCTGCTACAATGACATGGGAGTCCTTATTGAAACTTAGTGGAATTGAGATCCACCTGAGGACATATAAATGTGGAGAAGAGAGAAGATCTCAGAAGTTGGTTGAGTGTGAAAATGCTTTGGTCACATGGAGAACTAGGTTACAGATTAATACAACTCTAGGAAGCAAAAACATCACCACAATTGTCACCAAGTACTGAGAATATAGGCAAAGAGTAAAGGGACAGGAGGCAAAAATAATTGAGAGCGAATGAGTCGGTGCTAGGAGTGGGACTGCTATTTAGTTTTTAGTTTTTATGTTATTTTCTTTAATTTGGTTCTCTTGATATTTCAAAGACTTTTTATTTTAATTTCAAAAATGGTTGTCTTCAAGAAACTATTATGAAGACAAAAGAAACTCTATGTTTTCCAGTGGATTGTCTATTATTGGAATGATATATTTTTGGATAGTTTCATTGTTGTGGAATGTTTATCTGTGAATAAATATTTTATGGTGATGGATGCATAAGGATTTCTTAGTAAAATTTAGATGATTTGGTAGTTTAATATTTTATTGTTTAAGTTGGGTGGACATTGGATGCCTTTATAAGAGGGTATGTGTAGGATCATGATGGGCCAAAAAGTGGCAATATGATGGGTATTTATAGGGTATGTGGCTGACGAATTTTTTTTACCCAAAATTGATGAAATAAAAAGGGTTTTTAAAGGAGATTCTCAGCTTTCCACCAATATAAATTATGCTTTACTTTGAATTTAATAAATAATTATTATTCATTTTCTATTTGAATTATGACTAAAGTCCTGATTAATAGGCTAATTGAAAATATCTATAGCTTTCAAATGGTATCACATTTTGGAATTAAAAACATGCACACATTCTATGCTTTGCATACTATAGGATTAAGAAAAGAAAAAATAAATTTCATGAATATTTGACCAAGTTAAGGTGGTCGACATACAATTTTTATATTTTTTAAAAGTTGTAATGAAAAATTAATATTTAATTATTTACTTGGAAAAAAATTACAAGAAAATATGTATCACATCGAGACATGAGTCCTCTACTTATGTATAAAATCTTATAAAAAAATATTATCATTTTATTATGGTTAGGGTGGTCAGACAAATGCCTACTTATTTTTTCCCTGAAATTTAAGTACTATTGCATTGAAATTTCAAATTTTCACCAAATAGATTTAAAAAAAAACCTAGTAGTTTAGAAACTACATTCAATTTGCTATAGATTCTATTTTTACATATTTTTGAAATAATATAGATAACTTATATAAATTTTTACATTAAGTTGCCTAACTCTGAATTTTCTGAATTTTTTGCCACTTAAGGGCCTTTTTTTTCCATGATGATCCTACACATATCCAAGTTATTTATGACAATTGAACTATTAGCTTTTGTTAGCTTATAACTTATAAGTTATGGATGTTGAATTGTTAGCTTTTGTTCAAGGAATGGATTAATAATATTCCTTTTGGTTATTTATCAAAGATTATGTGAATGGAAATGCAATAGGAATTTATTAGTGTGATAAGTGTTGTTCTTTAAAAATGATGTAGAATTAAATATCAAATTCAATACCATGGAATACAATATATTTTTTTTGGCTTTTCCTAACATTAGTCACTAGTCCTTAGCATTTTATAACCTTGTTGTAGAGTTCTAAATTTTCATAACCTACTGATTCTCTGACTTTTTTGACAGTTCACTTTGTTGAGTTGCAAGTCTTTCTTGGTCATCTTTCTACTCAGTGGGTTGAAGGTTTCAAAACTTCATAGTTTGGTTCTAAGGTTCAATTTGTTGAAGCAAGAATGGAAAAGAGATAAAGAAAACTTATTATTATAAATAATAACACTCTAAAGAAATGGTCACTCACCTTTTCTACTTGGTGGGTTGGAGGTTTTGAAAACTTCAAATTTTGGTTCTAAGGTTCACTTTGTTGAAGTAAGAATGGAAAAGAGATAAAGAAAATGTATTATTATAACTAATAACACTACAAAGAAATGACCACTCACCTTTTAAGTCTACGTTTTCAGCTTCACAATTCACTAACTTCTAGTTTCAAATGGAGAAGTAGAACCTCAGAACTGAACAAAATGTGTAGGAATAAATGAAACAAAATGTGTAGGAATAAATGAAACTTTCTATTGTATTGATATCAATCCATGATTCCATATTTGGAAAATTCCACGAGAATTTTAAATGGTATATTAAATATTTGGCGAATCTCACTTGCTTATACAATGATATTGATATATAATTTTCAAGGTGAAATGTGTCCTCAAATGTAATTATTTGTTAATGTTATTGGTGAAATAGGTCCTCATGAGCAACTATTTATAAATTTTAATTAGTGAAATGAGTCTTCACAAGAAACTATTTGTAAATTTTAATTGGCGAAATGGGTCATGATACAATGTTGTTTTAATAGTATTAGCAAATATGTAGGTGTTTTATTAAATTCTTTTAGGATTCCAAGTGATAATATTAGTTGGTCCAATTGAAATGCATAGTTTAAAAATGGAAAATTTTTTGCTTAAATATGCCTCATAAAAAAACTCATTGGAAAATGGACATGCATTGGACCTATAGTTTGTAAAATTTAGGCTATTTGGACATCTATTGGGTGTGAGAAATTCGCCAATTTCGACTTGGTTGATTCCTAGAATTTGCCAATTGGTGAAGATTTTCCACTAAAGTTTTCCCTAATTTCTTATTTCTTTGAAGTATGCCCCAAGCTTTTTTGTAGAAATATTGTAATCCTCGAGAGAAATGTCTCCATTTTCCTTATCAATAGTTGGGGTGGAAATGTGCACAACCCAATAAGTGGACTCATATTGAATAGTCTTTGAATCTTTTTCCCTCTTCTTTTCCTTGGGATTATTTATTGTAACCAAAAATAAATCCCAATTAGGAGCAACCATTTCTACAATAGGCTTCACCTAAAGTTCCTTCTTTATCCATTCAAGAGTAGTAGATTTCTCTATGTTAGTATCTTCTTCTTGTTTATCTTCTTGCAACTCCTGAACTTTCTTTCCCTTATCCTCTTTCTTTTTGTTTTGTTCTTCTTGTTGCTACTCTTTCTACACTTTTTATTCTTGTTGTTTCTTTTGTTGTTCTACATCCTCAGTTCCAACATCCTATAAATTTGCACTTCATGAACCTTAGGAATTTCCTCAAATGCTTCCTTTACTTATTTAGTATTGATATACAACATAGGTGGTTTTGAATCTCGAGGTTGATTATCAATAGGATATTTTGTAGAAGACTCTTCTTCTTGATGCAATTATTACTCATGTTTTTGAATAGTTGTCTTAGTAGTTTCACCCTATCAATACTCATTGTGTAGATTTCAACTTAGCTATCTTACTCTGAGCTTTGAATAATTTTTCAATCTGTTAATAAAGCTCCTTTCATTGTTTCCTCCTCAAGCTCCTTTGCAACCTTATCAATATTATCCAATTTTGCAAATGGAATTCCAGTCCTTGGAGAAGCCTTTCTTTAATATACAATTTGAGGCTTTTCTCCCAAACTCTCCACATTGATAGCCTCTTCCCTTATTTCTCCCTATATTGTATCTTCAAATTGTTCTCTAGAACAAAGCTCTTCTTCTTGAATTGTCTAATATTTTGGAGGAGAGGGAGGAACCTAGTCTATTGAAGAGGAAGCATTATTATTTGATTGGCCCCTTGTCCTTCTTCTTTTGGGTGAATCCTCAACAAAAAATTTTGTTGGTTTCCTTTTGTTTTTTGTAGGTTTCCTTTAAGGAGTTCCTTTATTCTTTTTTTCCCTTAGCTCTTTTCAAGATCTTTAAATTTATTTTCATTTAATTATCCTTCAACTTCATGAAGCTCAACCTCTTCTTCTTGCTCTATTTCTTCTTTTGATGACTAGGATTCAAGATCCCCAATTAAATCATAAGACAACTTAACTCCATCAACTTTTAATTTCATCATCTTATGATTGTCCCATATATTATTGTACCTTAGTGTAGGAGATGTAACCTCATCTAGTTCAACTACTTCTTCTGCCTAATTAATGGGAGTAACTAGTTTATTTGCTACTTCCATGTAATCATGATATCGTACTAAGTCTCCATCATCATCAACCTAATATACAATTTCAATAGGCCTATATAATCTAATCATCTCAATTGAGAGCCTAGAGTATCTTTTCCTTAATACTTCAAACTCATCCCTACAATTTTCCCAATAATCTTCTATGTGGGGCTTGCGTTTGTATGATCTATTTGCAACTTTTCTTGCCACCCCATGTGGATCAAAGTTTCTTCTATCCATATGTGTTTGTAAATGAAAGAATTCCAACTCAACCTTAGAATTCAAAGTACTAGTAGTGGCGGGGTAGGCCTCCCAACCATCAATTGTAATCAGGAACCCACCTCACATTCTTATTTCATGCATTCCTTTTAATACCTTATCAAATGCCACAAGCTATCAAGTAACTTCTACTATCATAATTTTATTTGTTGGATATCTTGGTAATCTATATGGTATGAGGGGCTAGTGTTGTATCCTAATATATGAAAACTTTTGGAATTGAATAAACCAAGAGCCATATTTATTCACCAACTCCATGGAATCATAGGAAAACATTATGTGTTGAGCCTCTTATAGAGTCCTAGTATTATGCATTAAGAAGGCATCATTGACTCTCTTGTAGTGAGAAGTGTTTGCTAGGTGTAGTTGTGGATAACACCCATAAACTTTGAGTTGCTCGGGTTCATTTCCCACTATTCCTTTGTACATTAATCTTTTATATTGGAAATTACTAGCTAGCATATAGAATAAATAGGAGGTCATTGTGATTTTTTTGGTTTTTTCCACCTCCTTCAACTACTTCTCAATATTGTTTCTCAAAAAACTAGCCAAATGGAAGTTAGTTCCTTTCTCAATCTCTTTAATCACATAAAACATCCAATCTTCAAACTAGGTATCCTTCTACAATCCCATGATTTTTCTTAATAGTGTCACCATATCATTATATTCATGTGGAAATCACTTCTATACAAATTCTTGGGAAACTTTTAGAAATATTGCATTGGCTTACAAGCCCACTTGTTATTTATGATTTCTAAATATTGATCAAGGTTATTTGTGTAAAAATTCTTTGTTGCTTCCAAAGTAAATATTGTTAATTTAGAGTGGGAAGGGATTTCAAATGCCTCTACAAGAACCTCCTTTGTGAAGTTGTCCATGATTTTTCCCTATAGGCCAACAATCTTCCTTTCATCAAACATATAGTGTTTGGCACACTCAATAATCAATTTTGGGCACTAAACTCTAGGTGAAAATCCTCTATCTTTTTCAATGAAATTCCTAACCATCTTCTTGGCCAGATCAGTGGGATTTAGCCCATGCATTCTCTTCTTAAAGTCTTCAAGGTCCACATGACCAAGGCTAATGTCTCCCACATCTCTCTAGTATGATGTGATCTTTGTTTCTAGATTAAAGTCAAACTTCATTTATGTCATTCTAGAGATATTCTCCTCACCTTGTCTTTTTTCTCACCCTTTCCTATTTGCTTGCTAGTCTCAGCTTGCATCTATTAGAAAAATATAGCCTAATTACTTGAAAGGGGGGAAAAGTGTGGGAAAATGAACAAATATCCCATAAATCATTAAAATATTCAAAACATTGCAAATTCATGAGGAAAACCATGATGTCTCTTTAAAATTGCACAAAACATCACCTTGAAAACATATGTTTAAGAACCCACCATGAAAATCATCAAATTCACCTTTGGAAAAAATTTCAGGGTTTTGGAGGTATTGTGAAGTTTGAGTATTTCAAGGCAGATATGAATCATCAAATGAAACTGCATTTTAGTAGCATTCTGAAAGATCTGAACCATTTTTGTGAAATCCAAGGGAATCAAAATCTTAGAAAATAAATACCTTCATCAATTTCAGAGAATAAAGAAATCTCTGAGGATGCTTAACTATTTCCCTTAAAAACTTATCTTTCTCCACAATTTGGCTCAGGTTTTAAATGAATTCACAAAATTTAAGGTTTCATGAAGTATTTCACAGTAGGTCCATTTCCATGAATGATTGGTTAGCAGGGAATGGTTTTACTTAGGAAAATTTCCAAAAACAATGGTGACCTCAGGTATTTTGAGGAAGCATGAATTCTTCAAAGAATGTGCATTTAGCATCACCAAACTTGTACTCTTTTAAAACTTTGGGTTTTTTGGATTTTTGTGGATTCTAAATGTTTTTAAAAAAAATTCATGACGAGTAAGAATCCATGAAGCTTATGATTTCACATGGATGTACATTCATGGATTTTCAAGAAGAAAGCACACTCAGTGGGTTTCAAAACCTTGCATACTCAATAATGGGGATTAAGTGCAAAGTTTAGGGTTTCAAGTACAAATTTTAGGGTTTTAAGACCATTGAATCTTAGACTTTCAAACTTCCTAACCCTATGTTACTTCATCATGAATCCATATGCATTCATAGTTACTTTTTTGAAAATAAAATCGCATGAAATTAGGATAATTTATGAACCCTAGCTTAATTGTTTTGACTGTAAATGCAAAGGTGCTTTGTCTTATTCAATATTAAAGTCCTTTCAAACAATTACAATATTGCAACAAGAAATATGAATTTGTGTTAAGCCCAAGCAAAGAGTATAAAATCACTCAAAACCCCCAATGCATAGTTCAACCCAGGATTCCAAAACTTGGTTGAAACATTCAAATGCTCAAGGAAAGTTAAACAAAGAGTTCAAACCACAAATCAACTCATTTAAACCATTGCAAACCTCAAATATGCAATGTGAAATGCTTTAATGCACACTAAAACCATTTCACTAAAAACCCTACATGATTTAAAGCTCATGATGCTTAGAAATGCAAAGAATGTCGTTTTAAACCAAGTTCAATAGTGACTTTACTAACCTTTAAGCTAGATAGTGACAAATAAATATGAATTTCACTTCAAAATCAGTCTTGAATGGTACAAATTACTTCTAATCTTGTGTTCTTGGGTGCCCTAGATGGTGAGAAAGCTCAAATTTGAGTATTTCAAAAGCGGAAGTGAGTAATGCGAGTGGAAATGGTGTTTTAGCACCCTTGTACCATGGAAATTAATGCCACTAATAGCATAGTTGTCACTTCGTATCACATAGTCAATTCAATTTTTTCTCATTGAAGAAGCACTTCAAAGATTAGAATCAGGCTTGGATTCAGGGATTCCAACATGGGCATATTCCATGAAGTCTAGAAACTTTGCTAATTTTAACAGATCATGAATTCTATGAGAACTGCTAATTTCACTAATTTTAGAGATAGGCAAAATCTGTGAGATTTCAAAAATCTCGAGACATAAACCACTTAGCCTAAAATTACTTAAGTGAGGCATCCCAAAAGAAATGATTAACCAATTCAATTGTTACAAAACTCTAAATCATCTCCTAGTTTGAATAAACTTTATAAACTCAAGGGAAATAGACAAAATTAAAATTTGAAGGACCTTTCTCTTAAGGAGAAAAGGAAAAAGCAACCTAAAGCACGACAGGAAAAAGAGGATGTCCCCATTTCAGATGGTGTGAGTGTGTGCAAGGCACAATAGTTTTTTGTGTTAATTAATGTAGTGGCCTTAGTTTTTTCAAACTACCATTCTACGAATAATGCTCTAATATGAAATAAATTTTGATAGTGTATACGAAGAAGATGAAAGATGACTATGGATTTGAGTTTTACGATAAAAAGATATGGATAAAAAGATATGGATATCAATAATGTTGAAACTATCATTCAGTAGAAGGAGATCTTGAAAGCATATGAGATATGGAACATATTGCACATTTATAAAATCCTAGTCCAAAAGTATGTAAGGTGGAAAGTGAGGTTAAAAGATGGAGTTGCCTTATAGAGGGATCCTTGGCTATTCAAAGTAGAATTACTATACTTTGAACTCTTAGCCCTTTTTTTTTTTTGGGAAAGTCCCAAAAGGATGGTGTTAGGGGAGAATGGTTGGGAATGGCTCCGTATGAAAATACCTAATTAGGAGCTCATCCTAGTGTGAATTCAAGTTTCAAGCTTCAAATCCCTACACTATTAGAGTTAATTTTGATGTATTTTCAAAGGATAACTCCAAACCTATTGGTGGTAGTATGGTGGTTAGAAATAAAGACAACTAGCCATAGCTCATTGGGTGGGGTACTTAGAGTTCTGGAAAGGGGTGTAATTTTTTTCCTCACAATGACAAAAGAGTAATCTAACAACTATGTTTCTAGAAATGAGAAATGAAAATTGCAATGACAATGACAACATGAGAGAAATGGGATATTTAGAGGTTGTGTTCAAGAAACGGATTATATATTCAAAATTTTAGATATATATACATGCATATATATGTATGTATATATGTATGTGTATGTGTATGTGTATGTGTATGTGTATGTGTATGTGTATGTGTATGTGTGTGTAAATATGTATGTGTATGTATATATGTATATGTATTTGTATGTTTATGTGAATGCATATATATATATATAAAGATAGATAGATAGATATATAAAACAAAATCAAAATTATAAAACATATTTCTATAATTTTATTTTAATTATAATTTACAAGAAGATTAAAAATCTAAAAAAAAAAAAAAACTTAATGATTTAAAAAATCATTGAATTTTTTATTTTATTTATAAAATAATCTTATATTACAAATTTTAACAACATATTATATATTTCATTAAAATATAATTAAATAATTTAATTTAATTTTTTATTGATAATATTTTTTTGATTGTTGACAACAAAAATCAATATTATTTTTTATATTTTCTGTCAAATAAATAAAATATTTTTACAAAAACAATTTAATTATTAAATAATTTTATAAATTCATACTAATTTTACTAAAAATATTTTACCACAACAAAAAAAAAAAACTATTTTTTAAAAATATTATACATGTCAACAAAAATGTTTAAAAAACTATTTTGCGAATTCATGTCAAACAATCGTTAAGAATTTAATGCTTAACTGTATTTACATGGCAAATAAGAGGCGTTACCCATTCCAGAATATGCTATTTCAGGTTGCTGACAGGGAGTTACAAATTACTACAATTGATGACAGTTTTCCTGCTACACAATTTAATGATGGCTGGTAACACCCAACTTTGCAGAGGCGTTTCATTCTGAGGTGGCTATCAAGAATTTTTAAGTTTGAATATTCATGTGTAAAACTGCAGCAGTTGTAGAGGGATCCATCTTGTTTCCTCTCATTTAGAAAAAAAACTGCTTTGATAGGGTTTGTTAATATTTTTCCTGCAAACTCTACAAATTTGTTCTCATCGGGATAGTTGAAAGCACGACACAGTTTGTGCGGAATCCTGAGGTAAGTTGTTTGGCATAATTTCAATGAGCTTTTTCTTGGTTATGTTTCTATTTCATTTAAAACAGTTTTGTTTTTATCTGTTAAATCTATGGCTGTTTTCATCTAAGCGTAGGGTTTATAAATAAATTTTTATTTTTTTTTCCATAGTGTACGATACCGTAGGTTTTCATGATGAGCAGCAGGGGTGAGTACCCACGAGAGCTACGCCACGAGATGATTTCAACTCATGCTGGAGAATCCTTTGGCATAGCAGTCACATGCAGTGCCGCCTTTGAATTTATCAAAAAATCTTACAATTGTCGCACCGGGTTGCGGGAGTGTTTCATTGCTGGAACCCAAGCGGTTCGAATGAATACTCCACGATCTGCGTGTGGTTATACAGTTGCTTCTGTGTTGTTTTACACAATAGAACATTATGCATATTATCTGAGACAAAAAGAAGACCCCTGGAATATTATCATCGCAGGCCTTGGTGCAGGAGGGTTTCTTGGGATGCGTTATGGGCCAACAGCAATAGCTGATCGTGGCATCCTTACGGCCTTTCTTGATCGCTCATGTACAATGCTAGAGCGGTTTGTAGACCGCTTTAGCAAGTCCAACTGATATAAGGCTTTGTTGGTAGAGATTACTCATGAAACTTTATTTTTGCAGAGATTATTTATTGGTTCATATATATTTTAAATAATTTTCATGAGGATAAATTTGAAGTTTGAGTAATTATACAATATTTGATTTTATTTGTTATTTTATTTTTCTAATTTTTTTTATAGAGATCTAGACAATATTTTTTCATATCATCTTTTGGTTTAAAATAACATTTGACAAACTAACACAATATAAATATAGATAAAATGAATCATCATCAATACTTTATTACATTAGAGGTGTATTACAATGGCATCCATCAAAAAACAAAATTCAATGTAAAGAAAAATTCTTTAGTTTGAATTTGACGTTCAAATGACATGCAACTAGCAGAACTACATTCATTGTATGTAGATGTTTTTTCAAACAGATTTAAAGTAAAATTAAAATGGTTTTAAATCATTTGATATCTTATTCACTCTAAAATACTTA
Source organism: Sequoia sempervirens (assembly GCA_007258455.2). Classification (NCBI taxonomy): domain Eukaryota; kingdom Viridiplantae; phylum Streptophyta; class Pinopsida; order Cupressales; family Cupressaceae; genus Sequoia; species Sequoia sempervirens. The sequence goes on along the minus strand of VDFB02252616.1, from coordinate 85,319,279 downwards.
TTTTTTATATCATAATAAATTTTCTAATTTTTCATTTTTATTATATTAATACTAAAATTTAATATTAATAATTATAATAAATTTAATTTTATCATTTTTTTAATTTTAAAATCAATTTAATTAAAAGAATAAATTAAAACTAAATACTTAGTGTCATTTAATAATTTTTTAAATTTTTCGGGTGGACATCTATTTATAGTAGTAAATAAATACATTTTTTTATAATCATAAAAAATTTCAATCTATTTATTTGTAATTTTTTTTTAAAAGAACTTTCAATTGTTTTTAGTTTTTTTTGCTTTATTTTTAAAGCTATTTTATTCATAAATTCCTCTATTAAAATAAATTAAAACTAAATACTTAGTGTCATGTAATAAATTTTTAAGTCTTTAGAGTGAACATTTATTTATAGTAGTAACACAAATATTTTTTTAATAATTATAAGAAATTTCAACGTATTTATTTATAACATTTTTTAGTTTTTTTCAATAGTGTATTTATTTATTTATATTTATTTTTCAATAGTTTTTAGTTATTTTTCTTTATCATTAAAGCAATTTTAAATATGTTTTCCAAAAATTCATAGTTGCAGGTTTGATCTTATCTTAATTGACAATTGTATCACGCTTGTTTAAAAACATATGTATTGAAAATAAATTATAATTAAAATCAGTCAATTCAAATTTCACAGGGAACTCATAAGACAACTAAGCATCTTTGCATTTAACCTCTAATTATTTGATTGATTGAAATGGTGATAATATATGGTTAGTTTACTATTGTTTTGAATAAATTGATGAAAATAGGTGCCTCGAGAAAAGATAACTCTCAGTGTATTTTATATATATTAATATTTAATATATGTATACTAGTTTTTAATACTCAAAGAATTTTTATTTTTTTCACTACTTATTATTTATTTTGTAGGTTATGTGCTAGTGTATGCCAATGTGAGCTTACATTATTAAGAAATAATATTACATTATAGTGTCTCTAGCATTTATCATCCCCTTTAGTTCAAATCAAATTCAAATTTATGAAATGTGGACAACAAAGGTGGATTTCATATTTTTCGACAATATGACAATGTTCATAAGGTGGATTTACATGCAAATTATATAGGTGTAAGAAGCATTTATGATATTGTAAGAGGTGTCAAAAAGAAATTATGATAGTATGTAAGAAGCTGGTTGTTTTTTGGATTTAGAAAGTTATTTTTCATTTTAGAAGGTTGCTTTTGTCCTCTACTGAAATTGGAAATCCAAGTTCATGAAAAGTCTTGAATCTCTTATGAATATTCTTCTAACTTTTGACACATTTTATAAAATATCTTTTACATATAAACAAGTTTAAGAAGACTCCAGCTAAAAAAATATTATAAATTGTTTAGAAATTTCCACTTTCCTTCTTGCAACATTTAACTTTTTCCTATTTTGAATTCTTTCATGGATAAAAAACCTTCGAACTATTTGATTTTCCACCTTTTATTTTTTGATTTTTTGTACTTTAATATGGATATTTATAACTTGTTTTACATTGATGAAAGGTGGAGTCACGTTGCTTCTTTCGACACTCACTAGCAAAATTTCTATACTTGTGACAATAATAACATTGGACATAATTTCTTTTGTCATACCTTTTATCTGAACTATTATTCTTCTTCTGGTTTTGGTTTCATGACTATGAGCTACTAGGCTCCTATTGGCTATTTGTGTCTCCTCTTCCTGTACTGCTTCTTCCTCTGCCTCTTTGACCTTTGCCTCTACTATTTCTTCCTCTTCCTTGACCTCTTCCATTGGTCTGAGCTTTGAAAACTTGCTCCAGGGAAGGAGAAAATCTATTCAACCACTGCTCATGGATTTGTAGTGAATCCATCAACTCATATATAGTCATTTGAGACAAATCATACTACATAATCAAACTTGGTAGGAAACATTCTTAGTATTTTCTCAAAAATCTTTTGCTCTTCCATTGTTTCTCCATTGACTCTCAGCTGATTTATCAAAGTGGATACTTTAGTGTGGAAATAAAAAATACTCATTATCCTTCATTAGTAGAGTCTCAAAAATTCTTCTCAAGAGTTGCAACTTAGCTAATCTCACTCTACCTATCCCCTTATAATTGTTTTGCAGAATTTCCCAAGCCTGTTTCTCATAGTTTCATGCAACAATGCATGGGAAAATAGCCTCACTCAAGGCTACCTCAATCAAACTGAGGGATTTTGCATCTTTCATCCTAGTTTCTTTCAACTGATTTTTTTGTGCATTTGAGAGGGCTGAAAATCCATTTGTGTCTATGATATCATTGAACCTATTGATAACCAATTCCCATAGGTCATTAGCAACAAATATTGTCTTAATCTTCTTAGCCCATATATCATAATTCTTCCCATCAAAAGTTGGTGGCTGCTACCATCCTTTACTCTCACCACCTGCCATTTTTCTCTCTCAAATATGAGAAAATTGATTAATTTCTAGATAACCTAGGGCTTTACCCACAATAAAAGAACTACCCAAAAAAGTAGGGCTCTGATACCACTTGTTGGTAGGCAGGGCACAACAATTAAAAAAACATAGATGTTGTGTTGTAACAAATTCAATGAAAAAACAAAAAATAGAAAAAAACACATAGAAATTTGTGCAGATTTATATATTCGTCATTTTCTTTTCAAAATTACAAAAACTCAAAGTACATGCTCTGTTTTCACTTCAAAATAAAACATAAACTATTTGGACTATTGTCCAATACAATGGTGTTGCACTCACATCTATACTGCTGCTTACTACAGTGTTGAAACTACTTCTGTTAAACAACTGTTGTATTGTAACTGGTTGTTGCGTCTAGTAAACATTCCCTTATGCTATCTCGTTGTTCTATGCTGAACATGCCTTCTACTATTGCAGGCTTCTCCAAAATATGAAATGAAAACCTTCTACAAAAACCAAGGGTTGCATTCTATTTGTTTGCATATGCAAGCTCAAAAAATTAGTGCTTCATTTTGAATTCCAAATTACCTACCAATATTAATTGTTGTAGGTTCAACTAGCTATAGGTATATGTTGGGGGAAAGTTGAGGTAATTCCCAAAAAATCTGACATGGGGGAAGACATCCTCTGATGAGGATTAAATATTTCTAACACTTCCATGCCAAAAAATAAACATAAAAAAAGTTGAAGATATGATATTCATCAAGAAGAAAATGATTACCAATGTGAAATATTGTATAAACATATTTATTGAGAACATAATCAATCTTAAAAGTTTACATTAGGCATTTTCTATCATGTTAAACTAACCACAAAGAATGAAATGTGCAATACTTTAGGAACTTCTTAAGCTAGAAAAGTGTATCAATGAAATTAAAAATGAAGCAACACTCATCTATTACATAAATGTGAAATTTGAAAATGTGGTTATGCAACATAGAATAAAATAGAATAGCGGATGACATATACAAAAAAATATAACTAGTTTAGTGCTCATCACATCATATAAAAATGCAAAAGAATAGATAAAATGGAATGTATTATTGACTGAGATAATCACAATGTACATAGTCTTGAATATGTAAGTATGAATCTCATCAGATATGATAACATTTTTAGTTTCTGAAACTAAATGGCTAAATGGATCATTGGGTCAAGCTTATTCAAGTTCAAAATGCCAAGCCATTACCTATGTCATGAAATCCATGCCTATATGCCCAAGATATTACCAAGTTATTAACTTGACAATTGAACATTTAGTGATCCCCTAAATATCTAGTTATAAGGACAACTTTTTGATAGAGAGAAAAACATAAATACTCTAATCATTTTGAATATCAAAAACACTACCAAAGCTGCTCCAAATGCAAGTTCGAAGAAGTATTCCTGCAAGAATCATCATTAAAGAAGAAATGGAGTGTAATTAACTCACATCAAAGAGAAGAGTCAGAAAAACAATTATGACAACCAAGAAATTATAATATGTATCGACTAAATCTTACTGTTCTTTGAAATATTGTAAAAGCACATAACTAACACACAAATAACAACCAACCAGTATATGTAGATTGATAAACTTTCCATTGGTTTTATAAGCTATGAAATATCAAAAAAAATTGATGAAGGTGAAATAGACAATCTGTAATCCAATTCCCATGTCAAGAGGTGATGGTAATTGTATCCAAAATGAAACAATGTTAGTCTCTGGCTTCACATCCTTAGACATAATGGCAAATAGATGCAAGGCCGTAAATGGTATATATACTTTGAACCAACATTTGCATTCCGATATTCCATACCGACACAAAAATTGTAGTTCACTCTCCTACATTCAAACATTTAAATAAACATCATTACACAATATGAGCAACCTAATTTAGAATTTAAAATTTTGGTAAAAAATAAGCCCAATAAACCCTAACCATAAAAAACTAGCTTTTCCATTTATAAATAAATACCAAATCTACACATACGACAAATCAAAGTGAAAGAAGTAGCAAAAATCAACCAATGCAAATTATCAGTGACTTTGTGCTTGAAGCCAGCTGGAGGGTAGACTTGCCTCTCCACCAACTCATTCTAAAGGCTATTACAAGCTATCCTACTCAACTCGTGAATTAAACACAAACATATACATATTGAATATATCCTTCCCAAAAAACAAAAAAAAAAGAAGTTAAAGAATAACAAATTCTGTGAGAGTTGGAGGTGCCGCTCATGGTGGCCATTGTTGATGACAGACATAAATAAATGTAAACAAATGAGTCAACCCTAAATTGTTGGAACTATCTGGTAATTTCTACTGCCTTCATCTCCTTCAACCGTCAGCATTAAATTCCCCAACTATACCACTATCCACAATAAATCCTCCATCCAGAAATATCAACAGTCAATGATCACACCTCATCTAGAATGTCTGCGATAAGAGGCAAGAAAGAAATGTGAGCAATCTTATGGAGATTTCTAAAGACTTCATTGTTCTGAAGATAATTTTTGGAGACTTCTATAGACCTCTATAAATAGAGGCAATTGTAATCGTTTTTGATTCAAGGGAAGCAATAAAAATTGAGTTTATTGTGCCGTAGCACATTCACTTCTCTGTTTTGTTTCTGTCTCTGCCCACATCATAGTGGTATCAGAGCAGGTCGTTGGGAGAGCCAGGAGGTGTGGAAAGATTGCTATGCAGAAGTTAAAAGAAGAGGAGTAAACAAGAGGATCGATGTCTGAAGATTTGTAAAGGTTGTAGCCTTAAGACAAGTTAAGCCAATCACTATCTGTAGCAGACAAAGGGAGATTGTTGTTTTATGAAGAAACCACATAATCGTTGTAAAAGGTGAACATAGGTAATGATATGAGCTTTAGCTTGTGAATTTATGAAGGGTTTTTCGTTCACAAGATTGTGATAGAAAATCTGTGTTACTCTAGCTGGGGTTTGAAGTATTTTTTTAAAACGACATCAGGCATGTATCAACAACCTATGATTCCAATATTTTCTGGCAAAAATTATGATAATTGGGCTTTTAGAATGAAATTAACATTTGATTCATATGAGTTATCAGACATAGTTTCAAATGGTTATACTGAACCACAAGATGAATCTACTTTGAGTGCTAATGAAAAGAAAAAGCTTGATGAAAATAGGCAAAAGAATAGAAGGGCTTTGCAGATAATTGGACAGGCATTGGATGATTCAGTTGTTGGAAGGATTAAACCAGCCACTATAGCCAAGCAAGCATGGGACATTGTAGAGACGACATATCAAGGTACTACTAAGGTAAAAAATACCAAATTACAAGCACTTAGAAGAGAATTTGAAAATTTGCAAATGAAATTTTTTGAATCAATAGACCAATTCACATATCGTGTTACGAATTTGGTTAATCAAATAAGCCAAAATGGTGATGAGCTAATAGATCAAAAGGTTGTAGAAAAGTATTTAAGAAGTTTGCCTAGAAAATTTGATGCAATTGTTGTGGTTATTGAGGAATCTAAGGATTTGGCTACATATTCTATGGATGAGTTGGTTGGTTCTTTGAAAAATTATGAAGACAGGTTGAACATAAATGACAATACCTCATTGGAGAATGCATTCAAAACACAAATGACATTTGGCAGAGGCAGAGGAAGAGGAAATCCTGGATTCAGAGGAAGAGGAAGAGGAAGATATAATTACCAAAGAGAAGAAAGGAGGAGTCCAGATCCAGGAGGAAGGAGAAATCAAAGTTTCAACTCAAGAGGATGCAATAACTATTAGGCACCACAAATGTATGATAAGTCTAATGTTCAATGTTATTATTGCAAGAAGTATGGTCACTTGGCAAATGAATGTCGAAAGAAACAAGCAGATATGGGAAAACAAAATGCAAATTTCTCTGAGAGTAGTTCTGAGACATTGTTTATTACTTGTAATGTAGCTCAAGAAAGTACGAGTAACATTTGGTTTCTTGATAGTGGTTGTAGTAATCATATGACTGGAAATAAAGAGTTGTTTGAGAATTTGGATACTTCAGTTAAATCAGAAATTAAATTGGGTAATGATAACATAGTGGAAGTCATGGGAAAAGGTGCAATTAATGTAATAACAAAACTTGGTAAGAAAACTATTCCTGATGTTTATTTTGTACCCAGTTTGAAGCATAATCTCATAAGTGTGGGATGAATCACTCAAAAGGGCTATAGAGTTGCTTTTGAAAACAATGTGTGCACTATATTTGATATTTCTCCTAGTAACATGGTGATTGCCAAGATTGAAATGACAAACAACAGAATGTTCCCACTTCGCATGAAAAGTGAAATGGTGGAGGAGATTGGAGCAAGTTTCAAGGCATCAAGTCAAGATCAAGCATGGAAATGGCATTTAAGGTATGGCCATCTAAACTTCAAAGGATTATGCTTGTTGCAAAGGAAGAATATGGTAAGTGGTTTACCCTCCATTGAAGCACCATTGAGTACGTGTGAAAGTTGTATTTTGGCTAAGCAACATAGAGAGAGTTTTCCAAAAGAAATCTCATAAAGAGCTTGGGCACCTTTAGAAATTGTGCATACATATTTATGTGGTCCAATGCAAACCCCATCATTAGGGGGGAGCATTTAGTTTCTAACATTCATTGATGACTTTAGTAGAAAAACATGGGTTTATTTTCTTAAATACAAATCTGAAACATTTGGTAAGTTCAAGGAATTCAAGGCATTGGTCGAGAAACAGAGTGGCCTATCCATCAAGGTATTGAGATCAGATCGAGGAGGAGAATACAAGTCAAATGAGTTTTTGGATTATTGCAGGTATCATGGAATAAAGAAGCAATTCACTAAAAGTTACACACCTCAGCAGAATGGTGTTGCGGAAAGGAAGAATCGAACAATAATGGAGATGGCAAGGAGCATGTTGAAAGGTAAGAATCTACCTAATGAGTATTGGGCTGAAGTAGTTGCTTGTGTAGTTTATATCTTGAATAGGAGTCCAACAAAGATTGTGAGGGACATGATTCCACAACAAGCATGGAGTGGTAAGCATCATAGTGTTTCTCATTTTAGAGTATTTGGTTGTATTGCATATGCACATGTGCCTAAAGAAACAAGGAGTAAATTGGATGATAAAAGTGAAAAATGTATTTTTATTGGTTATGATGAGCAATCTAAGGCATATAAGTTGTTTAATCCTATAACTAAGAAAGTCATTGTAAGTAGAGATGTTGTATTCAAAGAAGAGGAATCTTGGGATGGAAATATAGACAAGAAAATTGTAGGTATAGGAACAATACCATATGAAGAACAAGAAGAAAAAGGTCAAGGAGAACAAGGAAAACAATCAAATGAGCAAGAAGGAACACAGTCAAGAAGTCCACAAGGAGAAAACTTACAAAGGCAAGTTGAGCAAGGAGAATCATCAAGTCCACAAGTAAGTAATGACTCAAATCCTACACTTGCATCATTAAGACCAAGACTAAGAGGTGAAAATATTAGGAGCTTGCAAGATATATATGATCAAGGAGATAGGATAGATTTGCAATCAAATTTTGCTTTATTTGCTCAAGATCCTATATATTTTGAAGATGCAATTAAGGAAGAACATTGGATTAATGCAATGAATGATGAAATGGAATCTATTGAGAAAAATGATACATGGGATCTAGTTGACTTACCTAAGGATAAAGAATGCATAGGAGTGAAATGGGTTTATAAAACTAAGTATAAGGAAAATGGAGAAGTTGACAAATATAAGGCAAGATTAGTAGCCAAGGGATTTGCACAAGAATATGGAGTTGATTATAATGAAACATTTGCACCTGTAGCAAGACTTGATACTATTAGAATGGTACTAGCTATTGCAGCCCAAAACAGTTGGAAGGTTTATCAAATGGATGTCAAATCAGCTTTCTTGAATGGATATTTAGAAGAAGAGGTTTATGTGCAACAACCACCAGGATATGAAATAAAAAGTTATGGAAACAAAGTTTACAGGTTGAAGAAGGCACTTTATGGATTAAAGCAAGCACCAAGAGTGTGGTATAGTAGGATAGATTCATACATGATAAAGAATGAATTTAGCAGAAGCACTAGTGAACCTACACTATACACCAAAGTCAATGAACATGGTCAGATTTTGATTGTTTGCTTATATGTCGATGATTTGATCTTTACGGGTAATCTTTCTATTGACATGTTTAAATCAGCAATGAAAAAGGAATTTGAGATGACAGATTTGGGTTTAATGAAATATTTTCTTGGCATTGAAGTCACTCAGAATGATAAGGGCATTTTCATTTGTCAAAGTAAATATGCAAAAGATGTTTTGAGGAGGTTTAGATTGATAAATTGCAGTCTAGTTTCCACTCCTGTGGCAATAGGAACAAAACTAAGTAGAGAAGATAATGAAATGGATTATAATTCAACTATATTTAGAAAATTGGTTGGTAGTTCAATGTACCTCACAACAACTAGGCCAGATATAATGTATGGAGTTAGTTTGATTTCTAGATTCATGGATGCACCAAAAATTCACATTGGCAAGCAGGAAAAAGGTTATTAAGGTACATTGCAGGAACTATGAATCATGGTATATTGTATACTACGGATAATTTTCAATTGGTTGGATACACAGATAGTGATTTTGTAGGAAGTATTGATGATAGAAAGAGTACATCTGGATATGCATTTCATCTTGGAACATGAGTTGTGGCATGGGCGTCAAAGAAACAACCAATAGTGACAATCTCCTCAGTAGAAGCAGAGTATGTTACAGGTACATCAGCAGCATGTCAAGCAGTTTGGATGCGAAGAATCTTGAAGGATCTAATGCATGAGCAAGAGAAGCCTACTACAATATATTGTGACAACAAGTCCACCATTGCACTATCAAAGAATCATGTTTTTCACAAGAGGACAAAACACATTGACACTAGATATCACTTCATTCGAGAATTGGTCAACAATGGAGAACTCAACCTACAACATTGCAGATCAAAGGAGCAACTTGCAGACATATTCACAAAGGCGTTATCACAAGAACAATTTGAATATTTGAGAGAAATATTGGGCATTGTAAATATTGATGTAATTAGTTGATAGTAGAAATTAGGGGGGAGTGTTGGAACTATCTGGTAATTTCTACTGCCTTCATCTCCTTCAACCGTCAGCATTAAATTCCCCAACTATACCACTGTCCACAATAAATCCTTCATCCAGAAATATCGATAGTCAATGATCACACCTCATCTAGAATGTCTGCGATAAGAGGCAAGAAAAAAATGTGAGCAATCTTATGGAGATTTTTGAAGACTTCATTGTTCTGAAGACAATTTCTGGAGACTTCTGTAGACCTCTATAAATAGAGGCAATTGTAATCGTTTTTGATTCAAGGGAAGCAATAAAAATTGAGTTTATTGTGCCGTAGCACATTCACTTCTCTGTTTTGTTTCTGTCTCTGCCCACATCATAAATAAAAAACCTACATTTTATAGAGGAGTAGAGAATATATTATTGGCAGTGAGAATCCCTTGCAAGACGAAGATTATTTGAGGCTCTAAGATGAAAATGAAAATGATGATCTACTTCACCCGCTTCATTTGAATAGAAATGATGGATCAATGTACTTTCATCAAAATGTTGAACATAAACAAGGCACGTGAACTGCTTTGCACAATGCCACATAGCAGCTACAGTGACACGTGCCCTACGAGAAAAAAAAAACAAAAACAAAAAACTTTAGGCTATGGTTTAAATTTTTCAATCCCTTCTTTTCATTCGCCATTCTTTTTCCTCTATTTTAGACAAATGGAAATTCCAATAATCAACTAGGAAAATTATAGTCATCCAATAAGAAATATGAAATTACCATTTAAATAAACCGCAGAAATCCAGTCCAAGGTAAAACTTTAGACTACAGGACAATTTTTTTGTTTTGTATGACGACTTGCTCAAAGGCCATGAAGAATGCTTATAAGCGAGTGCAAAATGTGGAAGCATTATCCAACCACGTGCCTAGTTTCAGGTCCATGTGTCATTCCTTAGAAAATAAATAAAACATTACAAAAACATTCATAACACTTTTTCCTCCCCTCATGATTGGATAACCTGTTTAAAATTATTGTTGTAAAAAATAAAATCCTAGGAAATTAGGCACTCGCCAATAGAGAGGGAGATAAATAGTAATTTTTTTTTAGCAAAATAAATAAAAAATCCAAACTTTGGATTAACATGATAGTATATCTCACTTGGTTCTCAAGGCACAAATAAATTTTCTCTTTGCTCAATCAAAAACATTGGTCTCCTACTATAAAGACAGAGACTAATAATCTAAACCATATCTTAAATGATATATACAAATATTCACTTAAATAATCTGTATGATATCTGAAATTCATAGAAATAATCTATATATAGTTGCACAAAACTCTTATAATAATGAACGTCAAAGCAATGAAAAAAATGACACAAAGAAAAAAAGAAAAGTGAAAACAACAACTAAATAATTGACTTGCATCCCTACCCAAAAATATCCATAATGGAGGGGGCCACAAGAGCAAAGCAAAAATGCTGCCCACCCACTTTTAGAGCTAGAAAAATGAATAGGAAATATGGTTGAAACTAAGTCATCTCCCTTGATTAGATATTGTATACACCACGAAGAAAAAAACAATAAGTTCACTTGTTTCATCCAGAAAGGTATCAAGTATTTAGTATATTAAGGGTCTCATATGCAAAATACTGATATCTATCTATCATAAGCCCAAATCACAACCTTGACAATGTTGGTGAGTAATTAATTTCTCCCACCAAATCTCCACGAAACATCAACCAATTTGAAACTGCATTTAAAATAGAAGGTTCCCACCACCAATCTAGATAAATCTTCCACCGACCAATAGACCATCTTCTACGCATGTGTTTTTTACGTGCAATATTTCTAGAGAATTCTAAAGACCTCTTTAAAATAAGCATCATGTAATGCGTTTGAGCATCAGTGGCAAGATGATCAAATGATCATAAGAAGAGGAATGTCGTAGCATTCAAGAGAAGATGTAATAGTTACTAAATTGATTAATGGAATTGTGTTGTAGCACTTGAGGATTTTGTGTTCTGTTTTCTTGTGTTGTATTTCTGTGTTTATGTTTTTCCATCGACCACCTACAAGTGGTGTCAAAGCCGATGGTGAATTGTCCGAGCTAAAGGTGTGTAGCAATGTGAAGAAAGATCGTTGAAGTCGGTGTCGCCGATCATGGTTGCCAAATCGGAGATTTGAAGATGATCAAGGACTAAGCGTAGAAAAAGTGGAAGCCTTTGAAACTGTAGCAAACTGCAGAATTTTGTGAGGAGCCACCTCTGAAATGAAGCCGGAAGGAGAAAACGTTATGATCACAGTCCGCAAATAAGAGTTTGTGTCAAGCTTGAAATCATAGAACTAAAAGTTTGGTTGTCGTCCTTGGAAAGTAGCAGCTGTAGTTTGAAAGAAATCTAATTTTAAAAGAAAAAGCCGTTTTTTGGAGAGATCAGCTATTTGATGTTAAATTTGTAGCAAGGAGACTTTAGAAGGAGATCACATGAAAGCATTAAAGTCTCTGCAGTAAAAGTGTGGATTGCTGAAGACTGAGGATTGAAGAAGGCATTTATTCAAGCTTATAGTGAGTCGCTGAAGAGAAGCTGTTGTTTAGAGGATCACATGAGAAGTAGCTGTCAAAGTTGAAGAATCCAGGCGCAAAAATAAAGTCCTAGAATAAGAGGAGTTTGGTTGTTGATTGTTGGTTTGCCGCCTTGTATGTTGCAGACGCTGCTAGGAGATTGCAAGCATTAAATTCATTTGAAAAAAAAAAAAAAAAATCGCTATTTTGAATGTGTATGTAGGTGAAGACATAGGTATCATTGCCAGTTGAACTGGGTCGCAGAAGTGTATGAACCAAGTAGATCGCTGACTAACAAAAGAGGAATTTTTTTGAAGATTGTAGTCTAAAAATTTTATGCACGCTGGCAAAAACAAAGTGTTTGGAGATCACAGTGAATATAGTGAATGAGACTGAATTTTTGCATGGCAAGGAGGTAATTGATTAATTGCTGTTGTTATAAGATTTGAGAGCATATTGTTATCCTAGATTGTGGTTGTATTCAAGTGTGTTTGTTGAGGAAGAGGTATCCAGTGAGTTTCATTTGATTATATTTCAATGGGAAAAGCTAATAGAGTAAAGAAAGAGAAAATAAATAATTTAGAATAAGAACTAATAAAGGTGAAGAAAGAAAATACAAGTTTAAAATGTGAAAAGGATCTTTTAGAAAAAAGAAAAAAAATGGCAAAATTAAGAAAAGAAATGGGAGTAGAAAAATGTAAACTTTTAAATGAAATTAGTGATTATACATAGGCAATTGAAGAGCTACATGATAGGTTAAAGTTTGTGGAAGAAATACATAATTGGCAAATGAAGGAATCATGCAAACTTGAAGAAAAGAATAAAGAGCTTGAAGAAAAGATAAAATTGTTTGATGAGATTAATAAAAGAAATGAAGAACTAGAACAAAGAGGGAAGTTGATTGATGATTTAAAGGAGAAGTTAAAGATGTTTGATGAAGTTAAAATAAAGAACGATGATTTGGAAGAGAAAATAAAGAAATTAGAAGAAGAAAATAGTTTATACACAAATGAAATATCAAGATTGAATGAAGAGAATGAATGTATGAAGGAAAAGAAATCGACATGTGATGTTATATGTGGTATAGAAGATTTGGTTGGTTCAATTGATGAATCAAGTGGTTTATGTAATGTTGCTCAAGTTGTTCATGATGAAGAATGTGAAGATGAAGTTGATAATGTGACTGATTCTACAAATCATATTAATAAGAATAATGTTGGTTTGCAAATCATGAAGAGAATGGGATATAAAGGCCGAAAATTAGGTAAGCATGAGCATGGAATGAAAGAGCTGATTGAACCAGTTATGAGGTTAAAATATGAAGGCCTTGGATATGTGAGAGGTAAATGAAATGTTTCAAATTTAGAAAAAATTGTTTGAGAAGTGCATTGTATTCAATGTTCACATAGTAATAGAAAAGGGCATATAAAAGATACATGTTGGGACCTACATCTGTGCAAGATTTGTGGTTTAAGAAATCATTCAAAGAAAATGCGTTGGCAAAGAGAGAACCAAAATACAGGAAGCATACAAATGGATTATGGATGGACTTTTGAATCAAATTGGAAAAAGATTACAGGCATGATAAAAAAAATTGTTCAGGTATAAAATTTCACATGTAAAAGTTGATAGCAATCATGGCAAGTTTGAAGGCACAACAAATACTTTTGGCAAGGCATCTATAGATGGAAAATTTTCAGGAAGTTGTATATTGAAGGTTTGAGAGACTACCGCAGCATCAGTTGGACAAAGACAAAGCAATTGTCAGGCATGAATATCATCAAGAAGGCAAAGAAAAGGATTTGAAGAAGTCTGAAGACTTGGTTGCAACCATAAGGCAAAGAAGAGAAAGAAGACATTAGTTAATGGAAAAAGAGATTGGAGAATTCTGCAACATTCGTGGTAGAAATTGAGGGGGGTGTTGGCGAGTAATTAACGTGCAATATTTCTAGAGAATTCTGAAGATCTCTATAAAAAGGCATAATGTAATGGATCAAGCATGGGGTGGCAAGATGATCAAGTGATCATAAGAAGAGGAATGTCGTAACATTCAAAAGAAGATGTAATAGTTACTAAACTGATTAATAGAATTGTGCTGTAGCACTTGGGGATTTTGTGTTTTGTTTTCTTGTGTTGTATTTCTGTGTTTATGTTTTTCCATCCACCACCTACAAAAAATAAACTAAAAACGCAAACTTTCATCTTCACCTTCACAGGGTAATTAAAAATTAAAACAAGTTTCCCATGTAAATTTGATGGCTAAATATAAAAATCTCAGTCTTCAACTTCAGCTTTATAATATACTAACCAAATCCTGACAAATTTGACAAGAGACATCTAAATCCCATGCCTAACAAAATAAGTTAGGGTCTTGAATGCAAACCTGTTGAATAATCTAGTCGTGATCTAAAACAGCAACCTAAGTCGTGGAAGTTATATCACAATTAACAAATTCTATCAGATATCAATTAATTTAAAAACCTTGCGCTTCATAAAGGGAGTCAACCACTTATTTACAAACATAACCTAAAATCACAACCTTCACCTTTACGTAATGAATCTAAATGAACCAAGCCACTTCCTCTGCTAAACAAAATTAAAATATTATCAATTTTGCTATAGCAGATTTAAACATATCGGTTTAAACGAAAATATTATCAATTTTACAGTAACAGATTTAAACATATTGGTTTAAATGAACCAAGCCACTTCCTCTGCTAAATAAATTTAAATTATTATCAATTTCGCTATAGCATATTTAAACATATTGGTTTAAACGAACCAAGCCACTTACTCTGCTAAACAAAAATAAAATATTATCAATTTTACACTAACAGATTTTAAATATATCGTTCTCTGAGCTAGATTTTTAAGCATTTTCCAAATAATCCATTTTTACACTTACATTTCACCAACGAATCCATAACATAACAAAAACCCTAAGTCCCACTCCTATCGAACTCGATGAAAATCCCTTAATTCTTGGAAATACGAGTGCATAAATGATCTCAATCGAACGATTTCAATGAAAAAAGCTCTAAAAAGAAAAACAAGAGCAAAATCAGGAACAATATAGATAAATCTGCATACAAATGCAATTAATAACCGAGAACATTTACCTGGATTGAAATTATCTCTCCCTGCGATTGCCCAAGAACTCTGAATTAATGAAGCGGAAATAGCGGTGGAAGTGAAACGAACCCTCTCTGTTTGATTATAGGAGCGCCGATTTGGAACTTAATTTAAAAATATGTAAAATAATTTAATTAATTAAATAAACTAATGATCAAATTTTTTTGATATAAATGTATTTGTAATTTTTTTTTTAACAAATTTACTTAATTTATTTATATAATTTGATGATTTCAAGATAAACAAGAGTTGCAGGGCAGCGAAGTTCCTGCCAAAAAGTTATAGAATAGTTAAAATAGTTATGTTTTAATTAGTTGTGTTTGGTAAGTTTTAACAATAATGTTGATAAAACAAACAAATAAATAAATAATAGTTATAGCTATAAATCATTTCTAAAAAAATGAAATGTACTTATTTATGTGAAGACTAAATACAATTCTTATCTCTGGCTAAAGAAATTTAAATTGAATAGAGAAATAAATATAATTTTATGTAAAAGACTAAATAGAATTATTACTCCATCTAAATTTTAAATTGAATGGAGTGATGGATTTAAGCTCAAGGTCTGATTGGGTTTTGGGAGATTTAAAAACAAACAAAAGTATTGCTTGGACCAATGTGGAATGAGGAGTCCAAAAGTTGTAGTTGGAGGAGCAAAAACAAAAAATAATACACAACAGTGAGATGAAAAAAGAGAAAGGCATTGGGTATGATGTCTGTGTGCAGCAAAAACAAAGAAAAGTGTCATTTAAAGGAAGCAATTAAATTTTTTTTTTTTTAAAAGCCAGATAGAGGGGTTGCTGCAACCATGTTCAAACATTTCAAAATTCAAAATTGTAGATAGAGACTAGAATATATATATTAGTAATTGATTAAAAATAGATGTCTTGAAAATGATATGTCAAGGCTTATTTTATATATATTATTAAAATTATATACAGAGCATGACCACAAAGACAAAATTATTAGAATTAGGGTTAAGATTTTGGATGCCATTAGGTTTAGACATAAAGCATTATATTAGTCACAATAGAAATATATCTAATTTCAAGATAAGCTCTAATCTTTTTTATTTTGTAGTCACTTAAAATTCATCTCATTTAAAATAAATAATTAATTTTATCTACAATTCACTCTACTAATTAATTCTACATCAATTATTTAAATTAAATCATTTAACTTCATTTTCACTTCATCATTCTTTACTATATGTATATATCACTATATATAATTAAAAATGTTATTTTAAAACAATAGAATAATTTGCTATTAAATTTAAAAGTTATATCATGAAAAGAAGAATAAAGTAAAATTATACAAACATATATATATAATTCTAAACAAACAATCCGAAAGTAAATAGTTTTCTCTTAATTTTTTAACAAATAGTATTTCATCTAGAATTATCTTGTTGTAACTAATTACTGATAACATTTCGTCTAAAATTATCTTGTTCTAACTAATTAGAATTATAGTCTTGACTCCCAACCAAAAATGAGTGTTTTTTATTAGGTGGATTTACAAGGAATTACACTCGCATTACAAATTCCAAAATTTGGAAAGCCCAAAGCAGTAGATCATATTCACCATTAAAAGGGCATGTGTTCCAAGTCTCATTCATATTAGATATAATTAATATTATTCCTGCTACAAATATGTTTTCTAGTATTCCACTAATTCATGCAAACAATTTAAATCATGTATCTTGGACAGAGACTACAAAATACAAAGCAAATATGGAATGTCATGTAAAGCTAAGACTATTAAAATAAAATCAAACACAATTCATTGACATTCACTATGTATAAAGGTAAAAAATGAAAACCCTCCAAATTTGTAGTGCTTACCATAGCTGGATTGAAGAAAAATCTTGTATTTTATGACTCAAAAGATCAACATAATAAAGTGCAATATTTGATAAGAATCACCCACTCCTTGCATATAAGATTCAATGAAATTTAAAAAAAACATTTTGGGAATCAACCAATGAAGGGACCAACCCAGAAAACTAGGTTTAATGCTTGAAGATCTCAACGAACAATCACCCATGATATCCATAAATGAATTTGTGAAAATGTTTTTAAAACATTCAAACAAATGCGAATTTATAGGGTAAATGTCATTTTGCAACTACCCAACGTTGAGGTATGGACAGCCATTAAAAGAAAAATATTTCATTGATATGCATAAAAAAGATGGAAGCATAGACATTGTTTTCAAATCTATATAATCAATACCCCAAGAAATGTGAATATAATGATTGCAAACATGAACAAATCTGTTATAAATATGTGGTGGTAGCTGATGATGCACAAATTGCATTTGATAAAATCTTTAGAAATTTTCAAACAAAAACAATTGGCAAGATTAAAGCTAGATAATAAGGCCTTAGAGAGTGGAATCTTGATTCCCTAGAACAATTGTTGTTGCAAGAGATGGAATCATTGGAAAGCTTGATCTTTTTCTTGCTGCACAAGGTGGTATCTCATCTGCAACAAGAACCATGACAACACTTGTGAGTTGTAACGACAATACACTTGCCCTAACCATGACAACACTTGTGAGTTGTAATGACAATACACTTACTACCCTGACCATGACAACACTTGTGAGTTGTAACGACAATACACTTACTACCCCAACAATGCAGGTAGAAATATGGCCATTAGTTGGGTGAGTTGTAACGACAATACACTTATTGCCTCAATAGTGCTACAATAAAAAGATTTGCCTGAAAATTTGAGGTGAGGGCTCTTTTTTGTGTGTCAGTTACATTCTCCATTTCCATCTTCACCGCCAACAATGCCTTCACTTCCTTTTTGACAACCACCTGCACCTCACTTTAAATGCTGCTAGGAGTAGAACAACGTAATAATAAAGTATTATTAATAATGATATAGGATAATAATGTGGTTTTATAATATAATAAAGCTAGTTTTAAATCTATTATATTTGATTATATATTATATTAATTTATTAAATTCATATGTTTAATATATTAATTTTAACATGGTATTATAATAATATATACTATATAATAATTAAGGAGGGTTTGTAGGAAAACTTTGTTCAACTAATGAAAATGATACACCAGTTAAAATATTTGTTTGCTTTCATACATAAATTTGCATATATAAATTTGCATAATATATTAACAAATTTTCATAAAGATAAAACTTATGATATACTTTAAGTATTTTAGTTAAGTTGATTTAATATAATTGTAGGGTGTGCAATAATAATACTAATAAAACTTGTTTATTAAGGTGAGTGTTATAATTAATATTACATAAATATAATCAAAATAATATAATTTGAAAATATTTATACTTAAGAATTAGGTTTAGAATTAAGTTTATCATAATTATAATTATAGAGATTAATTTACAATTATAATATTATATTTTTTTCATTAAATTATGATTATTAAGATTCAGCTTCAAATTTCACAATTTAATTTAAACTAACTATTTTTCTTAAAACTATAATATTTAAAATTATATTTTATTCTCTAGAATTTAAATTAAATTTCATTTGACAATAAATAATTCTAATTAATTAAATTTTATTCTCTAGAATTTAAATTAGATTTTATTCCTCAATAAATCTTTTCAATAAATCTTTCCTTTAACATTTTTCTATTTCATATTCAAACCCTCTTAGCCTTTTTCTTTTGCAAAAATCTGAGTTTTAACTCTACTGTATGTGATTTTTCCCTTGCATCTTCAAACACCTTGGATTTCTTCTTGCTCTCTCTGCTTTCTTGCCCAAAATCTCCAAAATCTCCATTTATCACTGACTCTCTAATTCTTGCAAAATTAAAAGAACTCCAAAACATATCATTAATAAAAGTATTTTTCAATTTTTAAAAGATTCCTCATATCATATAGGCAAAATTATTTCTCTGTCATATGTAACCCCCGCTGTCAGAGAATCTACCTTAATTAGCAATGATCTTTGTCAAATATGTAACTCCCATGATGCATGCCATTATTAACTTGCAACTCCCCAATAGGCTCAATAAATAAAATTAAAAATAGAAGTGGCATTTTATCTCTAAGTCGGTTTTTTTTTTAATGGCCGACCCAATTGGAGGAAAAGGGTATAAATAAAGGTGTGCTGGGCGATTCTCGCATGGAATGGTTAATATCTTTTTAACGAATGCAGCAGAGAACTCAGACACCAACCTGAGTAACTTGCACCTGGTAAGACGGGAGCCATACCAGTCCTATTTGTAAGTTCAAATATATCTGCAGTAATTGGTAACCCTGTAGTTAATTATTCTGGGTGTTATTCTGATGTGGAAAATCCTTTTTATAGCAGGGGTTAGAGCAAATCTGACCTGGGCGACCTGTGAAGGATTAGAGGAAACTTTTTCCCGACTGTTGACAGTTTAAGGGTCCTCTGTTGAAGGCTGCATCTCTGTCCGCTTACTCTCCCAGGCATGTTTTGATTGTGTTATAGACCAGCAATTTGACTGTCATATTTTGTAATCCTGGTTAATATCCTACTGCATTAACCTATTATGGACGAAGCATTGATTTTTATGGAGTTCTATTTCATTTGATTAATTTCTCTATTACTAGATCTGGTCAGAAAACCCTAGGTAATTTACAGTTTTCAAGCTCATATTTAAGAATCAACTAAACATTTTCCTAACAGACTTTTCAATTCAAAAGAATGAGAGAGAAAGAGAGAGGGATTTTTAATTCCAACTTACTTGGGTTGCCTGAGCGCAGGAACCCAGGTCATGGATGAGGTAGGCACATGATCATCACCTAAGAACATGTATCCCTCTTTCTTCCCTTCTCCAGCAATGCAGACACCTATGACATTATTGATGGGGCCTTGCTTTTCCCATTGAGATGAAAGACTTGCTGTACCGCTACTCAGACCCAAAAGACCATCTGTAGTTTGTGTCTGTTTCAAAGACCCAGCTTGATCATATCCACAACGAGGACCCGTGATCAGCATAACTATTAACAGTCGTATTTTCCATGACTCGCTGCCTGTACAGGTGCACACAGAGGATCCTTGCATGATACTGCTCAGCGTGGTTGTGGTTTGTACAATTGATGGGATGTCTGTTTGAATCACAAACTTAAAAATATAAATATTGTTTATACCCGCTATGATTGCTTGGTTGTGCGGTTTCATTTATGGCTGTTTTCATGCAAGCGTAGAGTTTATAAATAATTTATCTAAACTTGTGAATTTTTTGTTGCAGGGTAGGATATCGTAGGGTTTCACGATGAGCGGTACGGCTGAATATCCACGAGAGCTATGCCTGGAGAAGATTTCACAGCATGCTGGGGAAAACTTTGGCTTCGGAGTCACGTTGAATGGCTTCTATCAATTTATTAAAAGCTCTTACAATTCTCGCACCGGGTTGCGTGAGAGTTTCCTTGCTGGAACCCAAGCGGTACGAACGAAAACTCCACTGCCCGTGTGTCATTATACTGCTGCTTGTGTGTTGGGTTACTCAATAGAACATTCTGTGGCTTATATGAGACAAAAGGAGGACCCATGGAATTCTATCATGGGAGGGTTTGTTGCCGGAGGGTTTCTTGGGATGGGTTCTGGGCCAAGGGGAATGGCAGTTTGGGCCATCCTTGTGGCCTCTCTCAATGGCTCATTGACAATAGTAGAGCGGTTTGTGGATCGAGCTAATTCATAAGGTAGATTTACATGAAGCTGGTTGTCTTTTTTGGAGTTAAACAATAAATCTAATATAATTTAGCCGTATGCACTAGTTTATGTTTTAGCCAGGAACCCACGATTAGGGAAATGATGGACCATTATTTCCATATTAAACATTCATGACAACCTTGAAACTGTGTTTGTAATGACCAATATTTTATCTTATAAACTGTGGCATCATAATTATTAATGCATTTTAAAATTTGAACATGCTCGTCCCCGCAATTTGTTGAAGTCACTTGCTTTTTACTTTTGGATTTAGATATGTTATTTTATTCATACATTTTGTCAATCAGTTGAGTATAGGTTGTTAGATTTGTAATCTCGAAAATGTTTTTCATTTTTTACTATATCTAGCATTTGGCTAATGCTCTTAAATATATATATTTATCACAGCTGAATGCATGAAGCTTTTGTGTGTAACGTCTGCTAAATAGAGTGTTTGATATCCATTACAAATCCATTAATGTGTTTGAGCAGCAGCAGATTCTATCTTCGCCCATTTTTGGGCAGCAATAATTTGTGTGGAGCAGTGGTTTGTGTTTCATAGAGTTTGTTGATTGGAGGAGTCTCACAAGCCATCGCTTCTTTGCACCTGGGTAATCCTCGCCAATCTTGAGCTCACTATTATGCATTTTTAATAGGTAATCCATGCCATTCTTTGCAAGAAAAGGTACTTAGATTTTTAACAGCGCATTTTTAAAATCTTGCTAAGAGTGCCCAGTTGTGCTCGTATGCTAAATAGTCTAGATTGCCCATACAGTAGATCTCTGCTGCAGCGAAAGCAATCATCAGCCATCAGGAGTAGAAGCGTCTGTCGTAGTAGAAGTAGAAGCGTCAGTTATTTCTCTTAATTTTAAGACTGCCACTTTTTTGTCCATACTGTTTCATTGATGAAGAATTCTTGCACAGCCAAACTGGATCTTGTTCAAGTACAGTTTGATCCCCTGGCCCCTGGCGAATTATGAATAATATCACTCATGCATATACAGAGGCTATGCAGTTCTGATCATCCATTGGTTTACCATTACTGCAACATATTTTTGTGCATTCTTTATTGATAATGAAAATAGCTTGCACATACGAAGGCCGTCTTCTTCAGCTAAAATATAAGTGGATGGATTGCATGAACTGCAAGAATCAGAACAAGTTCAGGCACACTATGTTATCTTGAACAAGAGAAGCAGGCTGTAGGCTAAGAACTGCAAGGTTTTGATTATTTGGGACGGAACTTATCGGTCATGACGTAATGAATTGAGAATGCAAGAAACATTTATATATATGTGGAGTGGTAAAACTAATATCCAAATAAAGATGAAAATTGGAGAATAGGTATTATATGTAGACATAAACCATTTAGTTGGATGGAATTTTTTATTCCTTTGCGGTTGTGAGTTAAGAAGTTCCTTTCCCACCTGTGTTTCCAGTCTATTGAAACTTAAAAATTATGCACATAGATTAGTTTTTGTCAGGACAAACTTAGCCAAATATCAATTTTTGGAGTATTAAATAGGTTAGTTTGACTGGACAAATTTCATATACTTTAAATAATATCCATCATTTTCCAGGGCAAATCTCTTTCCAAATGATATGACAGTAGAGCTCTGATGTCATTTTGGAAATACCTAACCGAAAGCTTGTGTATTGTTCACCGCAGTGGTGGCTCACGTACAATTATTCTTAGATAAATCCTCACATTCTTTTAGTAAAACTAAGTAGCCTTGTATTAGATGTTAACTGGAAATACAGATGAGTATTAGATTTGTTGGAAATCTCATCATATAAGGAGTATTGAAGAGTCCTTTGTGATTTCCTCTTAAGGAACAAATCTATAATATACTGTCAAATTCAACAAGATATACCAAATGATGATGAGAAAATGGCACCTCCTCCTAAGTTCGTACTTCTTTCTTTTCTCTCACTTTTTGTAGTGTTTTTGGCAGTGTCTCAGATTTAATCATAACATTAGTTATTATCAGTATCATGGATATTTACCTTCAAGTTCTGGATAAACGTTGCAGATTGCCAAGCTATCATTCTCTTTTTACTTTGCTGTTGCTCCTTCACACTACTTATATGACCTGCACAACATCAACTATACGCCTGAATTATTAAGTGATATACATAATCATATAGCCTCTGCAATTTCAGTTCAATCTGGTTTTCAATGACCACTTCTACCATATTCAATCCAATTGAAACCATGTTAACAAGTAAATTAGATTGGCCGGTTTTATATCATCATAAGAAGAGGAGAATCGTTAATGTAAGAGACTAATAATTGTATGTAAGACTAATAACAAAAACAACCAAAGCACCTTATGCTTTTACCAATGTACAAGAAAATAATTTTTTGATGTTTTCCCCTGATTGGTTTTAGAATGTAATTGAGTGGGCAAAACCATAAAAGGACATTTGAGGACAATAAACATAAGATTATTATGTTTATGTGGAAAAATGCAAATATCACATGTCAAAGTGAAAGGATTTTGCAATCTTAGTTATTCTTTTTATCTAATAAAAATATATGCGTATTATTTTTTAAATATATAATTAAAATATTATATTTTTAACACCAAACTTCTTCCACGAATATTATTAGTATATAATAATTTGTATTAATAAAATAAAATTTCTTAATATTTAAAATATTGTTGTAAACAACACAGCATCGCCTCCAAAAGGCACCAACCAAAGAACGCCCATTAGAGGAGGAGAGATCCCAGGCGATGAAACCCAGCAAAATGATAGTCTGCGCACACCGCCGGCCCCAAACAACGCCTAACGAAGGCAGAAAGATGAGACCTTCCACTGGACAGCAGAAAGAAACAGAGCCAACCAAGTATCCGTGCGCCAGGTTATAGTGATAAGACACGCCACCAAATGACACAGGATCCGGCTGAGAGGCCCCAAACGTGAACCCACCATAGCAAACTATAACCGCCAGATCACCAAGGAATGCAAGCCATCCTCAGCACCATCGTCTTCAGATTCAGTAAAGAAATTCAAACCTCCGTGCACGATCCCTTTCCCGCCCACGCTCGCCATTTTATGATTTTTAAAATATTGTTATTCTTCATCATAAAATTGAATTTAAGTTTAATGTAAATAATATTATAATGGTACAATAATTTTGTACCATTCATTTTGGAAAAATAATTATCCTTTATTTTTGTTTAATATGGAAAATTTTAAAAAAAAAATAGGAAGTATATATTTTTAAATTGATTTATATATTTTATAAACAAAAGTAGGAGAGTGATTTGAAATATGAGTACAAAAATATATATAATTATTTTAAAAGGCCTTCTCTTCTAACTTTAATGTTGTTTAATAATTAGATTGTTTAAAACCATTCCATAAAATCTATGATTTAATCTTGTATTAAAATATTATTTCTCATATCAATTATGCATATTTTTAAATTAATATTCCTATCATATTCAGTGGTCCATCATCAAAATGGAAAAAGATTACTGTATTTCAAAATCTATATAAAAAATTAAACAACAAAATATTATTGAAAAAGATTAATATTATTAAATTTTCTTTAAATGAAAATTTTTATGACCAATAAATGGATAAAGTTCCTAAAAATATATGAGATCAGTGTTATTACTATGTTTCAACTGAAAATAACATAAGAAATCTTACACTATCTCTCTACCCAATAATGAACCAGTTTTAATTATATTAAAAGCACTTGCACCCGGGGGGGTTCAAGGCAGGCGCCGATAGAATTGCGGAGGTGTGGAAGTTCCTTAATAGACATGAAGCGGGTTAGAATAAAACGGCAGCACATGGTTTTGAAAATGGCCGTTACATTTTAATCACCAGCATTTGCAACTGTATATCTTCCAACGCATTCTTGTTTATCTATTCCTCCTATTTACCTTCGTGCCTCTTCCTCTTCCTCTTATTGGCAGAATACGAACGGTTTCTTTTTTCTTACACCGTTACTTCTACTGGCCTCTTATAGAGGCCGTGCTGCCATTGTAGGCTTACGCCTCTCAGCGTAATAAGAAATCTTACTCTATCTTTCTACTCATTATACCCAATAATGAACCAGTTTTAATTATATTAAAAGCACTTGCACCGGGGATTGAAGGAAAGCGCCAGAGAATTGCGGAGGTGTGGAAGTTAAAAAAATTAACATTACATAGTTATAGTATATTAAGGCCGTGCTGCCATTGTAGGCTTACGCCTCTCAGCGTAATAAGAAATCTTACTCTATCTTTCTACTCATTATACCCAATAATGAACCAGTTTTAATTATATTAAAAGCACTTGCACCGGGGATTCAAGGAAAGCGCCAGAGAATTGCGGAGGTGTGGAAGTTAAAAAAATTAACATTACATAGTTAAAGTATATTTAAATACAAATGTATATTTTATTATGTTACAACAATACCTTGTGAATACAAACCTTTAACGTGTAAGTCTCGGGAGAAATACACTCTTTACCATTGACTTGCAATTGATTTATTCAGGGAAAAGAATAATGAAATCAACTCTTTACCAAGTTTCCGCCAAGTTTCCGCCAAGTTTCAGACAAATTCTTAGATTACAAAGTTTGTCCTAAGTTAATGCTTTCTATTAACAGTGAGTCAACTCATTGTTGGGTGCCTTGTAAACAAATCAGTCTCTAAGGGAGTCATAGAAATCTGCTAATTTGTGATTTTTTCAAAAAGAAGATCAAAGAGAGCAAACAATAAAGATCAGGCAAGACATTATTAATAATTGCAAGGTCTCAGTAGTTGTCGAAGACAGGGGAAGGTTTTAAATTTTGAGGGGAAAGCAGGCAGCAAAATAGTTATACTGAAACAATATTCAGTAGAGTAGATAATTCCTAGAAAAAAATCATACACTACTCAATGAGGACACCCTAAACATTATTACTAAGATACCAGTTAAACCTTTTATGCCTGTGGATCATATATGAATATAGGTTGATTATTCCAGTTAAACTGCATACTTGAAATACTCGTAAATTTTGGCAAATATATTTAATTTACCTGCAACTTATATAATATGCACTGTACGAAATATGCAGTAATAGCAATGGGACATAGAGTTTGCTGGGCAGTATAGAAGAAGATATAGTGTAGCAAATGAAGATGAATAGATTTATATAAAAGGAGTGAGGGCAATGTACTGTGCAGCCCAATTTGTATTAAATATACTTTAGGTGTTTGATCAGAGAGTTTAATGATCTCATTTTTACAATTACTTTTTCTAAATCTTGCCAACAAGTACCTTTGGTAAAATTGCAATAACATAAAACACCATGAAATTCCGTATTGAAAGCCACCTAAAACTGTACAAGAGATAAATTCAAAATCCAATTCTTAAGCACTTAAAACAAGATTCTTTATTCCTTTTATTTACATCATTAGTA
The DNA here is from genome assembly GCA_007258455.2 of Sequoia sempervirens. Lineage (NCBI taxonomy): Eukaryota > Viridiplantae > Streptophyta > Pinopsida > Cupressales > Cupressaceae > Sequoia > Sequoia sempervirens. Next base: position 85,292,947 of record VDFB02252616.1, on the reverse strand, counting down.
TATTTACATATGTAACACTTTCAATCTCAAAATGCTTAAGTTTAGGTTATTATATACATGAGAGTGTATTTACAATTTTTGATTTCACACAGATCCCTAGAGGACATTTACAAATTTGGATTTTACACAGATTTTTCTTCTTCTTCAAATTGATCTTCAGAATCGGGATTCGCAACTCCGCCTTTTGGGTGGGCTCGGAAGTACTCCATTATTTCTCTACTAATATGAGGAGCATTTCTTCCACAGCCAAACGGAAAATCACGTACAACAGTAGTGCGCTCTTTAGTACGAATGATTTGTCTCTGTCTGTCTGTCTGAAACAAATACAATCCTGTGAAAGCAAAGTATAAAATATAGTGAGGCAACAAACTACAATTATAATTCAATTATAATTCAGTATTTATATGCATGTTAGCCCTGTTCTTAATGATAAAACTCGTAGATTTGAATTCTCAATATTTCATCTATCTTCTATTGAAACTGAAAGAAGAATTTCACATTGCATTATCTTAAAGCTTAAACAACATATTTAGGATATGTGGATAAAGAAAGTACACCGATGGCCTACTGATGTAAAAGGACATTTGAATGAGTCATGTAAAAAAAATATTGAGGTTGTGTTCAACAGAGTTATAGAGGGAAACCAAGAGGGAGTGGTGTAAAAAGGCAGAGAGCAAGAAGGATTAGTGATAGTGGGCAATCAAAGCATGCTAAATTTCTTGTTTGTCAAAAAGAGTAACAAGAAGCAGCGAAAAGGTTTTCTTTAGGGAGGTGATTTTTTATGTTCTAGTAGAGATATTCCTTTTGATGCAGGAATTGTGAGAGAGGAGAACACCTAAAAGGACCAAGAGTCTGTAGAAATTGAGAAAGATCAACAGGCTAAAGTTTTAAAACCATCAAGAAGAGTTGAAGAAAATTCAAATGAGTTATGTATAACAAACATTGAGGATGAGATAGCTCAAAATCAACAATGTGAAAAAAGCTGGATTGGTATAGAAAGGCATCAACCTGGGAAAATTTGGGACAACAAGCAATTAGAGTAAGTGAAATATCTGTGATAGTGACTCTGTAGTAGAGAACAGAGGATCAAGCAGCACAACAAAACAGTGGTTGAAAGTGCAAAATTTTCAGACTGTGACAAATCCTTACAACCAGAAGCCCAAAATCAAAATTGATAATACTTCTTATGTACCGAGGAAGCAGTTTATAGTAGAGAACAGAGGATCAAGCAGCACAACAAAACAGTGGTTGAAAGTGCAAAATTTTCAGACAGTGACAAATCCTTACAAACAGAAGCCCAAAATCAAAATTGATAATACCTCTTATGTACCGAGAAAGTAACATCCATGTCGCATGATAGAAGGAGGGAAAAACAAAACCCTAGAAGCAAATGGTCGTGTGAGAACAGGCCGTTAGAAGAAAAATGAAATAAAATATTCATCTTGATTCCCAATAAGGGCTATCGAATTTCTGCAGCACACTAATGTGCCACGAACCGCACAGCAGAGGTACATTTAGTTGTTCACCTCCGATAGCACATCCATTATATTGTATGGATTCTCGGGGACAATATACAAGCTTCCCAAATTTGTTACAGCCATAGTATTTTCCCTTGAATAGTCAGGACAATTGGATATAATTGATATAGCATATGGAAATGGGAAGGGAAGGATGGCCTATTATTCACTCCTTCATTCATGGGATTGTATAGTTTTGAAGAAAAGAAAAGTTGCAGTGGTGCCTGAAATTGTTGGGACTTTGACCCAAAGTATGTATTTACAGGTTATTTGGAAAAAGACTAAAAATATAGACTGCAAAAAAATTGTGCATGAAGGGGAGCGATGAATTACCTGTTCAATGGCAGAGGTCGATGGTGCCTTCATCTGTAAACAAGCCAGGGCATTTATGGAAGTTGGGGGCGGTGGGCACGAATGTAGCCAGAAGAGCTGTTTTCTGTTGAGATTAGACATCGACCTTAAGGTGTCATATATCCAATGCAAAGTTTCCTGACCTGCATTGTCCCTGGTGCAACAACACGAGAGGCGTGCAACATCTGTGCCCTTTGATTGACAGCTGCCGAATTCATCAGGTCAGCAAAAGTTTGAGCACCACATCCAAATGCAATAGCAGTCATATTTTCGATCTACTTTTCCAGTGAGCCAAAGAATGTTTGACGAATCTGAAAACTGTTTAACGACAGCTACTCCGGTAGTGTGAGAAAAGTTTGCAGGCCGAGAGACAAGTTTGCAGGCCGAGTGTGCACTGGCGATCCTAGAGGTAGAGCCTATCGGCTAAAAATACCATGTTGCAATAAGAAATCCTGAAATCATTAGGATTGCATTTGCACTATGATAGGAATTAGCCCCACGTATGTCTTACCTAAAGGTTTCAACAATTTTCTACATGATTTTTTTCACAAAAAGCAACCAGCTACGTAATAAGGCCTGTAAAACAAAATGATTCCCAATGATTAGCAAAACCTACATTTTGTAGTTTCTATCAATAAGTTTGTAAAAATGTACACGTTACCTTTTAATTTTTCGACTAATATTAAAGAAATAATTTATTATTAAGCTAATAGGTATTCTACAATAATATTAAAGAATCATATTTTTATGATATATGTAAAAATTTGTAAGTGATAAATTATTTCCATAAAAGAATTCTTTTTATTCTAACGCAAACTCTAATACTATTTTTAATTCTAATTCTAAAACAAACACTAATTCCAACCCTACCCCTAACTTTAATTGTAACTTTAACTCTACCACTAACCTTCACATTAACTCTAATTTTAACCGTGACCCTTATTCTTACTTTAACCCTAATCTTAACTCTTTTTAAACTAACAATAATTATAACCCTAACCCTAAAACTAAGAGTAATAGTAGCACTTACTCTAAATCTAATGCTATTTCTAACCCTACCCCTAATTGTAATTCTAAATCTAACCCTAACCATAATATTAACACATATTCTAAAGCTAACCCTAACTTTAATTCTAAATTTAATGCTACCCTTAACCCTAACCCTATTTCTAAAACAAACACAAATTTTAATTGCATCCATAACCCTGACCCTAAAACTAACACTAATTCTAACTATAACTATAACCCTAACATAACCACATAAGTCTATATAAAATTTTAACAATATTAGTAATTCTAATCAAGGTAACAATTATGGTTAAGGATAAGGTTGGTGTTACAATTAGAGCTAGAGTTTAATTAGGGTTAGGGTTCAATTAGGGTTATAGACTAATTAGTCTTAGGATTCAATTAGGGTTAGGTTTCAATTATGATTATGATTAGGGTTAGGTATATGGTTGAATTATGGTTACTACTAGGGTTATGGTTTACTTAGGATTATAATTAACTTAGGGTTAGGGTTCACTTAGGGTTAGGGTTATCATTCTAGTTAGGATTATGGGTAATGTTAAGGTTAAATTTCTAAGAAAAAGTTTAGATTTAGGGTTAGATTTATGATTAGGTTAGGGTTGGGTGAGAATTTCAATTTAATTAGGATTTAATTAGGTTCAATTATGGTTAACATTGAATTAAGGTTATGGTTATGTTTCAAATAAGGTTAGAGTTAGTTATAAAGTTAAGGTTCAATTAGGCTTAGAGTTAGGGGTAATGTTCTAAAATGAAGATTAGGGTTAGGGTTATGACTAGGGTTAGTCTTAGCGTTAGGATTAAATTAAGGTTTAGTTTAGGGTAGGGTGTAATTAGGGTTAGGGTTATGATTCAATTAGGTTTAAGATTAAATTAGGGTTACTTTTTTTTTAGGGTTAGGGTTAAACTCAGGACATGGTTTTGATTCAAATAGGGTTCACTTAGGATTCATTTAGGGTTAGCTTTTAACTAGGTTCAAAGTTTAATTGAGGTTAGGGTTAAATTAGGGCTTAATTAGGGTTATGGTGGAATTAGGGTTAGCGATTCAATTAGGGTTCAATTGTGGTTATTGTTAAGTTTAGTGTTAGCATTATGATTTAATTAGGGTCAAGGTTTAATTTTGTTTTAATTAGGATAACAGTGTAAATAGGGTTAGGGTTAGGGTTCAAAATGGGGTTACAACTCAATTAGGATTTAATTAAGGCTCAATAAAGGTTAGGATTGAGATTCGACTAGGTTTAGTATTCAATTAGGGTTAGTGTTTGATTAGGGTTGGTGTTTTATTAGGGTTAGGGTTAGTATTCAGATAGGTTTAACATTTAGTTAGGTTTAGTGTTTGATTATGGTTCAAATAGGGTGAGGTTTAGTGTCAAGGTTAGAGTTGCGATTCAATTATGGTTACGGTTTAATTAGAGTTATGTTTCAATTAGGGTTGGTGTTCAACTTGGGTTATGATTACAATTCAATTAAGGCTCACTTGGGATTCATTTAGGGTTAGGATTAAGTTAGGATTCAATTAGGGTTATGGTTTAATTAGAGTTAAATTAATGGTTACAATTCAATTAGGGTTCACTTGGGATTCAATTAGGGTTAGTGTTCAGTTAGGGTTCAATTATGGTTATGGTTTAATTAGAGTTAAATTAGGGTTATGGTTCAACTAGGGTTAGGGTTAAGGTTAAGGTTAATCGATAATTGAAACAAAATTAACCATAACCCTAACTCTAATTGTAACCATAACCCTATTCCTAAAGCTAACCTGAACCTTAACTATAATTTTGTCTTCCATGTTGCACTACGAATGCTACTAGCTTATATTTCATTTATTAATAATATTTATAAAAAATAAAAAAATATGAGATATCCTTCTCTTGAGGAGCCTATTTTTTAAGTGCATAGGTGCCTCAAGAGGGATATCTCTTGGATTTTTTATAAATATTATTAATAAATAATATATATATGCTAGTAGGTATTAAATTATAGATTCATATGTATTTTCACCCTAAGAAAATAGTGTACATGTTATTTGGAATTTGGAATGTTGTAGTGACTAGTATATGCCATGAAAATTTTATTTTTATAATAAAAGAAAATTAGTTATGAGAAAGTGAGCACATTGGATTTTTCATAAATAAAAGTATATTAATTATAAAATAGTAAACAATTTTAATTGTTTTAATAAAAATGTTAGCTTTGGTAGTTTGTTGAGTAATCTTATAAAAAAATTAATTTTGGTATTTGGTTCAACAATATTATAAAGAAATAGTATTTAAAGATGTTTTACCACAAAATTGTGTGTATCTAAACTAAAGATGGTTTGGTAATCAAAAGGGCTAGTAGCTCAATGTTAGAGCACTCTGGTATCAAATAAAAGATACTAGATTTGAGTTCTTGCTGGTCCATGAAAAGTTTAACAATGTACTAGGGCCCATATCAGTAGGGCCAAGCCAAACTAAGATCCATAAACACCTATTATGTGACTCAAAGTCAGATGTTTGAAACACAATCACACCTAAACCCAATGTGGACTAGTCATTCATGAGGCCAATAAATCCATGGTACAAAAACCAAACAACAAATTAAAGATCTTTAATTTGATTCCAAATTGATCCATAAAAAATATTAACAATAATATAAAAAATGTTTTAAAAAAAAATTTCTTCACTATTAGGTCACCAATTTCTTCCCAACTATAAAATTCTCTTTGTTTCTTCATACTTTTATGTTTCATACCCTAGCTCACTCAAAATTTCATAGATGTAGATATCAAGGGATTTGAAAACTATGGGAAGAGTAGACATCAAATCTAAAAGTAGGGAGTTTGATTTTAACTATAGTTGTAAATATCTTTTAATTTGATGCATATGTAATTCATAATAGTTAATAAGTCTAGTGGAAATTATGTTTTTCTATTCAAATTTCTTTAATTTATTAATTGTGTTAGTCACATGAGTTTTATTCATTTTATTTAGCTTGTTACCAATGACAATAGAGAATTCAAATTTGTGCAGTAGAAGAAACCTTTTGTATAATAGCTTTCAATTAATAGTTACAAAATGTTTATAAGATATCCTGATTTGAGAAATTTAGATGAATTGAAAAAATTATTTACAATCAAATTTTCACCCATTACCAATAAAAATACTACTACAAATTCATTTTTCATCATTAGCAATACACCAAGTTCAAACTTCTCCCAAATATCCTCCTACATCAATACATGATATTTTATTTCTTTAAGCCTATGGTGATCTATTTTGTTCTCTTTCCAAATATTTTGTTTATTACTTGAAGCCTAGAGTGATGTATTTTGTTCTCTTTCCAAATACAAATCATTTTGTATAGTTACGCCATGTGAGGAAGATATATGATTGGCAATGTTTTAGCAAATGCAACAAACACGTGTCCACCCGATGAGTTCACTTTTGCCACAATACGAGTTCCTAGTCTACCAAAATAAGAGCTTAAGAGCTTTGAAGAATAACGTATAGGAATTCATGAAAGATTTAGGAAAAGGGGATTTTTATTGGATGTATTGGTTGCCTCTACTCATTTAGACATGTACGTATAATATGAAACCACACACGAGGCATGCCAATTATTTGACAAAATGCCTCAAAGACATGTGGTCTCATAGAATGCTGTGATTTAAGGATAAGCACAAAATCGATTTTTTTAACAGGCCTTCAAAATTTATAAGAAAATGCACTTTGCAGGCATAAAGCTAGTCTACACAACCTTTTCTAGCATTTTTCCAACATATCCTAAAATGGGAGACTTCCACCAGGGCTTTGAAATAGAACAAAGTATAACTAGCACTTGCACCCCAATGAGGTGCAATGGTTACGCTGATAGGCTAATACACTTTGGTATTATATTATGAACATGTAGGATCGGTGTAATTTTTTTAGGGGATGAGCTTATGTGGTCTATTTGATTTTTCTTGAAGACCTGTACAACAAAAGGAACGGGGTGGCTAGGTGCGTAGAATAGGTGTTGATGAAGTCAAGTTGTAGAAGCAATTTTAAGCACCATGGGAATTGGGGAGAGATATCAAATGGATAGGAAGGAGAGTTGCATACCTTGTTTTAGGAGAGACATAGTTGTTGTTAGCGTGCCTCCTCTCGCTTCCTTATGATTGCAAATGGATTGGTTTGCATTTTGGAATATCTTTCAAAAGAGAATGGTGGTTGAATGCGAAGATCATTTAATGATTTAACTCTAGATATGGCTGTAAATGTTAGTCCCTGCCTATCTATTTTACCAATATCAATTGTTGCCTTTTGTAATGTTAGTCCTTGAGATTTGTGTATGGTAATAGCCCACGCCATCGTAAGCGGTATCTGCCTTCTATTTCCCAAGGAAATAGGTATGATCGGTATGCTCTTAGGGTCATGGTCATTCCAGGGGGGTCCATTGTAGCTATTGAACCTTGTAACAACATACATGGGAACATCTGGCGGTTTGGAACCAGGGCTGTAAATGATTTCAACAACTTCGCCAAGAGCTCCATTCACCAGGCCTGCTTGTGTCCATATGTTGGATGTGAGCATGGTGCATTGCCCTTTACAAAGCAATACTTCTTTTTCAAGTTGTTCATCATCAGTTGCACTATCTATTCCATGCCTGGTACTTGTCACAGTACTGATTGCAATTGGATGGTTCAATGATTTTAACATTCTTCTGTTGTGTAGTCTAACTAAATCATTTGTAGCAAACAAGTGCATTGAGCTATCAAACTCTTCTTTTTCTCTTGACGTGAGTTGCTTGTCTGTGCGCATCATTAAGAGTTGCCAATCTGCTTCTGTTGCTTCTGCATTCCGTATGTTTTGCAGTACTTGACAAAATTTTTGTTGTGATGGAGTCTCACCTTGATGACGAAAGACTATTTCTAAGGTGACAATAGTTGTAAATTGGTTCCACAATTTTTTTGCAGTTGAGTGTGCTATGTACATAGGTTTGTCCATCACAGGTGGAAGTTGGGCGAGGTCACCAATCAATATTATAGACACTCCACCAAAGTGTAGATGTTGTCGGTGTGGGAAAGCCTCATGTAGCCTTGTGTCTATTTTTAGTAGCAACTTTGGACCTATGAAGCTCATCTCATCAATCAAAATATATCTTATATATTTCATATCTTCTTGAAATGTTGTTAATGCCTATCCTTGTAGTGGGTGCATGTCTTTAATAGGGATCCGGAGCATTGAATGTATAGTTGATGCATGAATATTAAATGCAGCCACCCCTGTAGGAGCTAATGTGAGTAGTTCACTTTTTTGTTGTGGGCTCTTACTTGTGAGCACTTTTCTTATGCAAGCAATTAGGTACGATTTTCCTGTACCTGCTGTTCCTTGAACAATCATGTGTAACAGTTTTTCTGAGGAGCATTTACTATGGTCAATGATAATTGTGAGTGCTAGTTTTTGTTGCGATGATAGTGTATAGTCTGGCACATCCAAGTTGCTTACCATAGTGTCTTCTTGGCTACATGCCTTTTTCATTGGGATGAAGTGGATGGAAATTTCATGAAGATCTTGGGGTACTGGTAGTTGATCCTAGCTATTGTTGTTGTCAAACTCACACCTACCAAGCATCTCAAGTTCATTCAGGCTAACATTGTTTGAGGGACCCATTTGTGAAAAAAATTCCCATTCGTTAAGTTCTGTTGTGTCCCTTGTGGCAATCTCTGTATCGCTCTCATCTTCTTCTTCAGTGGTTGCTTCTATTTTGATTGTGCGATTAACATGCCATACATCATATTTGGTTGCGTACATTTGCTTCCAATTTGCAATTATTGTATCCTTAGCAAGTCCTACCTTTCCTTCTATGCTTCGAAAATGTTTGTATAATAGTAGCTCGCTCCAGCAAAAAGTTTCAAAGTTGTCCGAGTCCTCATTTGGGATGGTATAGAACTTTGGGAAAACATTAACTATCGCTTTTAACTCTCTCTCTTTCCATTTGCATCCTTTGTGCCTTGCAGATTCAAGTAGCGTTATTGTTTCCATTTCTTGAGGCCGATTAATGTAGGAATGCAGGTAGCTCGTATGGAGGTGTATTTCATCTAGTTGTCTTGTCATTTGTTGGAACACTTTTTGGCCAACATTCAAAGATGTGAATGGTTGAAGAACAAGCAGAAATTTTTGAAGCATATGACATGTTTCTTGTGCTCCTATATCATGCTCTGCAACAAGCTCTTTCATAAATTTTTGAAATGATGTGATAGCTAGGTCATCTGTTCTCTGGCATGTAGATATTCTTGATAACATATCAATACAAGACTCAGATGTTCTCTCTACTTTTGACACATACTTTGCAATGTATTTTAGTACAAGTGCTCGTGAGATAACTGGTTGGAAATCTATGTTGGCTCTCCATATCAAAAGCATTTCTGGATTGTGTATGTTTAGCCTATCATCATTCCTTGTAGGTCCATATTCTTTTTTTCCATTATCGTCACATGACAAGGTAGATACAGTTTGTTCTTTCCATGGAGCTTTGTATCGACACTGTAGTTGTTTCCCCTTTTTGCGTAAGCATGTCCCCTCTCTACATTTTGTGTGCCTCTGTACATGGTTGATTATCTCCTCATAGTCATGAGAGGGATCTATAGCTAATATCTGAGTTGTGTTTAGCAAGCATGGGTCATCGTGTTGGCGACGATAGACTAGGTTGTTTCTATGTGAAGCAGGACGAGGGTTCCAAGCACTTACATACCTGTCGAAGAATTTGCTTGCCTGTTCAACTTCTGTGTTGTTGTCCCAATCAAGTTTATCCATGTCTGGTGCATTTTCAAGCCAAAGGAATCCATGCACATGTGCAGTTCCTTGATCCTGCCATTCATATCTATACCAATAATCTTTTACACCAAAAATCTTTTGGATGACCTCTTCGCGGAAGATTGTAAATCGTTGGTGGATATATAATGATGTGGTGTGGGGGTTATTGATTACATTGTCCAAACATTGTTTATTTGTTAGCATTTCCACTGCTATGTCATTTGAAAGCAATTGTTGTAGGTCCGACCACTTTGTGTCTGCTGCACTCAATGTGAAAATAACAGTGGGAGACCCTATTTGGTTAATCATATTTGTTAGCTCATAACGACACTCATTCCAATATGGTCTTGTGCCTCGCATTGAAGAGCCAAAGTGCATGAGTTCTTCAGCTAATTGTGTGTCAGGGAGGCTTTTCAAGTGTGCACGAAGGCTTTCAATAGTTGTCGGGATGTTTTCTTCTCCCTTTTTTTTAAAGAAAATTGCTGCAAGCCCTTGGCTACGATGTCGCAACATAAGATTGAACATAAAATATCGAAACCTTGGATGCCTTCCAAACCTCTGGTCATGGAACCTTATCAAGTGTAGTGCATACTCGTGCATTCGGACTTCCCTAATCCGCGGTTGCATTTGTAGTGCAACCCCATTGGGGAAGAGGGTTGGAAATGCCATATCAAGAAAGCCTTCAGTATTGTATTCATTTATTGGTGATGAGTTCATTTCAGGCCAATCTATAGTGCTATTTGTGTTGTCCTCAAGGTCTAGTGCTTGCTTAATAATTTCTAGTTCATGATGTCTATTTGGCAACTTAGCCATGAATGATGATGTGTGTACTATGCTATCCTCAATTTCATCTTCATCAATGGTGTTCCAATTATTTGGCACCCTTACACATTCGTTAGTTTCAATGGTGTGCAACATGCTTGACATATCCGTGCTAACTACAGGAATTTGAGCCAAACCATCAACACTTATGGAAACATCATTATAGTATGGGTCATATTTCACTTTTTATTGTAATGCATCTCTGATGTGAAGTCTACTTACATAAAAATCATAGAAATGGCCTTCTATATGCAGTCTTCGAACTATGAGCACATCCAAGTCTTCTATCCTTCGAGGGAGAACTTTTGCAATGTTTTTGATATCTTGTGGGAAGCTAATTGTGTGACCGCTATATTTATATTGCCCTCCAGGTGCATGGGCTACTTGTAGTACTGGGTTAATTCCACTTGGGTCAGTCTTCTCAGCACATCAGGTTGTTCTCCTGGGTCTATTTTGTTGAGTGAGGAGAATCGATGTATACCTCTCTCATTGAAACATCTGTTGCAAGTAGTATGAGGGTCGGATGAATGAAGAAGCATCCCTAGGTAGTTTTCCTTGCATATAATGCATGTTTTCCTATTGGAAAGTGCATCTATCTTTTGTCGAAATCCTTTCATTTTTTTTATGAAGCTAGTAGTTGTGTTGAATGATGTTCTATCTTCTAGGTCTTGTTCTATTTGCATATGTTGAGCTTGCCATGCTTGTTTCTCCAAACATTTTAATGCATTTCTTTGTAGTTATTTCCTCTCTATTATGAGCATAGTAATCACGGTTTCTCTCACGATCTCGTAGTCTCTATGCTTCTATTTGGCGGGGGTTGATATGGATGGGGTGCAACATTTTTATCTGTCTTCGGGTGGCAATTGCTTCTTTATGCCTAGCATAGTAATCTTGATTTCTTTTTCGGGTCTATTGTCTTCTAATCTCTACTTGTTTCAAGCTAGCTTGACTTGTTTCGGGGGAGGGGTCCTCCATCTGTACAGTGGGAATGCAAGGCTGAATTAGTAATAAGAGAAGCATAAACATACTCAAACAACTATACGTGGGATGAACACAACATATCTAAAGCTTACAATGCTGAAAGAAGAATGCTTAAAATTCATGTATGTACATATGTTAAAACAAAAAACAAAAAATAAAAAAAATGACATATTCAAGTCATAATTTTTAGAACTAATATCTATTAAAGTGTAGTTTTAAGATAGTTGTAGATTCCACATATATATAGACATAAGCAAATAGATACAAGCAAATAGATTCATGAGTGCTGCAATGCTAGAAGTCGACTCCACATATATATAGACATAAGCAAATAGATACACATTGTTACATTTATTTTATTGAGATATTATTGTTACAGTTATAATTGAAACACATAATATTGAAGCCTGGAGTAGAAATATAATTTTATAAGAGTCATATACATGACATGGGTTGGGAAATGTAAACTTAGCAACTTATATATTTCTATTTGTAGGTAGATGTGACACATGTGGTTGGATATTTGAATACATTCTTTTGCTTGAAAAAAACTATCAACTATACTTTTATAAGAGTCATATACAAGACATGTGTTGGAAAATGTAAACTTAGCAGCTTAGATCAACTATAATTTTATAAGAGTCACTACACATTTCTTTGATCTTGGAAAGTAAGATGTTGCTCTCTGCAGTGAAGTCAACTTGCTCAACCTTTGTGATAGTTGCCTTCAAGCGTTCTTCATTATTGTATGTTTCATTTCTACATGTCAAAGTGAACAATTATTTTTTGTTCAACACGTCTCTAATTACCTGTTGAGTGTCCCTTTCTATGTCATCCTCAAACTATAGAGAGTATAGCTTTTCCGTAGACATTCCCATGAGTTCTGTTGCTGCTTCGTCGAATGCAACTGCCCATAGCATATATGTGCAGTTTTGTAACCTTATTTGTAGTATGTACCTATAATTACAAGAGGTACATGCTAGGTGACACTTTGAGAAAAACCACTTTTCATCTTCAGTCTGCACCAATCTTTTCTTGCACTGTTTTCCTGATAATTCATTAGGGCACGCCGGATAGCAAAATGATTCAGATTTGATGAACAAAAATGTTGCATTTATTGTACATTGGAGATGGTGCACTTTATGAGGAATTTGTTGTCGAACGTCCCTGATTGTTATTGTAGTGTTAGGAATAGATGGGCTGCTAAACTTTGTTGAAGGTGATAGAATATTATCCCCACTTTGTTTGAACCAAGTTTGTAGTTGTTGTGTCTCTTGTATGTCAAGGTCTATAAATAAATTTGTATTGCTTGATGTACTCAACACCTTTCCATTGTACTCGCAAACTCGTCCATTTTTAATAGTGAGAACAGTTGTTTCTTGTAGGTGATACTTGTCTTGAAGATGACCACCTTCCTTCTCTACTATCGTGCCCCATAGAGTGATATCTATAGTTTCCCTAGTCATGTCCAACAAGGATATTGTGCACCTTAGGACCTCTGTCCCATCTCTTCTCCTAACTGTGGAGCTTGGGCTAACACAAGTGACAACTCCAATAACATCAGTAGTTGAGTTGCTACTCTTCTTTGCAAGTTCACTGATAGGTGTAAATGAGAATACGTGTTTTGGAATAGAATTGTCATCTTCACAAAGAGTGACCTTTGACTCTACCGACAAGGAAATTTCTAGCCCACTATTTAACCTATTGTAAAGCTTATTAACAACCTTTACTACACCACCAGAAAATGTATAGGTTTTTCCAATATTAATATTTTGATAATGAAGATCAACAACTTCATTGAAACAAGTCACACGTGTTTCAGTCCCTTCTCTGTCAATGATGTCAAAGGTAAAAACTTGACAAGTACCTTTTTGGGTATTGTACTTGTAGATATCCTTTTTGGCAGTCACGCGACCTTTAACAGTCCATCTTGGTTGAAAAGGATTCAAACTTTTAATAGGCGTAATTGTGACTGGTGCTTCCATTCTACTCCTAGAAGGATTTACACCAAATAATCGTCTCACATGAGTTGATACTCTAGCAGTGCTAATTGTCTCAGGCTCTACATGTGGATCTGAAGATTTTTCCATTTCCTGTTCTATATGGTGCTCTGGTTCCATATAAAGTGAAGTAAGATGACCGATTATAGCCTGGTTTGTAGAAACAATCTCAAGGTTCACAATGACAATCCACCTATACATTTGGAACACAAGAGTAAGAATTACTAATACAAGGAAGAAGCTAAAAAGTTAATAATGATTTTGTTATGGGAAATTTTGGATTCCTTTACTCACCGAGACCCGCTTGATCTGGGGAAATTATATTTTGTCATTCGTATTATGGATCCAACTATAATTTCACCAAATTCTATGTAATGATTGTACTTCTGAGGTAAAGATGCTTTTTGTTTGTAGGCCCCATCAGATATTTCTACCTTGTAGTGGTTGTTACATTCATGGCCATGGCCGAAGTTTGAAATAGAAAAAATTTGCACATTAGGTTTGAACCCTTCATTCCCATCATGGATAAGTTTAATTACATCTGTGGTTAATATTGTAGCCATGGTCTATGGAAGTTGACTAACCCTGCAAAATTATATTACGTGTAAGATAGTGTTTGCATACAATTGGCGGATGTTCTTGTTTTAGGAAACATAGACCTCAACATAATGTTGAGCATAAGAATACACAAGTGGAGTACATCATATTCAAAAAAAATAAAATTTTGAGGAGCAATATTTTTCCTCAATATGTACTATAAGATCTATTCAATAAAATTAATGCTATGAGGATCAATATGCACAATGGTGCTACAATGTAAACATAATATATAACTATATTCAACATTGAATATATCAAAGTGTTTGAAAGAAGCATACATATGACTATGATACATCACATAGCTAAGTGTTGCAAGAGTGAATATTTACAATGATGATCAAATATATCATCATTTTGAGTAGCATTCCAATATATAATTGGTAGAATTAAGGTTATAGTTCAAGATAATATTCAAAATAAGGGGACACAAATATTACAATAAGTTCTATTAATTAAAATTAGAACTATAAAGATCAATATGTACAATGACATTACAATGTAAACATAATATATAACAACTAAGGGTTCAAATATAAGGTCGACCACTAAATCCATTTTGCTCCACATATAGCTATTTTGACATCTTCATTTAGTTTCACAAAAACATCTAATTTGTATCATACTAGTAATTCTGATCAACATATTGAAAATGTAACTAACTTTCAAGAAGTTAGTTGAACTTCTTAGACCATATATCACTCAATAAATCTTGGAATTCACACTTTAGTTCAAATGCATTGGCCACTCCATAATATTGAAAATACTTCAATTCACACAGGAAACCATAAAATAGCTCAAGAGCTTCATAGGTCACATGAAATTTTCGGACAACTTCTTGCACCAATTCAACTTCATGATCCTCCACATCTGCTTAAATCTTGGCTTGTTTGCATAGCTTCTTCAAAAATTTCACGACAACTTGTCAAGACATTGTTTGAAAAAGCATCAACATTGTGGTGAGGGAAACCCAACCAATCCACAGATGTTGAGTCAGTTGCTGATAGAGGTAACTCATGGGTTTGTGGTGAGGGTGTATTGGAAGTAGAACCACTGCTTGAAATAGTAATAAAATCTTCAAGTGCTTGTGCATTAGCCATATCCTGAAACTATAATTCAAAATAGCGATACTAATATTAAAAACAATTGTCATTAACAAGGGCATAGGTATTGACTAAGACCCAAACTACAAGCATAAATAAGTCTAAAATGTTCTATGAATTTTATTTTTTGATGGACTATTTTTAAATGAATAAAAAATTTAACGTATTCATACAAATGGAGAGTGAAAGTGTAATTTTCTTTAATATTATATAATAAATTAATATAATATTATTTTGTAATTATAATAAATTATTATGAATAGCGATACTAATATTAAAAAACAATTGTCATTAACAAGGGCATAGGTATTGACTAAGACCCAAACTACAAGCATAAATAAGTCTAAAATGTTCTATGATTTCTTTTTTTGATGGACTATTTTTAAATGAATAAAAACTTTAACATATTCATACAACTGGAGAGCGAAAGTGTAATTTTCTTTAATATTATATAATTAATTAATATAATATTATTTTGTAATCATAATAAAGTATTATGAATAGTATTTTGTAATTACAATATTATATAATAAATTTAAATTATATTATTTTGTAATTATCATAAAGAAGCCTATTGACTAAATATATTGATTGATTTGACAATTTGAAATAAACAAAATAGTTCTATTTACAAAATGATTAAGGATTTTAAATGAAGTGGAAAATATTATCATACAATTCATATATATATTTCAAAATATATAAAATTATAAATTAACTTTTTTAAATAAATGAAATAAAATAATTTTAATCATGTAAAAATTAAATAAACTTTATATAGATTAATTAGATAATAAATTAATATAATATTAGTTTGTAATTATAATAAATTATTATGAAATATGTAAAAACTAAAATTTCTTTGACGGTTCTTGGTTTTTAGTTTTTACGAATTGTTAAAATTTACTATTAACCTTTTAAATAAGTCTAAGAGGTTCTATGATTTTTTGTTTTGGTGGACTATTTTTAAATGAAATAAAACTTTAATAGTATTCATACAACTATAAAGTAAAAGTGTAAGACTTTTGAATTATTAAATAATATAGGAAATTATTTAAATTTTATTAATTATAATATAGCAAATTAATTTTATATTTTGTTATTATTTTTAAAATATAAATTTTAGTTAATAAATATAATTAATTTTTTTAATAATGTATAGATGCAATAAACAAATTTAGATTGAATTAAACTTCACATGGTTGTTTAATAGAAATTTAAATCTATTTATAATTCGCTTTAGAATGTGACTATTCAATAGAAGGCTATGAGGTTATATGAGCCTTACAAGGTCTTGACCTCATAATATATCAATATTTAGGAATAAATAATCAAAGTAGTATCTTCATAGTCATAAGATTTAGTGTGAATTTTTTTTAAAAATAACTATATACAACTATAGAATAAAAATGTTCATTAACAAAATAAAATAATAATAAAGATGCAGCATGTTTCTTAAGCATGATATAAATTTCCACTATTATTCAATTTTTAAAAAATACTAAAAATCAATTAATAATAAATATATGTATCAATTTTTTTAACTCTTATACTGTACTATATTAAATTTCTAAGAACAACTATTCTTCTAAAAATATAAGTAGGCCTTGTAGTAGCAATTGGGATTTGAGCTTTATCTGTGTAATATATGTTATACTTATCATAATTAATCATTTTTTTATGTAAACGGTTAACAAATTAAAGATTCAAGATCTATAACTGTTTTAAGGAAATATAACAGCTCCTTTGATGATGATGTTGAACCCGTTTCACACATTAAAAAAGATTAAAGAAGGGCTTCATTAATCCTTCTAAATATAGGTGGAAGGGGAAAAATCGGCTAAAATAACAAGAATAATTCAGAGCATCTATTTAGTGAAAAAGTAGAGCAAATCTTTTTAATCTTTTGTACTCTCTAGTCAGTGAAAAAGTAGGGTAAATTTTTTATAAGCAATACTTCTTGTGATATGTTAAATTAAAACAATTTGTGAAACTCTTATATTAAAATATGTCACTTTTATATTAAACATCTCATTAAGAATAATCATATCAAAATAAACTAAAAGAATAAATAAAATACTTGATTAATTATTCAGAACATTTCTACCCAGCAAATCACCTTATTCACAATGTCCGATTATTTGGCCCAAATTCGGTGTTCTTGCTTAGATTTCTTAGGAGTGGAGGCATTTTTTTACAGGGCGAATTACACAGTCCAACCTTATGATGCAGGTTTAATGAAAAGAGAGATTTCTAACAAGTATTTCGGCCATACTGCATTGAAAGAGGTAAATCCACTTGCCACATACAAAACAGGGGACAACGTAGAGTTACCTTATACTAACAATGTTTATGAATTCGAGGAAGGGACAAAAAATGGCGGGGTGGGAATGGCTTAGGGAGGGAAGGGAGTAGAAAATAGCGGAGGAGAAAATGGTAATGGAGGACAAGAAAAAGGAAGAGGAAAAGGGGCAATTTTTTAGATTTTAACTAATAGCAACTTACGTGCAACAAATTTACTGAAACAATACACATTACAATGGAGTAAAACACAACTAAAAAATCAAGAGATTCACTGAAACCATAGCAAGTGAATCGCCTCAAGTTTCTTTCTTCACCAATGCTCTAGTTCCGCCTATTTCTTCACTACAGAGACTGCTAAAACATAGCTAAATCTTGTCCCCCTGAGAGCCATTTAATGCTGCTCAAGGTTGGTTCACATTTATTGCATGGAGCGAGCTTTGGTGGCCTATTAAATGGCAAGGAAAACACGAAAACATCAAGAAATGTTGTGAAATGACACAACTGCACTGGGAGCCATACCTAATGGAGACAGGGATGAGGATGCAATATTTAATGCTGGTAGTTCGTTGTGTAGTGGAGACGGCAACCTGTACAGAAACAATACCACATTCTTTCGCCGGCGGGGTTCCTCCCAATTGCATTTCCGTTGACGACCTCGCCACCAAACAGGTTGTTGTGGACAAAGAAATTGGACTCTCGATCCACATTTATTTGCCTCGCATGGCCCTAGATTGGGGAGCCCATAAATTTGGCATGAAGATCCATTTTCATGGTGGAGGTTTCTGCGTGAGCCACACAGTCTACTCGCCCCTCGTGACGGCTTCCAACGCACAGGCTTCAAAGATTAAGACATTAAATTCGTGGGGCTCCTCGTACCAACTATATAAGCCGACGTTGATGGGGTTCCTACCGGCGTCAAACTGGGGGAAATGCCGGTGGGGTTCCCCCACATAAAAAAGCCTATCGGCTAACTAAAAGTAGTTTTTCTCAAAATTTGTAGTTGTGACCCTTAGATTAGCTATGCAATAATTTATATATATATATATATGATAATTCTTTAAATCAAAGATAATCATTACTGTTGGAATCTACAAGAAATTTTTTATTGATTGATTTCTAGGTTTTGATTATTCTTCTGTCTATTTACAATCCTAATTTTCAAGTATTATAACATGTCAATTGCTTCACATCCACTACATGTTGTAGAAAAAAAAAGGAAGTAAGATAAATCCATATCTATTTCTTTAAATCAAAGATATTTATTACTGCTGGAGTTGTCAAGTATTGGTTCATTATATCACCTTATGTCGGGTTATGTTTAAAATATATTCTAAGGTTACAAATACAAAATAAAACTACAATCACTTTCTATTTCCCAAGATTTTGGGTGGTAACTTTGAAATATTTAGTACCTGTGTAAAGATAAGTTTTCAAAAGGAATGAAAGAAGAAGGATATTGACATATTTGACATCATGAAGAAGACCAAAAATTATGCAAAGAAGCATCCTGAGCAGAAGGTAAAATTTGAACCTACAAAAGAGAAGCAACCTGCCTATGTCAAGAAAAGATCTAAATCAAGTCTGTTGATTCCCCTACTAATGCATCTCCTACTTTTAATATTGAAATTAGGAGTGCTACTATCCATGAAAAGGAACATGAAGTTGAAGGATCTAACATAGACCAAGGAATATTTCCTGTTGACCAAGTGCTTGATAATGAGCTTAATATCTCAAGAGAGGAGGGTAGATGGGATTTTGGGGGAAATAATAAGAATTTTTTAGAGCCTTCAACTCCTGGAGTTGGAATTTTTTTTTATGGAAAGAATTTTAAGCCAAGAGGTTAATCTCTTGATATAGAAGTGCACCTTTCTCTTGAGAAAGATCCTATTGACCAGCCTTACTATTATACTGCCCCTAGTGAGCTTGGGGATGTTCTAGAAAATGAAGAAGACATAGATAAAGATATGCAAGATATAGAAGAGGAAGAACTATGGCTTAAATAAGAGGAATAGAATAGAATGAGGGTGTTAAAGGAAAGAGAACATAGGATTAGAGCTAAGAAACTTGAGAGAGATGCTTAGAAACAAATATTGGAGAAGATGGGAGAAGATGCTGCTAGAAGAATTCAGGAAATTTTGCTGAAGATACCCCTTGGTGCATGGTTTTCCAAATGCCACATTCTCCTTAGAAATTTGTAGTTGCACATATGGTAGAAATAGAAGAGGATATGCCTGAAGAAAGCGATCAAAAAAATGTGGAAGAGGTTGATGTACTTATGGTTATGGGTGATTCTGATGTTGTTGACAATGAGTTCTTTTCTGATATGGA
The DNA here is from genome assembly GCA_007258455.2 of Sequoia sempervirens. Taxonomy (NCBI): domain Eukaryota; kingdom Viridiplantae; phylum Streptophyta; class Pinopsida; order Cupressales; family Cupressaceae; genus Sequoia; species Sequoia sempervirens. The sequence continues at coordinate 85,273,145 of VDFB02252616.1, read as the reverse complement.
CTCCTATGAAATGGATGTAGATAATCAATCACAAATTGATAGTACATATCATCAACAAGTCCTCGTTGATGAGGATGATGATAGTGATATTGAGGTGTACAATTTGGAATCAATAGAAGATTATGTGTCACTAAGAAGGAACACAGTTAGGGAGATTGAAAAATATACTATAGCCTTGGTTGCCCAAGCTAGAAGTTCCTACCATCTAAGGAATAGAACAGTCAGTGGTGAATAACTTAGTGTTGCTGGTCTTCTCATCAAGGAGAAAAATACCAAGAGAAAAGAGCAGAAACCTGATGGGAAAATACAAGTAGTTAAAGATAAATAAGGTAGGGGAGATAAAATTTGGGCTAAGAGAATAGATAAGAAAAAAGCTACTCAAGAATATAAATCTCCTACTAAGGATATAAAGACACAAAAGAAAAATCCTAAAGTCACAAGGAGGGATGCTAAGCATAGGGATAAGGTAACTAAAAATCAATAGGAGAGAAACTTGATGAACAAGGTATGCTTCCAATTGAATTACCCAAGTATACTCCTATTGATATGTTTCAATTAATTAGTCAAGTAAAATTATCTATGCCTTTTCTTGAAATGATGAGAATATATGAACATAACCAAAATTTAGTAGCCCTTATCAATGGTGCTCCTATGGTCTATAATAATTTAGTGGTGTTCACTCCACACAAAATGAGTGAAAAAAGATAAGAAAGACAAGGAAGTTGAGGGAGTCATTATTGAGATTCCACATATCTTCCTATGAATTCCAATTTCCACTTGTCTTGAGAAGATAGATTCATTTTTCCTCACCTTGGTGGTTGGGGAAAATTTCATAAAAAACTACATTATTGACTTAGGAGTTTCCAATAACATCATGCCAGCTAAAATCATGGAGGCACTAGGATTGAAAGTTGATAGTACTCATGGAAATTTTTTATGCCATGGATTCAAGAGAATTCCCTATCATCAGTGTGATAAATGAGCTTCCCTACAAATTAGTAGCTTACCTTGACAAATAATTCACAATGAGTATGGTAGTAGTGGATATCCCACCCAAGTATGGAATGATGCTATCTCATAAATGGAGTGCATCTATGGGAGGCACTATACAATGTGAAATTTCATATGCCACATTTCCTATTGATGGTAAGGATGTTCAAGTGATGAGAAAACCAAGGGTACCACATATGTTGGAGCATGCTCCTGAAGATTACATAATATTTTTTGCAGAAATTAATATCATTGATTTTAAGATTGCCAAGAAAAGTTGACAGGTGCCCTGCACCCATAGAAAATGAAGTTTTAATATTACCTGACAAGAATGGACTTTGGAAAATGTACTTTGATGGCATAAGTTCCAAAGAAGGGTCTGGTGTAGGGATATTATTGGTATGACCTAGTGGCAGTAATTATAAATTCTCTTTCACAATGTCTTTTTGTCCAAACAAATAATGTGACAAAGTATAAAGCTTTATTATTGGGATTGTGATTGGCTGAGAAGCACTGAATACAAAATTTGATGTTAATTGGTGATTTTGAGCTTGTGATATCCCAAGTAAGAGCCAAATATGCTTCCAAGAACAATAAACTCAAGCAATATAGAAATCTTGTTTGGGATTCCATTGAGTAGGTTAATGCTTTTGGAATTGATTGGATTGAGAGATGAAAAAATAGAGTAGCTTGAGACCAAATGATATAACTTTTATAGGGATATCTAAAAGTTCGAGGTATAGACAATGCCTTCCATTCCTAACAATTTGCACACTTGGTAGATTCTCAATGATGATGAGGATATTCTCAAATATTTGAATTGTGTTGATAAATATGAAGGTTAGGAGATTGAGTTTGGTGGATTTTTTGAAAATGATGATGAAAATGACACAGTATTTTGAAAGGAGGTTATCTAGTTAAAGACAAGTAAATTCCTCAAAGGCCTTGTAGCACTTGAAAGGGTCTTTGACAACCAAGACAAAAGAAAGATTAAGAAAATTGTTTCTCACCCAAAGGACCTAGAGGAAGTTAATTTGGGGATTTAAAATGCCCCTAAGAACATGTATGTAGGAGAGAAGATGAAGCCAAAGGTAAAATAAAAGTTAATTTCCTTGCTTAGAAAATATAGACATGTCTTTACTTGGCAATACGATGACCTAAAGGATTATAGAGAGGAATTGTTTCAACATGATATTCCTTTGAAGGATAATGTTAAACCTTTCAGGAAAAAGCAAAGACCAATTAACCCTACTATAGCTCCCAAGATGCGAGAGGAGTTGGTGAAGGTGAGAGATGCTGGTATTATAAAACCTATTAGAAACTCTTCATGGGTATCTAATCTAGTTCCAGTGAGAAAAAAGAATGGTGACATAATGTTGTGCATTGATTTTAGGAATCTAAATATGTCCTCATTAAAAGACAATTGCCCATTGAAAAACATGGAAGCCATGTTACAGAAGGTTACTGGATCTGAGCTGTTGTCAATGATGGATGGTTTTTCAGGTTATAACCAAGTAAAATTGAAGGAATACAAGCATTATAATAATAAATTCAATACTTCGTGGGGCACCTATGTCTATGTAAGCATGCCATTTGGTTTAAAAAATGTGGGTGCCACTTTCCAAAGGGCTATGGATGAGGCATTTTCTGATTTTATTCATCTATTTATGGCCATATACCAAGATGAAATAATAATCTATTTTTAGGAGGAAGATCATTTAATGCACTTAGAAAAGGTTTTTTTCAATGTACCATAGATTTATGTGTTAGGGACGTTAGGTCTCTTTTGCTCAATTAGGGTCTTTTACCTAATGAAAAGAGATAGATCCCACACCCAAAGTCTAGGTGGTTCCCTCAAACTAGTGTATGTATGATGTAATTATGCCTAAATTCAATGATATAGACATATAAAACTAGTAAAAACTATTCAATATTGAATGGAAACCAAAGAAATATAAATTGTTTGAAAACACATTGTGTAATGCAAACACACCTAGAAATGAATGTAAAATGCAACAGAAATGGATGAAACTAAACGTGTGTACCTTCGATATTGAAGGAGACTAGAAATGACTTTTAAAATGTTTTTGATGCTAAATTTTAGGCTTGGTGGGACTCATTTTCCATTCTAGGTGAATCAATCCTTGTTCGGTGAAACTGTTTGGAAGCCCATTTCAAATAAATGGGGGTCCAAAAATAGGCCTGGAAGTAGGACTCTTTTGCCACTCATGGTGAATGATTCCACTTTTTAATTTTTGAATATTCAAAAGAGGAAATAGGAGAACTCGGTCTGCACTTTGGTTCTCTACAAGTGGTCTCTTCCAAAACTCTGATTTCCAAACCTGAAAGTGACTTTTTGTTGATATTTTTCCTTAGACAATGAAGAGAAGACCTAAAAAAAATTTCAACTTGAATCTTAATGATTTACAAGCTTCCAAGATACTGAAATCTACAAACACACAAGACAAGAAGGAGAAATGTTGAATGTTTGGGCATGGGGGTTTGCCTTGGTCAAATCCCTTTTAGGTAATTAAACAAAAATGATGAAACAAAGTAATGAAGCATGCAACAACAGAGTTATTAACTTGCCATGATTTTTTATCTTGAATGTCTACAACAAAACATGAATAATCTTCCCTTGAATGTTTGAAAAATTGCTATCTTAATGACTTGAAATGATGAAACCCTAACTTGCTTGACTTGAGATGGAAGAATGATGGATGAATAATGAAGAATGATTATGATTTAAGGTTTAGAAACTTGATTTTATTGTAAATTTACCTTATTTTCCCATTAATTAGATCAGTAAGGATGACATGAAGAGAAATAAAATTTAAATTCACAAATTTCCCGCCTAAAACTCAAATTTTATGCAAATGGGACTCATTCGCCATGGGTGGAAAATTCATCCTAGTGGGGCCCATTTGACAACTAAGATGCTAGGAAGTATGGAAATAAGGTTTTTATGATGAATTTTCCAGTTATTTCATCAATTATGCATTGGGATGCATAATATGGGATAATAGGGGCCTATTAGTGATGATGTAAAAGTCAATTAGGGCTTAGGACACAAAATTCAATGTGAAAGTGTGATTAAATACACTTTACAACACTAAAATGAGACCCACCTAGCGTAGGAAGGCATAACATCCAATGTAAATGTGTTGGACACATTACAACACTAGATTATCATTAAGTTTATTTTACAAGCCTTCTAGATTGATATTTGGATGCAATTAAATACATTTTATAATGTTGAATTACGGGAAAATGGGTTCATTAAGTCTAGAAAAGTGTGAAATTATTTTACAACACTTTACAATACGTTTACAAGACATCAACAAAAGCATGTTGGGTATGTACAGGATCATGATGGGTCAAAAAGTGGCAATATGATGGGTATGTGTAGGGTATATGGTTGACGACTATTTTTTTACCCAAAATTGATTGAATGAAAAGGGTTTTTAAAGGATATTATCAGCTTTCCACCAATATACATTCTGCTTTAGTTTGAATTTAATAAATATTTATTATTCATTTTCTATTTGAATTACGACTAAAGTCTTGATTGATAGGCTAATTGAAAAACATCTATAGCTTTCAAACAATATCACATTTTTTGAATCCAAAACATGCGTCACATTCTATACTTTGCATAATATAGGATTAAAAAAAAAATGAATTTCATGAAGTTTTGACCATGTTAAGTTGGTTAGACATACAAGTTTATCATATTTTTTAAAAGTTGTAATAAAAAAATCATAATTAATTATTTACTCGGAAAAAAAATACAAAAAATATGCATCACATCTAGACATGAGTCGTCTACTTATATCTAAAGCCTTATAAAAAAATATTATCATTTTATTGTGGTTAGGGTGGTCAGACAGAGACCTACTTCATATTTTTTCCTTGAAATTTCAAATTTTCACCAAATAGATTTTTTTAGAAAAAATACACCTAGTAGTTTAGAAACTACATTCAATTTTCAAGGGTCCAAGACCTAGTGTGGATGCATAAAATACCTCACAACACTAAATAAAGGCCTCATTAATTCTAATTTATCATGAATTATTCCCATATCAATCAAGAAACATCCATTTTTCTTGGTACAACTAAAGCTTTAGAATATATGAGATTTCACTAAATCCAAAAAAAATGTGCCTTTGGGGTCACTAAAGGTAAACTTCTAGGGAAAATTATGTCTAAAGAAGGAGTAAGGATTGACCCTAAAAGGGTGGTAGCCATAGATAAAATCCCTCAGCCAAAAAATGTCAAAGGTATTCATTCATTTTTTGGATAAATAAATTTCTTTAGAAGGTTTATGACTTTAACTTTGTAGAAATTAGAAGATCTATTTCCAAGATGCTGAAGAAGGGAGAAAATGTGACTTGGAGTGAAGAGCCAAGTTAGGATTTTAAGAATATTAAACAAGCCATTATGGAAGCTCTAGTTTTGAAGTCTCCTGACTTCTCTTAGCCAATGCACATTTTCTCTTTTGCTTCCTTTCATACTTTTGTTGTTGTATTACTACAGAAAAATGAAGAGGGATTTGAGCATCCCTTTGTATTATTTAGTAAGTATTTAAAGTTGTAGAGCTTAAATATGACATGATTGAAAAGCAAGTGTATGCTCTGGTTAAGGTTGTGAAGAATTTTAGGACTTACCTACAGGGAGCTACTGCCATAGCTTTTGTCTCAAGTGTTGTTGTGAAAGATATTTTCACTCAATAGGAGACTATAGGTAGAAGGTGTAGATGGATCAACAGGATCCAATAATTTAACTTTGATGTTCAGATCACCAAATTATTAAGAGGGTAGGGTCTATCTAAATTGAAAGAAGAAGCTAATTTGGAGGCTAACCAGATTAATTATGCAGAAGTGATTGATGTTGCACCTATTTGTGATATGCAAACATGTGACTGGTATCAAGGGATTATTCAGTATCTATATACTTTGCAGTTTCCTATAGATATGGATGAAAATGATAGGAGTACATTGAAATTACATGCCATCAAGTATGTGATTATTGATAATGAGTTGTGGTGGAGAAACCTGGCTGGTATACTGCTTAAATGTGTAGATGGAAAGCATGCTCTAGAAATCTTGTAGGATATGTATAATGGAGTATGTGGTAGTCATTACATGGAAAATACCACTGCACCAAAGATTTTAAGAGAAAGATTCTGGTGGCCTACTATTTTTAAGGATGCTCACAAGTTTATTAAGACTTGTGATGCTTGTCACAAGTTTCCAGAGAACCGAAGTTCTCAGGAAGTTTACCACTTAGGCCTATAACTATTCAAGCCCCTTTCCAACAATGTGGAATTCATTTCATTGAAGAGATACTAGAAAATTCCAATGGAGGGAACTAATGGATCCTTGTTGCCACTGATTATTTCACAAAATGGGTAGAGGCAATAGCCACATGAAAGACAACAAGCAAAGTGTTGGTGGATTTCCTATTGAATAATATTCTCATTAGGTTTGAAGTCCCATAAAATATCATCTTAGATAATGATATGTGCTTTAGATCATCTTAATTTAAAGACTTTTGTGATAAACATGGTATACAAGTTTATTATTCCTCACCTTACCATACTGAAGGAAATGGTCAGGCTAAGTCTATCAATATGAGCTTAATGAAAATAATCAAAAGGGTGATTGAGAAGAACAAGAAAGCTTGGGAATCAAAGCAGAAGTTAGCACTCTAGGTAGATAGAGTGATTGTGAAAAAGGCTATTGGTTATTCACCGTTTGTTTTAGTATATCCTTGTCGCAAAAAGATGTATCTCTTGCTTGATATGGTCATAATTAATGATAAATTTAACTTAATGAGGCCTTGATTTAGTGTTGTGATGTGTTTTACACATCTACATTAGGACTTGAGACCCTGCAAACTAAATAAAATGCATCTAGCGATGTCTTGTAAAGGTGTTGTAAAGAATTGTAAAAGACTTTAACACATTTATAGACTAATGGAACTATTTTTCCCTTAATTCAATATCACAAAATTTATTTAATTTCATTATCACATTAATCTAGAAGGGTTGTAAAATAAGCCTAATTGTAATCTAGTGTTGTAATGTTTCTTACACATTCACATTGGATGTTGTGCCTTTCTAGGCTATATGGACCCCATTTTAATGTTGTAAAGTGTATTTAATCATACTTTCCAATTAAATTTGTGTCCCAAGCCATAATTACCCTTTACATAATTATTAATAGGCCCTTCAGGCCCCATATTGTGCATTTCAAGGCTTAATTTGATAAAAAACATGACTAGAGCAACCTAGAAGCCTAATTTCTTTATTCTTGGACATTCGAGCTAGCAAAAGAGCTCTTATGGGACAAAGTCACCCATATGGGTGTATTAGTCCCATCCAAGTGGGACTAAGTGTCCCAACTTATGGGTATATGTAGGATCATCATGGAAAAAAGTAGGCCCTTAAGTGGCAAAAAATTCAAAAAAATCAGAGTTAGGCAACTTGACGTAAAAATTTGAATAAGTTATCTATATTATTTCAAAAATATGTAAGAATAAAATTTGTAGAAAATTGGATGTAGTTTCTAAACTACTAGGTTTTTTTTTTAAATGTATTTGGTGAAAATTTGAAATTTCAATGCAGTGGTACCTAATTTTTTTCCTAGTAAATAATTAATTATGAATTTTTTATTAAATTTTTTAAAAAAGATAAAAACTCATATGTCTGACTACCTTAACTTGGTCAAAAATTCATTAAATTCAATTTTTCTTTTGTTAATCCTATATTAAATGAAGCATAGAATGTGATGCATGTTTTGGATTCAAAAAATGTGATACCATTTGAAAGCTATAGATGTTTTTCAATCAACCTATCAATCAAAATTTGAATAGAAAATGAATAATAATTACTTATTAAATTCAATGTAAAGCATAATTAATATTGGTGGAAAGTTGAGAATCTCCTTTAAAAACCTTTTTTGTTTCATCAATTTTGGGTAAAAAAATAGTCATCAGCCACATACCCATCATATTGCCAATTTTTGGCCCATCATGGTCCTGCACATACCCTTGTTAACTTAGTCTAATTTGGGCTATTTTTGAGGTCTGAGCTGGAATATTGGGTTTTATGTTTAATTTTCCTCCATGTTGGCCTTGGGGATCAAATTAACAGAAAAATTAGGTGGATTTCCTATAAATACAAGCTTCTAAACCCTAATTCATAATCAATTCATTATTCATCCATCATCCATCGTGTTCTTAAGTTAAACAAGCTAGGGTTTTAACATTTTTTAAGTCATCAAGATAGCTTTTTCAGACATTCAAGGGAACATTATCCTTCTATTGCTGTAGAAGTTCAAGATCTATCATCATAACAAGTCTCTAATTCCATTCTTTCATGCTTCATTACATTATTTCTTCATTTTAGTTTAATTACCTAAAAAGGGGTTTGACCAAGGAAAACCCCCATGTCCTAACATCTAACATTTCTCTCTCTTTGCTTGTGTATTTGCATATTTAGGTATCTTGAAGATTTGAATATCATTGAAGAATAGTTACAAATTTTTTGAAGACATCTTCTTGTTTAGAAAGTCAAAATATCCAAAAAAAGTCACTTATAGTGCCGAAAATAAGTGTTTCAGAAGTGGACACTTGGAGGAACAAAAATTGCAAACCAAAGGCTTCCATTTCCACTTTTGAATTTTTTGAAAAGAAAAAGTGGACTAAGTCACCAATAGTGGCGACTTAGTACCACTGCACATTTTTTTCATAGTTTTCTATAGAATTGGATACCCATTTGGCTGAAACGGGCTCTGGTGGAGTTTTCCAGGGCTAGGACTAGGTTGCCCAGAATGGTGTAAGTATCCCAGTAGGCCAAATTTTTATGATCAACAAAAATTTCAGTCTTCATTCTGGTCTTCAAGAGATTTCCAGCTGCATGCTTTTTATTTTGTTTTACTATTCTATTTTATTTGCATTTATATCCATCTTTCTAGGTCTTTTTGCATACAACACTATTTTTTCAAACACCTTGCATTTCCTTAGTATTCATTCAATAATTGATCTATTTTGATTTTTTTTTTGTATTTAGGACATTACATTTAGACATATTTAAACCATGTTTTCATTAGTATTGAATGAACCCCTATGTTTTTGTGGGATACCTTTCTCCTTTTAGGTGCAAAACCCTAGAAGTGTATGAGAGTGCCTAATCCAAAAAAATTGTGTACATTTTGGTGAACCTACATTTAGAATAGTTTATTTTATGATTTTGGAGTCCATCATCATCCTATAATTATTTTTTCATTAACATTGCATTGCACTTTGCATTAGATAATTTGCATTCCAGTGTTTTAAAATTTTGCATTAGTGAAAGTGCATATAGTTTGCATTTTTGCATTCCAAATCATTGAAAATCATATAAAATTTGCATTTGCATTTAGTCTTCAGGTCATACAACATACCAAGCATAAAGACCAATTGAAAATTTCTAAATTTTTTGAAACAAAATCATAACTAGGACTTATTTGCCATTCTGGGCGACTTAGTCCCAGTTCAGATTTTTAAATATCTGTTATAGCATCACATACCTAATTTTTGTGCTTCCTAAGCCTCCTAGTATCATATACTATAATTCTGGAAAGTTTTGGGAACATTTTTTTATGCATCTAGGTCAAAAACATCATTTTAGGGTAATCATTTTTTAAATCCTTTCAATTACAACAATCATTAGATCTGAAAATGCTCACATTTCTAAAGTTTTGCATAACATGGATAAAATTACTTTTTAATTTTTCATACACAATGTTTGTACTCATAAAACTTTACATAAGTTTGATCAAATTTCTTTTCATTATCAAATAAACATTGTTTGTATTCTTAATGTTTTGCATACACTGGATAAAAGGGTATGTGCAAGATCATCATGGAAAAAACAAGCCCTTAAGTGGTAAAAAAATTAGAAAAATCAGAGTTAGGAAACTTGACATAAAAGTTTGAATAAGTTATCTATATTATTTCAAAACTACGTAAGAATAGAATCTATAGAAAATTGAATGTAGTTTCTAAACTAATAGGTTTATTTAAAAAAAACTATTTGGTAAAAAATTGAAATTTCAATGTAGTAGTACTTAAATTTTAGGGAGAAAATAAGAAGTAGGTGTCTGACCACCCTAACCACAATAAAATGATAATATTTTTTATAATATTTTAGATATAAGTAGAGGACTCATGTCCCGATTTGATGCATATTTTTTGTAATTTTTTTCCAAGTAAATAATTAATTATGAATTTTTATTAAAAATTTTAAAAAATATAAAAACTCATATGCCTGACCACCTTAACTTGGTCAAAACTTCATGAAATTCTTTTTTTTTTAATCCTATAGTATGCAAAGTATAGAATGTAACACATGTTTTAGATTCAAAAAATGTGATACCGTTTGAAAGCTATAGATGTTTTTCAATCAGCCTATCAATCAGGACTTTAGTTGTAATTCAAATAGAAAATGAATAATAATTATTTATTAAATTCAAAGTAGAGCATAATTTATATTGGTGGAAAGCAGAGAATCTCCTTTAAAAACCCTTTTCATTTCATCAATTTTGCATACAAAAAAGGTCGTCAGCCACATACCCTATACATACCCATCATATCACCTTTTTTTGGCCCATCATGATCCTACACATACCCAAAACTATTTTTCATATTTGGATATACATTGTTTACATTGCTGAAACATTGCATGAAATAGTTACAAGTGCTTTTCATTTTTATTCAAACAATGTTCATGTGTTACATATTTAGAGATTTTAAGAAATATTTCCTATCCACTCCCTATGAGATTGTTTTAGTGAAAGAGAATACAACCTTGGACATTCCTAATTATCATATTTTTTCTTCTCCTAATATCTCTCCTATTGGTGAAGAAGATATTTTGGTGGAAGAGCCAATCAATGAGAGTTTTGAGAATCCTATTTGTTTCTCTCATCTTACCTCTCTTAGTATACAAGACATTGATGAACAAGACAACCCAACCATAGGTAATCATGACAATAAAATTTGTTCTTCTCCTAGTATCTCTCCTAGTTGTGAAGTAGATACTTTGATGTTAGAAAACACAATTGATGAAAGTCATGAGTATCTTAGTTGTCCCTCCTCCTAAATAAATCCTTATTAAGCAAGAAAATTCACCTATTGAACATTCCCCTACTTGCAATGAAGCCATTTTCAAAGAATCACTCTTTAATCATCAAGAACATGTGGTTTTTAGATCCCCTAAACACTCTTCTCCTAGGGAGGATATCATGACAAAAACAAGGATAACATTGAAAATAATGATATTATTCCCTTAGAAGAAGAAGAAGAGCCGATGTTAGACTCTCATTCAGTAAGGGATGTTAATATTATTCAACCTCAACTCATCCTTTATCCCCCTTCAAACAAACCTCAAAATCAAAACAAACCCAAACTAATCCTCTACCCACCACAAAACAATGTTTCACAACAACTGAGTCATAATACCATTGCTCATACATATCCCACTAGAAATAATCTACACCCACCACAACCAACCCCAACTACCTTTTCCTAATCCCATTTTTCCTTGAGATCCTCTATTAAATTCACACATTAGGGAGTATGATATTTTTGAACAACATAATAATACTCCTACAAAGATATCCCTCTGTGATTTAATTTAGAATTCATCTCTCATACAATTCTTCAAATGGCCTTATAAAATGTTCCTATCCCTTCTAATGCATAACTAAATGACATAGCAGCCCTAATTCAAGGATTGAATGTTGACATTGTTTTCCACCAAAGTGAACTCCCCCTTTGGAAGTGCAAAAAAAAAATGAAGCTTTCATAATACTATCTCAATACAAATGAATAGGGATAAAAAAAACCCTTGTTGACAATGGCTTAGCCCTTAATGTGTGTAGCGTCAAAATTTTGGATAGGCTTCATGTGGATAAATAAAAAATTCAACTTGATTCCTTATCTCTTAAGGCATTTGACAATGTTGAAAAAAAATTGATCGGTCTGATTACTTTACCATTACAGTTGGAAAGGCCACATTGGAAACACAAATTAATGTTATTCCTCATGAACTTTCATATAATCTTATCTTAGGTAGAATGCGGATTCATGCAATGAATGGGGTGCCTTCCACTCTTCATCGTAAAATGAAATACATCTACAACAACAAAGTTTACACACTTGACATTGATCTTGAGCCTTATAATGTCTTCCAACTCAAGAAAAATAAAGAGAATCCCTTGAACACATTAACACCAATAATTAAAGTGGAATCCATTTAACAAAAATACAAAGCACAACACATTGAGGAAGTCACAAAGCTATTAGATGATGATTGGGGTTCCTTAGATCTCACACCCACATTTATGGGATTATAAAAGATCACAACAAAAGACTTTGCAAAGGGGAAAGAGCAAGTAGTAATGCCAACAAAAAACTTAGAAGAACCTTTGAAAGAATCCACCTCAACCACTTTAGACACAAAAGAAAATTAAACAACAAAATTTGATGAACTTAACCACAAATAACCATCCAACCCAAAAGAAATGAAAAAGCTTTATGGAAAAGGTTATGAGGTTATGAAACAACTTGGCTATAGTAGAAAAGGATGTGGTACTAGAGAATAAGGTATTTGTGTCCCCATCAAGCCTAACATGCATGAAATAACTCATGGTCTTGGTTATTTTCCTTCGATAGAAATAACCAAACCTTCACTCAATATCAACACTATCACACAAGATTCCTTTAATCCAACTTTAACAGTAATGCATCATGAACTTGTAGACACTAGTGGTATTGAAATTTTTTCTTTGCCAGAAATGAAACAAACAAAGAAATGTTCACTTAATGTAAATGTCATCTTGCAAATAACTAATGATTTGAATTCGTTAGATTTTACACCCTCCTATAATGGAGAAAACAAAATCTTGCAATCTAAAGAATATCATGTAAGTATGACATATTGTACTAAGAAAGATATATCTTTTTCACACCCTACAGGAACACCTTCTCCTATTGACAAAGAGGGTATCTTGTCGAGAATCCTCCAAGATCACTTGATATTTCTCCCTCCAAGAACTTGAAATAAATTTTATTACAAAAATTCATTTTGCACGTATCATAGAGTTCATGGCCATTCCACTAATGAATGTAAGGCTTTGAGTAGTAAAATACAACATCTTAAGGAATTTGGTAACTCCCTTATGTGGGGGCACCCAATTCCTCTAATTGATAGTGATTTTCACTCTAGAATGTTTCTCCTCAATCATTTTGGCTCACCCTTTTCCTGCACTAAGTGGGGGCACGAGGTTAGTTAGCCTTGTCCTCGTATATCACTTTTAATTATCTGTTTTGGCTAGTCGTTAACCTTTCACAAAACATATAAGAGTAAGATTGGGATGTGGATGAGATGCCTTAATTTGGATCGCAAGTGACATACTACCTTTTTATGACATAGCTTATCAAGAAACATATGACTTGGCGTAGGGCTTTCCGCATAAGCTCTCATGTATTCTTCTACTTTAAAGAAATTTCTCACTATAAGGGTGTTAGAAACCACTTTAAAGTGGGGGAATACATTGACACTCATGTTTCACTACGTGACTTTATTTCTTCTTGTGATGCATTTTTCCTCTCTTGGAAACATTAGGTACAATGTTTCCTAGGATGAGACCTTGCACTTGTCCTCTCTTGGAAACAAGATGAGACATTTTTCGCTTATCCTCTCTTGGAGACATTAAGAATGATGTTTCCTAAGATGATGCCATTGCATGAACTAAGAAAAATCCCTTTAAAAAATTCCTTGTACTATTTTTCATTTACAATGTCTATGAGTTTCAAGCATACAAAGTTTTGCTTGGCTCATGGAACTTGAAAAATAATTTTTGTGTGGCACCTTATTAAATTTATTAGTAGGTGTAACTTTGGTATGGTTTAAGTGGCAAGCCCATTCTGAGGCATGAATTTCCCAATAACCACCTATGTGTGTGTGTGAGTGCATACCAACCATGGGTGTATGTTTCTCACCTTTTAGGATTTTTCACCTGGCAGACAACCAAGAATTTTGTCACCTTAGAGTGAGTATGCATTTTTGGAAAAACAACCTAGATCTGATCCACAACATGTTGGAAAAATGATCAAATCTTGATCGGCCTTTTTATTTTCGTTCATATCTTCCTTCTAGTTCTTGCCATTGTATGATCATGTATCTTGTCTTGTTGTAAATCATTCTCCTTGTGCATGTCCTTTTGTGCTTATGTTCATATGACCTAGGATCTTGGATCATGGGGGCTTGACTGATGCCTTGATGTTTGTTATTCTTTTTCATCCACATTGATACAATTGGAAGCCTCTTGAATGTCTACTTTAGTGTGAGTTTGAAGCAAGTTCATCCTCTCACTAAAGTGGGGGATAAATGTGTCACAAAAACTATATCTCTTTCTTGATATGGGAATAATTAATGATAATTGGACTTAATGAGGCCTTGATTTAGTATTGTGAGGTGTTTTACACATTTACGCTAGGTCTTCGGCTCTTGCAAACTGAATAAAATGCATCTAGCGATGCCTTGTAAAGAAGGTGTTGTAAAATACTTTCACACTTTTCTAAACTAATGGACCTATTCTCCCCTTAATTCTATATTGTAAAATGTATTTAATTGCATTATCACAATAATCTAGAAGGCTTGTAAATTAAACCTAATTCTAATCTAGTGTTGTAATGTGTCTTACACATTCACATTTGATGCTTTCTAGGCTATGCGGACTTCATTTTGTTGTTGTAAATTGTATTTAATCACACTTTCACATTGAACTTTGTGTCACAAGCCCTAATTACCCTTTACATCATCAGTAATAGGCCCTTATGGCCCCATATTTTGCATCCCAAGGCTTAATTTGATCAAAGTCCTGACAAGAACAACCTAGAAGCCCAATTTCTTCATTCCCAGACATTCTAGCTAGCAAATGAGCCACTGTGGGACCAAGCTGCCCATCAAGGTGAAATAGTCCCATCTAGGTGGGACTAAGTTTCCTAGCTTGGTGACTTAGTCCCATTTGGGCTATTTTTGAGGTCTAAGTGAGAAAAAATGGGATTTAAGTTTAATTTTCCTCCCTGTTGGCCTTGGGGATCAAATTAATGGGTAAATTAGGTGGATTTCCTATAAACAAAAGCTTCTAAACCCTAACTTATAATAAATTCATTATTCATCCATTATTTATCATGTTCTTAAGTCAAACAAGCTAGGTTTTTAAAAAATTTCAAGTCATCAAGATAGCTTTTTCAGACATTCAAGGGAATATTTTTCATCTATTATTGTAGAAATTCAAGATCTATCATCATGAAAAGTCTCTAATTCCATTTTTTCATGATTTATTACATTATTTATTCATTTTGGTTTAATTACCTTAAAAGGGGTTTGATGAAGGCAAACCCCTATGTCCTAGCATCCAACATTTCTCTCTCTTTCCTTGTGTGTTTTCATATTTAGGTAACTTGAAGGTTTCAAGATCATTGAATAATAGTTACAAATTTTTTGAAGACATCTTCTTGTTTACAAAGTCAAAATACAAAAATTCACTTACAGTGCCAAAATTAGAGTTTCAAAACTAGACACTTGGAGGAACAAAAAGTGCAAAATGAAGGCTTTCATTTCCACTTTCAAATTTTTAGAAAATCCAAAGTGGACTAAGTCATCAACAATGGTAACTTAGTCCCACTGCACATGTTTTTTAGTGTTTTCTATAGATTTTGATACTCATTTGGCTGAAACGGGCTCCAATGCAGTTTTCTAGATTGGGGACTAGGTCACCCACAATGGTGTAAGTGTCCTAGTAGGCCAAACTTTTAGGATCAAATTTTTTTCAGTCTTCATTCCGATCTTGAATATATTTCTAGGTGCATTCTTTCTATTTTTTTTCCTATTCTATTTTATTTGCATTTATGTCCATCTTTCTAGGTCTTTTTGCATACAACATTGTGTTTTCAAACAACTTGCTTTTCCTTAGTATTGATTCAATAATTGATCTATTTCATTTTTTTTTTTGCATTTAGGACATTAAATTTAGAGATATTTCAATCATATTGGAATTATTCTTCAATGAACCCCTAATTTTTTGTGGGATACCTTTCTCCTTTTAGGTGAAAAATCCTAGAAGTGTAAGAGAGTGCCGATCCCCAAAAAAATGTGGTACAATATGGTCTAGATGCTGGATTGCCACAAAATAATCTGCTCAAAATGTATAAATATATGCACGAGTATGATGAGGAGATATGTGATTATATGCAGCATAAAATTAATAATCTAGTTCAATTGGATGAGACTAGAAGAGAAGGTCATGCTAAGAATATGAAGATGTAGTTGCAAGTTAAGCATCTACATGATAAGAGACCTCCAAGAAAGTTTGAGGTAAATAATATGGTGTTAGACTAGAATGCAAGGGCTCAAGCCAAGGGTAAAAATGGGAAATTTGAAGTTTTATGGGTAGGTCCTTATCTAATTGCCAACACACATGGGGAGGATTCTTATTTCCTCCAAAGGTTGACAGGTGAACTTTTTGAACTGCCAATACATGGACAATTCTTAAATCCATAATTCTCCTAAGTATGTTATATTTCCTTGCACATTGTAGGACTTGTACATTGTCTATATAGGTTTGTTTGCTTTGGTTGTTTCTATTTTGGTCTTACTACCTAGTCTAGGTAGTCTCCTAGTTTTTGCTTTGTTCTGTCAGGTTGGTCTAGTTCAACTTGAGATTCTAGATTCTCACATTGTTTTAGAGAAACAAACATCCCCAACTAGAGCCAGTGATGGAACCTACAATTTTTTTTTATGTTCCATCTCAAAATCATGCAATGTTTTGAATATTGGGTTGGTATTTGAAAGCTTAGGGTTTTGCTTGTCATCACTATTGAAGGGTTTTTGTGTTAGCTTTAAATCCTTACTTATGAAACCCTTAGATCTAAATGCTTGGAAAGGTTCTAATTTATTGTTGACCTTCTTTTTCCTATTGTTGGTCACATTAAAATATCTTATGTCATTAACGGTAGTGGGGTAATCGCTCCCTCATGCCTAAGTCTGATTTTCATTTTTATATATAAGGTTGAATGAAGGGCCTTTTTGGCATTTACATCCTTTACACTTTATGACAGAAGCTTTTGATCCCCTTTTCTTGCATCGTCCTAGAGGGTCCCATTCATTAGAAAAAACTTGTGGGCATGTGCTTAAAAGTTTTCACTTAAGTCCTATCGGCCACCTCTCTTTATCACTCATCACATATTACTTTTGGAGTGTATGTTCTGAATTGGTGATAAGAAATGAGTGGTATTCCTTTAGTTTCACTCATCACAGATAGCTTTTGGAGATCTTGATATCAATCAGCGATGGGTCATGCTCTTGTCTTTTCTTATAGCGTTAATTTTTTGCTTATTGCTAATGGTTTTTGAGCCTTGAATATTGTATTACCAATGATTGATGGTCTCTGATCTTTCATTATTCAATTCATCGTTTATGATGAATTGTTGTGTAATTGTAATTCTCAAATAGAAATGAGCGATATGTGGTATCTCATGTGTTTCATTCATCAAGGATTGGTTTTGAATGTCAAGTTTTGTATTAACGATAGGCGATGTAAATTTTTGGGATCTCTCATCACTAATTTCTTGCAAAATTTAAGAGAAGAATTAGCAATAAGCGATAGATTTGCTACTTTTGTATTTTTTCCTATCGCTCATTGCAGATCCTTTCCAAAGCTTAAGTTTCAAAATAGCAATGAGTTATCTAGAGTCATCTATTTAGCTTACTTTCGCTAATTTGAATTGATCTTATGAGTGATATCTTTTGTATCATTTATTTTTATTCAGGTGCATGTGTCTGAATTTGGCCTCTTCGTTGTATCTCTCGTCACTGATGTGATCCAAATTTTGAAGTATGAGTAATTCATATGCGACAAGAAAATGAATGTGATCGAGGATGTGCCATATTTTCAAGGGCTAAGATTTCATTGTGTGGATGCTTGCATCCCTAATAGAACTAGTAAAGGATGAAATGTGTCTGTGATAAGTGAGAACTACTAAATGAAAAGGAAATGTGGTAGTATCCTAAGAACATCGTATAAAGCAAAGAAGAAATTAGCGAGGGGGATTGTGAACCATTGATATGGTTTTAAAATAGAGTGATGAATGGCCAGGGTTTGAACATGAACAACTAGATGATAGTTTCTCATGTACACTTACTATCAAACATTAATGGTAGCATTTCCCATCTCTCGACCATAAAGAAGGTAGATACCTGGTTTGTCACACATTTGGAGTTGCTTGGAACCAGAGATGAATGCCAAGAGTTGAAGAAATTGTATGGAAGGTTCCAACAAAATATTTCAGCAAAAATACATGAATCGCTCACTTGGGTATGCAAGCTGTGTATCTCCTCCTATCTAAAATGTTAAAATTGTAGTATTCTAGAAGGTAAATAAGGAATTGGGGAGATAATTTTCTTGTAGTTTTGTCCATTTGAGTATTTTCAAATTTGGGTGATAAGTGTTGAGTAAAGTTTGGGAAATATTTTATTTTGTAATTGGTGCCTTGAGTTTTTGTATTTGGGAGGGTCTTTTTGATTGCAAGAAATTGTAAGCCTGAGTTCTTTTGCATTGCAAACATGAGTGAAACATAGCTAAATGAATCTAGTATTAGACTGGGGAGGAAACCAAAACAAAAAGGGGTTAAAAGGCTTAAAAATCAAGATGTTTCATTTGAGGTTAATCCTGAACCACCTGCAGTATCTAACCCTACAACAAGTACTCCTGCAACATCTACTAGGTCTAGAAGTGCAAAGAAGGAAAAGGAAAGGTTTATCTAGGAGGAATCTAGAGATATAAAGGAAAGAGGGTCAAGAATTGGAAAGAGACCTATGGGTCAAGTTTTCGTGACCACCAAGTTAATTGATGGTGTCGATGAAATTGGTGAGTTGGCCCAGCTTTAGAGTGGGTGGAAACTATTCTGGTATGGTTTTAATAGGTAGTATTCTAGTAAGCCTATATGTTACTTATGGGGGCTAAACCTTGGAAATTTGGTGGTGCCAAATGTGTTTGTAGAGGTGGATTTGATTATGGAACTGGCCAGACACTATCATCCCATTGACGAAAAATCTAGGAGTAAAATTGTGATGTGATCCTTGAAGTGACAAAGGAAAATATTGTGGATATATTTGGGTTAAATCCCAATTATACTATGAAATTAAAGTGTGTAAAGCTATATGATGAATATGAGAATAAAAAATTTTCATACAGAAATAGACTACTTGTTCGACATAGAAAGAGCAAGGAGAGATTTCCCACCAAGGATATCGAGCCTTTTGAATGTGAGGAGTTTTTAGATTATTTCAAGAACACTTACTACTCCCTAAATCAAGTGTTGGCTAAAATTTTTGAGGTGAGGATAGCCCCTAACTTATTGGTAATTGTGGTGGATATATAGGGTCATAATTAGAGCACTAGTTTTTATTATGCCAACTATGTTGTTGAGAAAATACATGACGATTTCCTCAATTTAAGGAAGGAGGTTCTCCCTTTCCATTTCCCTCATTATTATTTGCTAATGCATATGCTCTTATTTGAGGGTGATTATTGCTAGAAAAGAAAGCTCAAATTGAGATCGATTGACAATCAAAATAATGTTTTTCTAGTACAAATGTGTACACACATTTGGGATTAGGACTACCCCAATTCCAATTATTTCAGGTTTGCTAATATTGTAAGGTCCGGTATCCTAGAAGTGTTGGGTGTAGAAACTATTCATAGGCTTTCTTCAAAAATCATAAGTATCATGCTCCCAAAAGATATACAAGGATCAAATGCAACACATAATTGGGAAGATTGGTTTCTCCATTCAGAATATACTTTGATCAGAGCCTATGGGGCTAAGGTGGCACCACATTATGTTCCCCTATATCTCTAACAGATTGGCCTTTATGGAACTCCTATGGCAGATTAATTTTATGGACTATGAAATGTTCAAGAAGCCTAGGAAGGGTACTGTGGTGAATCCCCAATGCACTTTTTCTTATTTCAAAGTTACTACCCCTGAGGGTTATGAAAAATTTGGGATTATGGTAAATAATCTTAGATTTCCTATTGATGAGGTTAGGATTTTTGACCTAGATTAGTTTGTGTATGGAAAGAGAAGGGATAAAAAATGATCAACGATAAAAAATGATTAGTTTATGACATATTGAGAAACTTGACAAGTGATGAGGTTGTCATATCTAGAAATAAGGAGTGGGCATCCATAATGGAAATTGAAGAGAATATCATGAAAATGAATGACTTTTATGTAAATCCCTATGTGTTAATTATAGATCTTTTGAAAGAGCTTTCACAAAGCTAAAGGATTATCAAAATGGTCATTTTAAGGTGTAGGTGAACGAGGCTACTAATAAAGTACAGGA
Organism: Sequoia sempervirens; assembly: GCA_007258455.2. Taxonomy (NCBI): domain Eukaryota; kingdom Viridiplantae; phylum Streptophyta; class Pinopsida; order Cupressales; family Cupressaceae; genus Sequoia; species Sequoia sempervirens. The sequence continues at coordinate 85,252,690 of VDFB02252616.1, read as the reverse complement.
TCTCCCAGAACAATAGCCAAAAGCTATGGATATCCCAAAGCAGCCTAAAGGTGTTCAAGAAGTTATGAATGAAAAAATGGCAGAACATGTGCCTAGAGACGAGGACGTGGAGAAGAAATTCCCTCCCGCTAATATTGAGGAAACCATTAGTTCAGAAGTTCCCCTAGATAGAATTGTCAAATGGAAATATGATAATGAAAGTGATGATCCTAGGACCAAGGACTGTGATGCATTCCTTGTAGATGATAAGTTTGTGCAATCCAAGGAATTTGAAGAATTTATGGTTTAGTAGAGGATAAGAGAGATAAAGGAAAGGCTTGAACTAGCAAGGGCTAGTGTTGAACCTTCTTAATAGGAAGAAGTAGAGAAAGCAAAGGAAGAAAATATCAAAGCTGAAATTGTAGCTATTACTCCTACTAAGGCTAGGAAAATTGTCACAAATAGTGGAATCATTTTGTTACCAGGATGCACTATCACCTCAACTATAACATATGATGTAGTAGGAAGATACCATTAGGCTTCAATATCTAAGGATTAGTTTGATGATAAGGTATTTGGATGTGGATATAGTCCAAAGTTGTACACTCTTACAATTTGGTCTATGACACCTAATACTAGAAAGTATGAGGTTGCTAGACCTATTGAAGACATTATAGGTTCCTTGGTGGTCAAAAAAATGACAGATATAACTCCTATCCAAGAAGCTAAGTTAACTTATCATGCTAAAATGCTCAGTGTGGACACTGCATGGATTTCTCAAAAAAAGTGTGATTCTCTAGTGAAGGAATACAATAAGTCCTTGGATGAGATAAATAAGATGAGGGCCACATTTTAGGCTAGTCAGTTAGTAAATACATTATCCCTTCCATCCTCCTCTTCCTCAAACTTGTCTACAAAGGATAGGGAGACCTTAGCCTAGAGAATTAAAGATTTGAATGATCAACTGAGTACTAAAAAGCAAAATGTCAAGAATGCTAAAATTGAAATAGTTAAGGTGGTGATTGAGATCTTTGAGGATTTTTTGAAGCATATGGTGATCAAGTTGGTGAAAAAGGTTGATGATGTTTGGGCTAGCTATAAGAATTTTCATGAAGAAAAAACAAAGTATCTGTAGGTACAAGAATCCTTAAAGAATGAATGGGGTAACTAGAGTACTAGGGTGTGTCCTTTGAGAGAAATGATACCCAAAATGAAGGAGGATCCTGAGGCACCTAATAACATCCCTAAAATCTTGCAAACTATTGATTTGATTAATGAGATAATCACCTGTCATGGAAAGCTACGTGTGTAACTCCAAAGTAAGCTGAAATTATTGAAAGAGATGGAGGAATGTGGTATGCCTTGGATATTGAGTCCTAAAGGAAAGTTGCAGCCATTTGACACCTGGAAGAAGGATCTGGGAGGAATGCTTGCAACAGCTATGATGACATTGACTATCACTAACTACATCCTAATGAATTCAAATATTGATACAATGGTGGACCTTGAAACAAAGATGGACTTTTTTTTAAAGAGACTAGGTCCTTAATTGATGCTAGATACTCTCAGCACAGTACTAAGGTTCAAATTTTATTGTATGTGAAGTGGCCAACTAAAGAAAAATACAACACCTAGTTACAAAAGTACACCAAATGAATCTGTGTGGGAATAGATAATGGACAAGGTGAATAATGGATAGGAGATAAATAATACATAGCCTAAATATAGTGCATATTAGGATTTTGATAAAACATTAGAAAATATTGTTCTCTCCTCAACTTAGAATGGGTGGCATGAAATGCTAATGTGGATAAATAAATTTTGTCTTTTTATCTCCTTTCCATGTTTTGTAATTTTTTTGATTGGATTTCCCATGGGGGACACTTTTTGAGCGTATGGGGAATATTTGGAAGCTATTCTCTAAACAAAATGATTCCTTTCTGAAGTGGTACCTAATCTATATTAACAGGTGCAGGACAACTGAGAGGGGGGTGGTGAATCAGTTGTCACCAAATTTAAACTCAAAACTTCAACACTTACCAATTTCACAACTACACTATTCTATTATTAAGCATGAGCATGAGATGTAGAAAACAAAAAGTAAAATCAACATGTACCGAACATTGGATTTTACGTGGAAAACCCAATGAGGGAAAAACCATAGTGAGGATTAACTCACAATATAAAGTAGTTCCAAAATAGAATGTATTAGGCTCACTACCAAGGAATCACTACCCTAAAAGAACTCACTATCCAAATACAAAAGCTCACTACTTATAAGGAGGCTCACTACCTACAAAAATATTTACAAAATAAAATTGGGCTTCACAACCGAAATCAACTAAAAAGAGTGCACCTAACAAGTGTTGATGCAATTCCCATGATGCTTAATAGATCGAATTAACACACTTCATCATTTTCACTCTTCTTAACTTTTGTATTCACTATTGCTTCATCGATTACAAACAATCTTCAAAAAAAATTCAACATATATATACTCGATCTATCCACAAGCATGAATTACATCAGCTTAATTGGATGCAATTCAAAAAGATAACTGTAAGGTTCATAAAAAGCTTCTCCGAAAGTAATCCAAATGTATAATACACTACAATATGTTGGTATGGACCAAAGATAGGTCACACGTATATCTGCAGTAAACGTTAAACTATTAACTAATTATTAGGTTGGCCAAGATATTAAGCACATAGAAAAATACATACATATGTGCTTCAAGTGATCATAAGACACTTCTCTAAATATTAAGCACCAATGATTACTAGGGGGAATGTGTGGGCCAAAATACTGGACCTACCACTGGAGGAAGTAAACATGTTTTGCACACTGGTTTAGGGTACCAGACCAATTTGATACGATAAACAACATGGTGACATCAATGAAAACATACAAACTGATCTTCTCTAGTCTTCCAAAAATCTCCCCCTTTTTCATTGATCCAGAAACATGTGCAAAAAATAAAAAACATTAAAAAAACTCTCCTATCTCTCCCAACTTTCCAAATATCTCCCCCTTTGACATCAATGGAAAAGGGCAACCAAAAGGATGTAAACATGGTGACATTCAAAATTGGAAAAAGATTTCAATTCTTCCAAAAACTTCCAGCCATCCAAAAAAATTCAAACATTCAAAATTTCAAAAAAAATCATTTTTTCTTCATCTTGTTCAGTTTCCCTTTTTCTCTTTCTTTTCTTTTTGCCAAAAAAAATAAAACAATAGAAATTGAACATTCATAATTCAAGTAAAAAGGACACTCTTCTCCTAAAACACCTTGTATCTTTCTTTGATAAGTGGATATAACTTCTTCAAATTAAATATAGCTAAATCCATTCTTGTGCATATTCTTTCTAATAGGGCCAATAGTGTGAAAGAAGATGACCAATCTATAGATGAGCACTATATTTCACAATCTTTTACATCAATAACTATTCCAGAAAGATGGTCTAACTAGACCTCAACAATATCCTTAAGGATCCAGAAAGTTTTCACCACATCATATCTTTTTCACTATACAATAATTAGCTCAGCTAATGGGGTGATTCCACAATAGTGGTTTACAATTTTTGGCCAAACTGGACACTAAAATAATATTTTTTTAACTAAATCTTCACTTTTGGGCACTTATAGCGGCTAAACTGTGAGGAATTTGAAGATGATGCAAACTATAGTTTCGTGAAATTTTTTCTATAGATTCTAAATATATTTTTTTCAAAATTTTTGGAATCGGATGCACTTCTTTTTTGATCTCTCTCGAAAACTAGTTTTTTTTTCTTCTTCAGAAAACAACATTTTTAAAAAGTGACGATCACTCTATAACACATAAATTTTTTTCCATGAAGGATAAAATTCTAATTCTTTTGAATTTAGATTTGTGACTCTGATATCTAGTTCTTCCACTTGGTTAGATAGTTTTTTATTGAATATTTTTTCTTTAATCAAGTTTCAAAGTCAAACAAATTACAATTCAGAAATAGTGCGACCGTATAATGCGTAAATTATTTTGTATGTATTGAAATTCAATTTTATTATTTTTTTGGATCAAGAACTTCAATATCTGGTGTACTCATTTTCTCAATTTTTTTTTGGATAATCTGCTATTTTTCCACGTGCACAACAAAGAGCTTGATTTTTTGTGAAAAACCTATGTTTAATAAAACTAAAAAAACAAATACATAATAAAACCAAAACATATTAAAAGGATATTTCACAATGAAGATAAAAGCAAAATTCAAACAACTGCTGCTCACCCAGAGGATCTAGAGGAAGTAAATTTGGGGACTGAAAATTCCCTTAAGTGCATGTAGGAAAGAATATGAGGCCAAAGGTAAAAGCAATGTTAATTGCCTTGCTTAGAAAATATAGACATGTCTTTTCTTGGTCATACGATGACCTAAAGGCTTATAGAGAGGAATTGTTTCAACATGAGATTCGTTTGAAGGAGAATGCTAAACCATATATGAAAAAGTAAAGACTAGTTGACCCTAATACAACTCCCAAAATGCAAGAGGAGTTGGTGAAGGTGAGAGAAGCTGGTATTATAAAACCTATTAGAAACTCTTCATGGGTATCCAATTTGGTGCCGGTAAGAAAAAAGAATGGAAACATAAGGTTGTGCATTGATTTTAGGAATCTAAATATATTCTCATTAAAGGAAAATTACCCATTGACAAACATGGAAGCCATGTTATAGAAAGTTACTAGCTATGAGATGCTATCAATGATGGATGATTTTTTAGGTTATAACCAAGCAAATGTGAAGGATTCTAAGTAGTATAAGATTACATTCACTACTCCATGGGGCAACTACATCTATGTAAGGATGTTGTTTGGTTTAACTAATGCGGGTGCCACTTTCCAAAGGGCTATGTATGTGCTACACATGTAGCCTATTTTTATTATATTGATGTATTTATGGCCATATATGAAGATGACTTGACAACCTATTCCAAGAAGGAGGAAGATCATTGTATGCACAAAAGATTTATAATATGTGCCTTTGGGATCACTAAAGGTAAAATACTAGGGAAAATTATGTCTAAAGAAGGAGTAACGATTTTCCCTAAAATGGTGGCAGCCATAGATAAAATCCCTTAGGAAAAAAATGCCAAAGGTATTCAATCATCTTTTGGAAAAATAAATTTCTTGAGAAGTTTTGTGACTAACTTTGCATAAATCACAAGACCTATTTCCAAGATGTTGAAGAAGGGAGAAAAGGTGACTTGGAGTGAAGAGCTGAGTCAGGCTTTTAAGAGTATTAAATAAGCCATTAAGGAAGCTCTAGTTTTGAAATCTCCTGACTTCTCTAAACCAATGCACATTTTCTCTTTTGCTTCCTTTCATACTATTGCTATTGTATTACTACAAAAAATGAAGAGGGCTTTGAACAACCCATTGCATTCTTTAGTAAGTCTTTACAAGCTATAGAGCTGAAAAATGATATGATTGAAAAGGAAGCATATGCTTTGGTTAAGGTTGTGAAGAATTTTAGGACTTACCTACATGGAGCCACTATCATAGATTTTTTACCAATTGTTGTTGTGAAAGATATTTTCACTCAACAAAAGACAATAGGTAGAAGGTGTAGATGGATCAATAGGATCCAATAATTTAACATTGATGTTTATATCACCAAATTTGTAAGAGGGAAGGGCCTAGCTAAATTGATGGCATAAGCTAATTTGGAGGCTAACCAAATTAATCTGGAAGAAGTGATTGATGTTGCACCTATGTGTTATATGCAAACATGTGGATGGTATTGAAAGATTATTCAATATTTATAGATTTTGCAATGTCTTGTAGATATGGCTGATAATGATAGGAAAACATTGAAATTGCATGCCATCAAGTATGTGATTATTGGAAATGAGTTGTGGTGAAGAAACTTGGATGGTATACTGCTTAAATGTGTAGATGGAAAGAAGGCACTAGAACTCTTGAAAGAAATGCATAATGGAGTATGTGGTGGTCATTACATGGAAAAGACCACTGTACACAAGATTTTAAGAGAGGGATTTTGGTGACCTACTATTTTTAAGGATGCTCACAAGTTTGTTAATACTTGTGATGCTTGTCAAAGGTTTGCAAGAAAACTGAAGTTGTTAGGAAGTCTACCACTTAGTCCTATAGTTGTTCAAGCCCCTTTCCAACAATGGGGAATTGATTTCGTTGGAGAGATACCAAAAAACTCTAGTAGAGGAAACTAATGGATCCTTGTTTCCATTTATTATTTCATAAAATGGGTAGAGGAAATACCCACATGAAAGGAAACAAGCAAAGTGGTGGCGGATTTTCTATTGAATAATATTCTCATTAGGTTCGGAGTCCCAGAAAAGATAATCTTAGATAATGCTATGTGTTTTAGATCAAAGGAATTTAAATACTTTTGAGATAAACATTGTATACAAGTTTCTTATTCTTCACCTTACCATCCTTAAGGAAATGGTTAGGTTGATTCTAGTAATAAGAGATTAATGAAAATCATCAAAAGGGTGATGTAGAAGAACAAGAAAGCTTGGGACTCAAAGCTGAAGTTAGCATTCTAGGCACATAGAGTGACTATGAGAAAGGCTATTGGTTGTTCACTGTTTGGCTTGCTATATGGTCTATTTGCTATATTTCCATAGAATAACTTGATAAAGATGTATAAGTTTGTGCAAGAGTATGATGAGGAGATATTTGATGATATACAACACATAATTAATAATTTAGTGCAATTGGATGAGACTAGAAGAGAAGCTCATGCTAAGAATATGAATATGTGGTTACAAGTTAAGCATCTACGTGATAATAAAGATTCTCCCAAATTTTTTGAGGTAAATAGTATGGTGTTAGCCTCCAATGCGAGGGATGAACACAAGGGTAAACATACTGGTTATTCACCATTTGGATTGGTATATGGTCTAGATTGTAGATTGCCACAAAATAACCTACTAAAGATGTATAAGTTCCTAAAAGAGTATGATGAGGAGATATGTGATGATATGCAACACATAATTAATAATCTAATGCAATTGGATGAGACTAGAAGAGAAGCTCATGCTAAGAATATGAATATGCAGTTGTAAGTTAAGCATCTACATGATAAGAGAGCTTCTCCCAAAAAGTTTGAGGTAAATAGTATGATGTTATCCTAGAACGCAAGGGCTCAAGACAAATGTAAACATGGGAAGTTTGAAGCATTATGGGTAGGCCCTTATTTGATAGCTAGTGAACACACATGGGGAGGATTCTTATTTCCTCCAAAGCTTGATAGGTGAAATTTTTGAACTCCTAGTACATGGAAAATTCTTAAAGCCATACTTCTCCTAAGTATTTTATATTTCCATGTATGTTGTAGGTTTTGTACATTGTGTATATAGGTTTTTTTGCTTTGGTTATGTCTATTTTGGTCTTGCTACCTAGTTTGGGTAGTCCCTTGGTTTTTGGTTTGCTGTGTCTAGTTGGTCTACTTCAACTTGAGATTCTGGATTCTCACTCTATTATGAAGAAATAGATGTTCCCAACTGGAGTCACTAATGGAACGTGCAATATTTTTCATTTTCCATCTCAAAATCTTGCAATATTTTGAATATTGGGTTGGCATAGATGAAAGCTTAGGCTTCTTCTTGTCATCACTGTTGAAAGGTTTTTGCATTCGCTTGGAATCCTTACTTATGAAAATATTATCTCTAAACGCTTTCGAAGGTTCTAATTTACCAATGACTTTTTGTTGCCTATTGTTGGTCACTTTGAAAAATCTTATGTCATTAACAGTCGTGGGGTAACTGGTCCCTCATGCCTAAGTCTGAGTTTCAGTTTTATATATAAGGTTGAATTAAGGGCCTTTTTGGCCTTTACATCCTTTATATTTTATGACTTAGAAGCTTTTGAGCCCCTTTTCTTGCATCATCCTAGAGGGTCCCCTTCATTAGAAAAACTTGTGGGCACGTGCTTAAAATTTTTCACTTAAGTCCCATCGACCACCTCTCTTTATTGTTCATCACAGATTGCTTTTGGAGTGTATGTTTTGAATTGGTGATAAGCGATGAGTGGTATTCCTTTGGTTTCACTCATCCCAAACATCTTTTGGAGCTCCTAATATCAATTAGCAATGGGCAGTGCTCTTGCCTTTACTTATAGCATTGATTTTTTGCTTATTGCTACTGGAATTTGAGCTTTGAATATTGTATTAGCGATCAATGATGGCCTCCAGTCTTTCATTCTTCTCTTCGTAATTCATCACAAATGGTTGTGTAATTGTAATTTTCAAATAGTGATGAGTGATATGTGGTATCTCATGTGTTTCGTGCATCACGAATTGGTTTTGAATGTCATGTTTTGTATTAACGATACGTTATGTAAATCATTGGGATCTCTCATCACTAATTTATTACAAAATTTATGAGGAAAATTAGCGATAAGTGATAGCCCTACTACTTTTGTATTTTATCCTATCACTCATCACGAATCCTTTCCAAAGATTAAGTTTCAAAAAAGTGATGAGCGATGGTGTTTTCCTTTCAATTTTCTTTTGCCAATTTTAATTGATCTTATGAGCAATATCTTTTGTATCATTTATTTTTATTCAGGTGTACGTGTATTAATTTGGCCTTTTCATTGTATCTCCCACAATTGATGCGATCCGTAGTTTGAAGCATGAATTAGTGATACTCGACAAGAAAATGAATGTAATCGTGGATGGGCCATATTCTCAAGGGCTAAGATTTCATTGCATCATGGATGCTTGGATCATTGATAGAACTAGTAAAGGATGAAATGTGTTTGTGATAAGCGATGACTATTAAATGAAAATGCAATGTGGTAGTATCTTGAGGACATCGTATAAAGAAAAGAAGAAAGTAGTGAGGCAGATTGAGAACCATCAATATGGTTTTAAAATAGTGTGATCAAAGGCCAAGGTCTGAATGTAAACAACTAGATGTCAGTTCGCTTCTACAAACTTACTATCAAACATTGATGGTAGCATGTCCATTCTCCCAGCCATAAAGAAGGTGGATACCTAGTTTGTAATGCATTTGGAGTTGCTTGGAAGTGGAGAGGAACACCAGGAGTTGAAGAAATTGTGTGGAAGGCTCTAGCAAAATATTTTAGCAACAATTGTATAAATCGCTCACCCGGGTAAGAAAACGGTGTATCTTCTCCTATCTGAAAGGTTAAAATTGTAGTATTCTACAAGGGAAATAGGGAATTTGGGAGATAATTTTCTTGTAGTTTTTTCCATTTGATAATTTTCAAATTTGGGTAATAAGTGCTAAGTAAAGTTTGGGAAATATTTTATTCTCTAAGTGACCGTGCATTGAGTTTTTATATCTAGGAGGGTCTTTTCGATTGCAAGAAATTGTAAACCCTAGTTATTTTGTGTTACAAAAATGATTGAACTAGAGCCCAATGAATCTAGTATTAGACTGGAGAGGAAACCAAAACAAAAAAGGGTTAAAAGGCTTAAAACTCAGGATGTTTCATTTGAGGTTAAGCCAGAACCACCTGCACTATCTAACCCTATACCAAGTACTCCTAACACATATACTATGTCCAAAAGTTAAAAGAAGGAAAAGGAAAGGATTATCTAGGAGGTCTGTAGTGATATAAAGGAAAGAGGGTCACAAATTGGAAAGAGACCTAAGGGTCAAGTTGTCATGACCACCAGGTTAATTGATGGTGCCGGTGAAATTAGTGAGTTGGCCCAGCCTCAGAACGAGTGGAAACTATTCTGGTATGCTTTTAACAAGAAATATTCTAGTAAGCTTGCATGTTACTTATGGGGGATAAACCTTGGAAAGATGGTGGTGCCAAATGTGTTTGTAGAGGTAGAATTGATGATGGAAATTTCCAGGCACTATCATCTCATTGATAGAAAAATTAGGAGTGAAAATGGTTATGTGATCCTTGAAGTGACAAAGTACAAGACTGTGGAGATATTTGGGTTAAATCCCAATTATACTGTGAAATTTAAGCATGCAGAGCTATATGTTGAATATAAGAATAATAGACTTGCATATAGAAATAGACTGCTTATTTGACATAGAAAGAGCAAGGAGAGATTTCTCCCTAAGGATGCCAAGCCTTTTAAATGTAAGGATTTTGTGTATTATTTAAAGAATACTCACTACTTCCTAAATCAAGTGTTGTCTCAAAATTTTGAGGTGAGGATAGCCCTTGACTTATTGGTAATGGTGGCAGATATATAGGCTCATAATCAGAACACTGGTTTTGATTATACCAACTATGTTGCTAAAAAAATACATGAGGATTTCCTCAATTTAAGGAAGGAGATTCTCCCTTTGCATTTCCCTGATTATTATCTACTAATGCATATGATCTTATTTGAGGGTGATTATGGCTGGTAAAGAAAGTTGAAATTGAGATTAATAGACAATCAAAATAATGTTTTGCTAGTACAAATTTGGGATCAAGACTGGCCTAATTCCAATTATTTCATGTTTGCTAATATTGTAAGGTTTGGTATCCTAGAAGTGTTGGGTGTATTACCTATTCATAGGATTTCTCCAACAATCAAAAGTATCATGCTCCCAAAGGATTACAAGGATCAAATGCAACACATAATCAGTAGATTGGTTTCTCCATTTAGAATATACTTTGATAAGAGCCTATGGGGCTTAGTTGGTGCCACATTGTTTCCCCCTATATGTCTCTGAAAGATTGGCCTTAATGGAACTCATGTGGTAGATTGATGTTATGGACTATGAAATGTTTAGGAAGCCTAGGAAGGGTATTGTGGTGAATCCCCAATGCACTTTTGCTTATCTCAAAGTTACTGCCCTTGAGGGGTATGAAAAGATTTGGATCATGGTAAATAATCTTAGATTGCCTATTGATGAGGTTAGTATTTTTTACCCAAAAAAGTTTGTGTATGGAAAGAGAAGGGATACAAAATTATTAGTGATACATCATCAATTCTTGTACAAGGATGACATATTGAGAAACTTGATAAGTGATGAGGCTATCATAACTAGAAAGAAGGAGTGGACATCCACAATGGACATTGAAGAGAGTATCTTGAAAAGGAATGCCTTTTATGTAAGTCCCTATGATGTAATTACATATCCTTTCGAAAGAGCTTTCATAAATCTAAGGAATATATGGTTCAGTAGAGGAGTGAAGAGATAAAGGAAAGGATTGAACTAGCAAGGGCTAGTGTTGAACCTTCTCAATTGGAAGAAATTGAGAAAGCAGAGGGAGAAAATATTAATGCTGAAATTATAGCAATTACTCCTGCTAAGGCTAGGAAAATTGTCACAAATAGTGGAATCATGTTGTTACCAGGATGCACTATCACCTTGGATATAGCATGTGATGTAGGGTATGTGCAAGATCTTGATGGGCCAAAAAGTGGCGATATGATGGGTATGTGGCCAATGACTTTTTTTTAACCCAAAATTGATGAAATGAAAAGGTTTTTTAAAGGAGATTCCCAAATTTCCACCAATATAAATTATGGTTTAATTTTGAATTTAAAATAATTATTATTCATTTTCTATTTGAATTATGACTAAAGTCTTGATTGATAGGACGATTGAAAAACATCTATAGGTTTCATAGGGTATCACATTTTTTGAATCTGAAACATGCATCACATTCTGTGCTTCACATACTATAGGGTTAAAAAAAATTAATTTCATTTAGTTTTGACTAGGTTAAGTTGGCTAAACATACAATTTTTTAATATTTTTTAAAAGTTGTAATAAAAAATTCATAATTAATTATTTACTTAAAAAAAATACAAAAAAATATGCATCACATCGGGACATGATTCTTTTACTTATATCTAAAATATTGTAAAAAATATTACCATTTTATTGTGGTTAGGGTGGTTAGATAGACACCAACTTCTTTTTTCCCTAAAATTTAAGTACTACTGCATTGAAATTTCAAATTTTCACCAAATAGGGTTTTTTTTTTAAAATAAACCTAGTATTTGGGTATGTGCAGGATCATGATGGGCCAAAAAGTGGTGATATGATGGGTGTGTGTAGGGTATGTGGCTAATGACTTTTTTTTACTCAAAATTGATGAAATGAAAAGGGGTTTTAAAGGGGATTCTCAGCTTTCCACCAATATAAATTATTCTTTACTTTGAATTTAATAAATAATTATTAATCATTTTCTATTTGAATTACAACTAAACTCCCGATTGATAGGATGATTGAAAAACATCTATAGCTTTCAAATGGTATCACATTTTTTGAATACGAAACATGCATCACATTTTTTTCTTTGCATACTATAGGATTGAAAGAAAAGAATTGAATTTCATAAATTTTTGACCAAGTTAAGGTGGTCAAACATACGAATTTTTTATATTTTTTAAAATTTGTAATAAAAAAATCATAATTAGTTATTTTCTTAGAAAAAAATTATAAAAAAATATGCATCACATCAGGACATGAGTCCTCTCCTTATATCTAAAATATTATAAAAAGATATTATCATTTTATTGTGGTTAGGGTGGTCAGACAAACACACACTTCTTATTTTTTCCTTGAAATTTAAGACTAGTGCATTAAAATTTCAAATTTTCACCAAATAGATTTTTTTATTTTTTAAATAAAACTAGTAGTTTAGAAACTACATTCAATTTGCTATAGATTATATTCTTTCATATTTTTTAAATATTATAGATAACTTAGTCAATTTTTATGTCAACTTTCCTTACTCTGATTTTTCTAAATTTTTCGCCACTAAAGGGTCTTTTCTTCCATGATGATCTCACACATACCCAGTTTAGAAACTCCATTCAATTTTCTATAGAATCTATTCTTAAATATTTTGAAATAATATAGACAATTTATTCAAATTTTTACGTTAAGTTTCCAAACTCTGATTTTTCTCAATTTTCATCGCCACTTAAGGGCCTATTGTTTCCATGATGATTTTGCACATACCTTGTAGTAAGAAGAGACCCTTAGGATTCAATATCTGAGGAGCAGTTTGAAGATAATGTGTTTGGATCCTGATATAGTCCAAAGTTGCACACTCTTGCAATTTGGTCTATGGAACCTAATATTGGAAAGCATGAGGTTGCTAGCCATATTCAAGAGGTTATAGGTTACTTGGTGGTCAAAAGAGCCACATATATAACTCTTGTCCAAGCAGCTAAGTTAACTACTCATGCTATAATGCTCAGTGTGGACATTGCATACATTTCTCAAAAAAAGTATGTTTCTCTAGTGAAGAAATACATCAAGCCCTTGGATGAGATAAATAAGAAGAGGGCCACTATTCAAGCTAGTTAATCAATAAGGACACTATCCCTTCTAATGAGCCCAAAATATGCTCAAAGTTTAAATATTATGATGAACTTTTAATGCCTTTACTTTTGTTATTCGTGGTTGTTTAAAACTCTTTTGAAACCTTTTATGGGGATATCTTGTAGCAAAACACTTTCATGTTCCTGCAATTTATTGTGTTGTATTGAATACATTTATTACCCCATTGACTCCCTAAATGACTGGTATATTGCATATAGTTTTTGAATGATGAAATAAATTCAAATATGTGATTAATGAACAGATATTGTGTATGTGCCATGCGCCTTTTCTTTCGCATCTGTTACCTTGTGTTTCATAGGTTGTTGAAGAAGTATGATTGAGTCATGCGTAGCCGATCTTGGCCTTGCAGTAAAGTCTATTTCCTACACGACTTCGAGGAAGCTCTGGCGAAGACTCTTTGACCGAAACCGTTGGGAAATATTTTTAATGACAGTCAATCTGGAAAGAGTGGAGTGCTAGTTTCTCTCTGAATCGGGTTGAATGCATAAATTCATTTATGAAGTTTGTTCCTTGATTCTGGGATACACTTTATTTCCATTTCTTTCTTTGATAGGGTTAGTTAGTTAGTTGCTCTCCTGATTCTAAATAAAGTACTCCTCCTGCGTGAGTGAGAAAAGAGATGATAGTTAGAGTAAGATATAAGCATAGTGACAGAAAGTTAACAGATACCATGTAAGAGTCAGTATGATAATGAAAAGCAGAATCTGTTTGATAAGAGACATAGTTTGTTGTTAGTTTCTATATCAACAAAGCAATGTATACCATTCTGTTTTCATGAATAAAGTTTGATGAAGTTATGAGTTCAGCACCTACGTAATCAGTAGATGCTTGCTAAGGGGGCAAACTTAGTATCTGTAGCTAGTTAGTTAGCTGCTATTTTTTGTTGATCATCAGTTAGCTTTCATTTTTGAAGTTTTCATACAAACTCAGTCTTGTATTGCTCCTGCAGCATAGGGAATCCATCCTTGTGCCTGTTCCTACAGCATAAGGCCAGTTCACAGTTTGTGTTTCAGTCGTAGCTATTATGGTTTCTGTTTTAATCAAATCATAGTTGAGTTAAAAAGAACTTTGCATTACCTTCCTGTAGCGTAGATAAAATTCCTTTCAAGTATTTATTTCTGTTAAGTTTTGACTAAAACAGGTTCTTAGTGCATATATTGTGCTGCGCCATTTAAAGTATACATCCCCTGGTTTGACAAGTAAATGAACGCCCATAGAGAGATATTAGTCACCTGTTGGAATGTCCAATTCCCAGGAAAGGTTTTACTGTCATTTTTATATCCTTTTATGGGCGTGACCATTTTTGGCACCATTGCTGGGGATGGCATCAAGCTAAGGATTTTTCAGAAGTCATTTTTAGTATTAGTTTAGTTTGTTAGTTAAAATTTTTAAAATCTTTCAAACCACCATTCATCATATTGCATGCATAGAAGAAGAAGAGACGCACTGGGAAGGTTCATCCCTGAAAACTTGTTTGTTGAACTACCATTTAACCCAGCCGACGAAGAACCTGAGGAAAATCCATTCGCCCTGTTATTCCGGCAACCATACATGGCAAATAATCCACCTAATAATCCACCTCCAGCGTTTGAGTTTCCCATTGTTCCCCAGCGAGATACTGACAATCTTAAAAATATTCCCTCTTCATTGCTTCCCAAGTTTTATGGCCTAGTTACGGAGGACCCAGAAAATTTTCTGTTTGAGTTTGATGTCCTTTGTCGTAGTTATGACTACATCTCAGACACTCATAAACTGAAGTTATTTCCTTCCACCTTGAAGGAGGGAGCTCTTATATGGTTCATGAGTCTGGGAAGAGGTGTTGTTGATAGTTGGGCAGCCATGCAAATGAAATTCCTTGAGAAGTATAAGGAATATTGTAAGAGTGCCAGTAAAGGTGATGACATATTCTGAATTCAGCAGAAGGAGGATGAAAATCTAGAAGATTATATTTCAAGGTTCTTGTTTTCACTAAAAAGGAACTCAAACCATACTCTCAATGAAGACTCTCTGAAATTACTCTTTCTAAGGGGAATCAGTGCTACCTGTATAGACGCTCTGGACCTGATGGGAGGAGGTGATATAACCCAACTGCCTTGGGATGATATAAAGAAAATATGTCTTAACTACTCTCGAGCAATAGTTAAGAAAGGTCGAGGTCATCATGCTACACTGGGGAAGTCTTCCTCTGGTGGAGTTTCTCGGATGGAGATAACAAATTTGCTGTCTGACTTCAAGTAGGACATCATTAATAATATGGCTACAGAACTGGACACTATGCAAGCTCGGAAGAAACATGAGGAAGCTGAGGCAGTTTTGGCTGAGTTCTGTGCATATTGCAGACAAAAGAAGTGTGACTGTAGATGCAAGATGATGGTTAATTTGGAAGATAAGCAACTACCTACTGACTTCAAGCTAGTAGAAGGTGATGATGATCAAGTGTTCTTTGTTGCACAAAAGAGACCATGGGCCCAAAGACAAGGTATGCCTCAAGATCCTTTAACTTTTGGTAATCATTATTCTGGCTATAATAACCAATGGCAACCTGCATATGGACCACCACCACCCTGGAATCCACCTCAACCAAGTTGGCCTAATTATCAGACCCCGAATGGAAATCTCCTCAAGGAGGTTGGCAGCAGCCAGAAGGACAATGGACCCCACCTCCAGGTAATTGGCAACAAAATCCTCAATGAAGAGGTCCTCAGCAATGGCAAAACCAGTCCCCTGGGTTCCTGTAGCTTCCACATCCACAACCACAGGCCCTCATGCCACCTCCTGCAACAACTACCACAAATAATGGACCTCCAAAACAAATGCCTATGCCTGCCCAACCATTGCAAAATCCCAATAATAAGCAACAGCAGCAGCCATAACAACCTACATATCTTGTTGAAGCCAACCAATATCAAGCTTATGCCTTAAACGTTAATGGCATCCATTTGAGGTCTAGGACCACTTTACCTACTCCAAAACTACCTCTAATTACTGAAATACCAGATTCTCCCCTTGAAGAATCTATTGCACCTGCTGATCCTACTGAGCATATGTCTATAACTGATACTGTTTCTAAGGAGCATGTTTTGCAAAGCCAAGACAAACCACCTTTTCCTCAGAGGTTGCAAATTACTGCATTTAAATCCATGGAAGAACCCACTTTTGACATTTTGGATTAGCTCAAGAATGTACAAATTCAAATCCCTTTATTTCAGGCTATTAAAGATGTTCCCATTTTTGGAAAATCTATTAAAGAGGCCTGTTTGAAGAAGCCTGGATGGAAGAAAAAGGATCCCCAAATAATTCATGTCTTAGGGAAATTCGTTGATATAATGTTGGGAAATGTAGTCATCCCAAAGTATATTGACCCTGGAAGTCCTGTAGTGCAGATACATATAAATGGTCAAATTGTAAAAAATGTTTTAATTGACTTAGGTGCTACCATTAATGTCATGACAAAGTATACTATGGACTCCTTGAACATTTCAAACATTAGGTCTACACCTACAGTTCTGCAGCTTGCAAATAGCTCCACAGTTAAGCCTGATGGAATGGTGGAAGATATAATTGTCACTCTTGAATCTTGGGAGTATCTAGCTGATTTCACAATATTATCAGTTAAGGCAACTTTAGGAGGGTATCTAGTTATCCTTGGTAGACCATGGTTAGCAACTGCTGATGCTTTTATAGGATGTCGTTCTGGAGATATGACCATTTTTGATGGACAGTCCACAAAAAAATTGGCTTTGAATCCACCTGCTAGACCTCAACCAGATTTGTCCCAACCTGTTTGGCCAGATGTAGGGGAAGAAACTGAAGAAGCCAATTCATTGGTTCAATTAATGATGCTTCAAAATGATCCATTCTCACAACTTCAGAATGAGGATGCTTTGCTTTTTCAAATTTTGTAGTTTAACTCTGGTACGGATAGTTCATCTGATCCAAATGGCATCCATCTATAATGTTTCCTGTAGCAACCAAATTCTAAGAGTTCACTTCCTAAACTTCTAGCAATTTTTCATAATTTGCTTCTACAAGAGGTACAAACATCACCTGTAGATTCTATGAGTAATCTCACTAAGCAGATAGAATTGTCTCCAGGTCACTGTTGGAATATCAATAGAAAGCTATCACAGTCTCAACAAGTTGACTTATTAAAAATGCTACAAGATCAGCATAAAGCTTTTGCATGGGAATATGGGGACATGCAAGGAATAGATCCTCAAGTTTGTACTCACAGGATCTATATCAAAGAAGATTGTTTACCAGTTAGGCAGCCTCAAAGAAGAGTAAATCCATCACTTAGAGAAATAGTTAAAAATAAACTTTAAAAGTTGCTTGATGCTGGTTTTATTTATCCAATCTCTGACAGTCAATGGGTTTCTCCATTAGTTATTGTCCCCAAGAAAGGTGGAAAATGGAGAGTGTGTGTAGATTACAAAGAGTTGAACAATGCCACTAAAAAAGATCACTTTCCACTACCTTTTGTAGACCAAGTACTAGACTCACTGTCTGGCAAAAGATATTTTTCCTTTTTGGATGGTTACAATGGGTACAATTAGATAAAAATTGCCCCTGAAGATCAAGATAAGACCACTTTTACCTATCCATGGGGAACATTTTCTTACTCAGTCTTGCCTTTTGGTCTATGCAATGCACCAGCAACATTTCAGAGAGCAGTAATTAGCATCTTTGCTGATATATCTCATGACTGTATGGAGATTTATATGGATGATTTCACTACCTATGGAGTCACATTTGAAGAAGCACTGGTGAATTTAGAAAAAGTATTGAAAAGGTGCAGAGAGAAAAATTTGTCTCTAGACAGTGAAAAGTGTTTTCTAATGATGGAAGAAGGCATTGTTCTAGGCCATCATATTTCAAAGAATGAAATTCAGGTCGACCCTGCTAAAATTGAAGTTATTCTGAATTTAAAAACTCCTGCAAAACAAAAAGATGTCAGAAGTTTCCTTGGCCATGCAGGGTATTATAGAAGGTTTATAAAAGATTTCAGTAAAATTTCCAGCCCACTTTATGCCTTGTTAACTAAGGATTCTCAATTCGAGTGGACAGAGGCCTATGAAAAATCCTTCCTACAACTAAAGGACTTGCTTACTAAAGCCCCTGTTCTTCAAGGTCCAAAATAGATTTTTTCTTTTCATATACATGCTGATGCCTCCGATTTTGGTATAGGAGCAGTTTTAAGTCAAAAAGAAAATTCAATTGAGCATGCTATCTACTTTATCAACAAGAACCTTCAAGGTCCTGAGCTCAACTACATTGTTACAGAAAAGGAATTGCTCGCAGTAGTGTATGCTTTGAATAAATTTAGGCATTATGTCACAGGTTATCAGATATTCGTCCATACTAACCATGCAGCAATCAAGTATCTGATGAACAAACCTGTCATTTCTAGTAGATTAGCAAGATGGCTACTGTTGTTACAAGAATTTGACATTACAATCCTTGATAAACTAGGAAGAGCTAATGTTGTAGCTAACTTTTTATCAAGACTTCAATTAGCTGCACCTGTTGAACATGAGGTTATTGATGATAGGTTCCCAGATGAACACTTGTTTTCTATTATTGCACATACACCATGGTATGTAGACATTTCCAATTATCTAGCAGCAAGCAGAATACCAGCCCACTTTTCTCCAAAAGAAAAGAAATTGTTAATAGAGAAAAGTTTTAACTTTTCATGGATTGCAAATTGTCTGTTTTATACTAGACCTGATCAAGTGATGCGAAGATGTGTAAGAGAAGATGAGACTTATGATATATTGCATGCTTGCCATGATGAACCATGTGGGGGATATTTTGCAGCAAAGAGAACATCAATGAAGATTCTTACAACAGGGTACTACTGGCCAACATTACATAAGGATACTGTGGCTTATACAAGGAAATGTGACCGATGTCAGCGTATGGGAAAACCAACCAAGTCAGATGAAATGCCACTATACCCACAGGTAATAGTCACCCCTTTTGATAAATGGGGAATGGATTTTGTGGGACCAATTGATCCTCCATCAAATGGAAAGTCATACATTCTAGTTTGCATGGACTATGTAACAAAGTGGGTTGAGGTAAAAGCTATGACTCATGCTCGAGATAATAAGGTTGCTGAATTTCTGTATGAACAAATTTTCACTAGATTTGGAGCTCCCAGAGAGCTTGTAACTGATCAGGGAGCTCAGTTCACATCGAATCTGATCACTGCACTAATGAATGACTATAAAATCAAACATAGGAAGTCGAGCCCCTATCATCCTCAAGCCAATGGTCAGGCAGAGGTAACAAACAGGGAAATTGAGGCGATCCTAACAAAGAAAGTGTAGCTCCATAGAAAAGATTGGAGCAATAGACTTCCTGAAGCAATTTGGGCCTACAGAACTACATGGAAGACAACAACTTGGTTTACACCTTTTGAGCTGCTTTATGGCAAAACAGCCATGTTGCCCATAGAATTTGAGCACAAAAATTTGAGGACAACTCTTGAACTCAATATGGAAATATCTGAAGCATAGAAGGACCGTCTCCTACAGCTAAATACTTTGGACGAAATGAGAAAATCCGCCTTGCAGCATACAAAAGCAGTCCAACAGCAACGGAAGAAATGGCATGATCAACACAAAAACCAAGAAATTTTCTGTTGGTGATTGGGCTCTATTATATGATTCTAGATATCAAGAAAACCAAGGTAAGCTCACAACACGATGGCTTGGCCCCTATGAATTTGAGAATGTGTTTGACAACGGAGCTGTACAGCTAGTGACAATTGATCTAGTTCATTTCAAATTGCTAGTTAATGGCCACTGACTTCGTTTGTACCATAAACCAGTCTCAAAAGAAGAATTCATGCAACAGTTCGTTCAGGTTCCTCCCGGTACTCTTCTTGCGGCCGAAGGCTGTAGCATTTCTTGTGTAGCTTCACCGTAATTTTGAAAAGCATGCTCATAATAAAAGTTTTCTTTTTTTTTAAAGGAAACCCCTTTTTCTCCATTCGCCTTTATCGCCCCATCTCACTTCTTTATCTTCCATCCATCCATCCCATCCATCCATTCCATCTATTCATCTTTTTCACCCACATCACCCATCCACTTCATCCATCCACATCACCCTTAATTAAGATATCATTCCCAACTATCAACTCATGCAGACGCCGTCATCTTTCTTCACACGTACATGCAATTATCAAAGGTACACCATATCTTTTGTTATCGCATATTTGATTTATTTTATTCTATTCATTTACTGCTATGACAATACCTATCATTATTACCTAATCTCCACCTATTCTTTAGTACATGTGAGGACACATGTCATACTCTAAGTAGGGGGTGGGGTAATCCACCTTTTAAAAACCTATCTTTTGACCGCTGCCACAACTGCGCAAATAACCTTTCTTTATTATTTTTCTGGTACTTTCTAAATATGATCACATGTCCTTTTCATTTGCATGTTTTTCTTGTAAATTACAATCAAAACTGCTTGTTCAAAAAGTTTATTTTTGGAAAAGAAAGAAATGTGACGGCACGACAGAAGAAAAACCAGAAATGAAAGGGAAACATAGAATTTGAATTTTCAGCAAGGAATTGAGTTCAGCTAGGGGAAAAATGTGAACATGGGTGGTCAGCTGGTGCGACATGAGCCTATAGCTCATGAATTATTATTGCAAAATTCTCAAACAGTCCACGCATTCAGCCTCTGTAGATGGTTAAACTACTTCTTGAGTTTAAATGCTTTTGATGAGGAGGCTGCTGGAGAATTCTTGAGAACCCTTTCTGAAGGGGAAGCTATTGTGTGGGGTCTAACGGTTGTTGCAATTGAAGATATAATTGCTGAAGTAACCAGGCTTCCAGCCATTGGAGAAAATTTTTCTTTAGATGCTGCCACTACAAGGGATGAGTTTTCAATGCCCACTGATGGACCTTTGGAAGTCTCCAAGTAGGGATACAAGCGAGTATCGTTGCCTCCTCCTTATTTAGAATACGCCACTTACATAATCAAGTATTTAACCTGTGAAGGTCGTTTCTCCTACCTGCATTCTTATCATTACAAATTATTAAGTCATATGAGGCATGGGTTAGTTATAAATGTTATGAATTTCCTGTTAAAATTTCTAGAACAAAGTGCCCACGGAACCCAACAAGGGAAAGATAATTTTGTTGCTCATCATGGCCTTATCAAATTACTGATTGAACACTCTTTGAGAGATGTCTCACCTCTTTCCTGGAAAAAATTTGTTGCCCAAAAGAGCTTGCAAATTCCACAACCCCCTAGGGTACTCACCCCACGGCCTCAGAAAAAGAAGAAAGAAATTGCGTCTACTAGTAGAACAGGGCAAGGGTTATCTACTCCTGTAGCACCTGGTCCTGTAGCTCCCCCACCAGAATATTTTGCTCGGGTACAAACTAGGTCTACCACTAGGAGAGAGAAGGGAAAAACAAAGGCAAGTGAGTTGTCTGGGGCAGAACAAACCCCAGAGTCTGACCCTCGTTCTTGGAAAAGGAAATGCTCTTCTCCTGCAGCACCTTCCCCTGTAGTCATCTCTTCTATAGCAACACCTATTGCTAACACCAGTTCACCATCATCCTCTGGCAGGGCAGAGCCCTCTAAGCAGACCAGAAAAAGGAAGGCTACCAGAACACCTCCTGTAGCCGCACCAGTGCCAAGAAGAGTTTCCACAAGGAAACAGTGTAAGACCTCCCCTGCTTCACCTCAACCAAAGGTTATTGTAATTTCAGAAGGGTCTGTAGGGTCTAAATTTGATGTTTCTCAGAATGTGTCCGAGAATGCTACACAGAGTTCATTCGTTCTTGAAGAGGAACAAGTTGAGACAAAGGAAATGGAGCAAGGGTTACCAAGTCTTGATGACTTGGCTACCATTGCTATGCAGTTCTTAGAGGAAGCACAGCCTTCTCCACTGCAGCAACAAGAATTCATCTTATAGCAAGAGTAGGAACAGACTGAACAATTGAATGTGCCTAGTGAAGCTATATTTCACCCTACAACTTGTAAAGCCATTGTTGTTTATAAGAAGACATTTTTGATTGAGTTTCTAGAATATTTCAAAGCTAACTGGGAAACAGTTACATTGCAAACCCTGACTTTCCGGCACATATCCCAGACTAACATGCAACAAAGTCTATGGGAGGTAGAAATGAAGAAATTGAAAACGGAAATTGAAAGTCAAAAACAGGAAATTTCTGAGTTAAAGGCAAAAATGGATGAAATGTTAAAAGTAACTAGTCAGATTATGGAATGTAGACCACCACCTAGAGTTTATGCTCTATGCCTTAAGGAACAGTTATTATGGTTCCAACTAATGAGAATTTCCAGAAATCAAGATCATATACTTCACACTGCTAAAGAATTTTACGATGCATACCAGGCAGCCCCTAATTGGTTAAGAAATTCTCTGTGTGAATTTTATTTATATGGCTTTTTAATTCCATTTGAAACAGAATGGAATCCTCTTCTGTATATTGGTGATATTCATTTGAGATCATTTATGTCATGGGCAACAAATGAAGTAAATTATGGCAGGCAATGGGAAACATATGAGGAAGCCGAAAGGAATGAGCTTGTTCTATTACGCTCTCAAAGTTCAAATCCCCATGCAATGTTGAAAACCTGGTTTACTCTGACATATGGCATTAATAATGTTACAGCCAGAGAGAAAATATTTGATCTCAGGAAACAGGTATATGATGAATTTCAGGCACAGTCATATTCATTTTGGAGACTGTCATACACCAGAAGTGAGAAAAGGTGGGAAAGATTAACTGTTGGGCTAAGAAGGTTCGAACCTCACAGTCCCCTAAATTTCACAGCAGCTCTTAAACGATCAAGCAGATATATACAGTTGGGACTTCAAAAGATATTTGAACTATGGTTGCCATTGACATTCAGACCTCCTGTGCTAATGTGGCCCCTTTATCCTCACCAGGCGACAAATCTTAATGATGATTTAGAAGACCGTAGGTATGAAAGGTGCCGTGCTTTCAGAGGATTTTATTACAAGTTTGGAACTCCATTTCAGAGTCATGTAGCAACCACTAATTTTAGAGAAACCACCTAGAAAGTTAATGCTGGAGGACCAGCATTAGGCTAAGTAGGGGGTAGTGATGAGCCAAAAATATGCTCAAAGTTTGGATATTATGATGAACTTTTAATGCCTTTACTTTTGTTATTCGTGGTTGTTTAAAACTCTTTTGAAACCTTTTATGGGGATATCCTGTAGCAAAACACTTTCATGTTCCTACAGCTTATTGTGTTGTCTTGACTATATTTATTACCCCGTTGACTCCCTAAATGACTGGTATATCGCATATAATTTTTGAATGATGAAATAAATTCAAATATGTGATTAATGAACGGATATTGTGTATGTACCATGCGCCTTTTCTTTCGCATCTGTTACCTTGTGTTTCACAGGTTGTTGAAGAAGTATGATCGAGTCATGCGCAGCCGATCTTGGCCTTGCAGTAAAGTCTATTTCCTGCACGACTTCGAGGAAGCTCTGGAAAACACTCTTTGACCGAAACCATTGGGAAATATTT
The DNA here is from genome assembly GCA_007258455.2 of Sequoia sempervirens. Lineage (NCBI taxonomy): Eukaryota > Viridiplantae > Streptophyta > Pinopsida > Cupressales > Cupressaceae > Sequoia > Sequoia sempervirens. The sequence continues at coordinate 85,228,842 of VDFB02252616.1, read as the reverse complement.
TTAATGACAGTCAATCTGGAAAGAGTGGAGTGCTAGATTCTCTCTGAATCGGGTTGAACGCATAAATTCATTTATAAAGTTTGTTCCTTGATTCTGGGATACACTTTATTTCCACATCTTTCTTTGATAGGGTTAGTTAGTTAGTTGCTCTCCTGATTCTAAATAAAGTACTCCCTTGTGTGAGTGAGAAAAGAGATGATAGTTAGAGTAAGATAGAAGCATAGCAATAAAAAGTTAACAGATACCATGTAAGAGTCAGTATGATAATGAAAAGCAGAATCTGTTTGACAAGAGACATAGTTTGTTGTTAGTTTCTATATCAACAAAGCAATGTATACCATTCTTTTTTCATGAATAAAGTTTGATGAAGTTCTGAGTTCAGCACCTACGTAATCAGTAGATGCTTGCTAAGGGGGCCCACTTAGTAAGTATCTGTAGCTAGTTAGTTAGCTGTTATTTTCTATTGATCATCAGTTAGCTTTCATCTTTGAAGTTTTCATACAAACTCAGTCTTGTATTGCTCCTGCAGCATAGGGAGTCCATCCCTATGCTTGTTCCTGCAGCATAAGGCCAGTTCACAGTTTGTGTTTCAGTTGTAGCTATTATGGTTTCTGTTTTAATCAAATCATGGTTGAGTTAAAAGAACTTTACATTACCTTCCTGTAGTGTAGATAGAATTCTTTTCAAGTATTTGTTTCTTTTAATTTTTGACCGAAATAGGTTCTTAGTGCATATATTATGCTGCGCCATTTAAAGTATACGTCCCCTGGTTTGACAAGTAAATGAACGTCCATAGAGAGATATTAGTCACCTGTTGGAATGTCCAATTCCCAAGAAAGGTTTTAATATGATTTTCATATCCTTTTATGGGCGCGACCACCTTCCATCCTCTTCTTCCTCAGACTTGTCTACATAGGATAGGGAAATATTTTCCTTGAGAATTAAATATTTGAATGATCAGCTGAGTACTAAAAAGGAAGATGTCAAGAATGCTATAATTCAAATTGTTAAGGTGGAGAATGAGATCTTTGATGATCTGTTGAATCATATGGTGACCAAGTTGGTCAACAAGGCTAATGACGTTTGGGCTACTTATAAGAATATTCATAAAGAAAACACAAATTATCTATAGGTACAAGAAGCCTTCAAGAATGAATAGAGTAACTAGAGTACTAGGTTGGGTGCTTTAAGATAAATGATACCCATAATGAATGAGGATCTTGAGGCACCTACTAGCATCCTAGAAATATTGCAAACTATTGATTCGGTTAATGAGATAACCACCTTTCATGGAAAGCTAGGTGTGCAACTCCAAAGTAAGCTGAAATTATTGAAAGAGATGTAGGAATGTATTATGCCTCAAATATTGAGTCCTAAATGGAAGTTGCAACCATTTGAAACCTGGAAGAAGGATCTGCAAGGAATTCTTGCAGCAACTATGATGACATTGACTGTCACTGACTATATCCTATTGAATTCAAATATTGACATAATGGTGGAGATTGAAACAAAGAGGGACATTTTTGTTAAAGAGGCCAGAGTCTTAATTGATGTTAGATACTCTCAGCACAACAGTAAGGTGCAAATTTTATTGAATGTGAAGTGACCAACAAAAGAAGAATACAACACCTAGTTAGAAAAGTACACCGAATGAATCTATGTGGGGATACATAATGGACAAGGTGAATAATAACAAGGAGAAAAATAATACATAGCTTGAATATAGTGAAAATTAGGCTTTTGATAAAACATTGCAAAATATTCTTCTCTCCTCAACTTAGAATGGGTGGCATGAACTGTTGATGTGGATAAATCAATTGTATCTTTTTTTTTTTGCTTTCCATGTTTTGTAATTTTGTTGACTATATGAAGGAAAAACATATAAGTAAATAATTTTCTTAGATTTTAAAGATATTTACATAAATTTTATATGAGTTAGTTATATACATATTTTATACCTGTTAATCATGTGATTATTTTTTTAAAATTTATGGATTTATGGAAAAAAAAATTAATGTATTATTTCTCATAGATTAAAACTTAATTACGTTATTATAGATAAATGTTTTAGTTAAATAAGGAAATAACCTAGGTGATTAAATGGAGTGTCTTGTAAATAAATGGTAAAAGTGAGTGTCGAGAATTATGTACAAGTGCATTTAATATTAGTTTTTCTTTTAATTACAAGTTTAGTTAAAGTTAAATGAGTTAAAAATTCTTTTACTAATGACCTGTGTGATTTGCATGTATGTAAATAAATAAACAAACATGCTATATTGGAAGTAAATTTACCATTTTAAGTAACAAATATAATTATATAGGTTGTATTTTAAAATTTAATTATTTTGAAGTAATGTTGTTTTCTAATGTATTTAACAGTTGCTAACACTTTTTAGTTAGATTTGGTTACATGTGCATTTAAAAAAAAAAAAAGTTTTAAATCCAAATTATTAAAAGTTAAATTTAATTGCAATTTCTTTTATTAGATTGTGTTTGTGATAAAAATGTTCAGGTTGGAATTAAATTAGAATTAGCTAAGGAGGAAAGAAATTTTTTAATTAAAGTTATTTAGTTTAAAAGTAATTAAAAGTATACCATATTCTAGGGCTTACTCACTTTAAGGACATTATGATCTGAAATGCACTAATTATGGTTAATCATTTAATAATTCTTTACACTATCTTGAGTAGGATTGGATTATGTTTACGTATAAATGAAAGGATATTTATAACTTATTTTGTACATGTTAGATTGTTCTTTAGTTAATCTGAGTACTCTTTCGTATTGATTCTTTATGCATACTAGTGATTCTTTGTTGTTCATATTTCCCTGTTGTTTAATTGCACTTTTTGGGTAATTTTATGTCTAGATATATTTTGGGTATGATGGGAACCCAAATGTTTAAGTTAATTCCTTTTGATAGCCACGAGTGATATGTTGTTAGACTTCTAGAGGCGAAGGGAACCTTTTATGTGTGTGAATATTCCTGTGAATGGACCTTTGCATTCCATTGATTGTGATTTTATTTTGAGCTCGTGGGTGTACCTTGTTCCATGATTTCATTGCATTTTGGTGGTGATTATGAGCAAGATGGTACATGCCTCGCATGTGTTTTCATTTTATGGCTTTTACGTTTGGTACACCCCTTGTAGCTGTGAGCTTTGTTGTGGAACTGTTGGGGAGGGTGGCTCTTCATGGGGGTCGATGCACAAAGGGGCTGTTAGGGTAACCCATGGAAGAGTTTCCTAAACAAGTGATAATATAATTGATAAACTAGTGGGTTTGGGTAGCTAAAACATTAAAAAAAATCAATGATGTGCCTCACCCATACCCTTAGTGCTTTCACAGACTAAGGATGGGATGAGAAGACCTAGTTGGTAAGATCACTACCTTGTCCTCACGAAAGGTAAGTGGTCCTCCATGAGTCACCCTATGGAGCGGTGCCTTGAGATAGGCTACCTGGATAACCATAGATGGAGGCGGTACCTTGTGATAGGTTGCCTGGATAATCCATGTAAGGCCATGCGATGACACTCTCCCATAGTATCCATTTACCCTTCTTTGCTTGATAGCCTCTGGAAGTGTTGATGTACTTGTCGATGTACTTTTGATGTACTTGTTGATGTACTTTTTGATGTACTTATTGATGTACTTGTTGATGTATTTTTTATGTACTTATTGATGTACTTGTTGATGTACTTTTTTATGTACGTGATGATGTACCCGTCGATGTACCACTTGATGTACTTCTTGATGTACTTGTCAATGTGCTTGTTGATGTACGATGGGATGTTGTTATATGTTAGTGTTGATGTTAGTCTTGTTTACTTGATCTTGTTGGATGTGGACCCTTTCTTGTCATTTTCTAGCACGAGGGGTGGACCTTTGGGTCCACATGGTCGGGTGGAACATGCTATGCACCCATTGGGTTCCCAGGATGTGTTCGTGAGATAGATGCGAATGCAGAATTCTAGAGTTTATCTTGGATGAAGAATTTCCTTCCTTTTGGTACCATAAACCTCATTTATGTACTCAATGTAATCTTCCCCATGATATAAGGGAAGCTCTATCTAATGTTCTATTGTATCTTTGATGTGTTGTATCTTTGGAAATATGCTCCACAATTGTAACATGAAACTATGAATTGAATCTCAATCAAATTTTGTATCTCTTATAATTATAGATGAATGTATGTTATCCTTATGTTTCTCTTTTTCTTTCATCTGGATAAAAGTTTAGTGTTTGGAATGACCATTCCTTGTACCCCAGAGGACGTAGATAACTTTGCAAATGCATAATTTCTTTTCATGTTAAGGTTGTACATTTCTTCCTTATACAATGTTTCACATTCAAAAAAAAAAATGTGCGGTGTTTTGTTGTCCTTTGGGGTTTACTCGGCGGGGCATTACACCATTGGTATCAGAGCCAAGGTTTACAACTCTGGGTACTCTAGGTTAATTGTGCCCATTAAGCTAACCTTTGTGCTTAACTCTTGATTTGACATGTTCCTCTCTAATGTCATGCAGGAGCATGCCTCGGGTTAGAAGCCGTGGCCATGGCACTGGCCGAGGGGGTGGTGGCCATAGGGCCATCAATGAAAGTACTCCATCACAAAGTTCCCACGAATCAGAACGTGGGGAACAATAGCGATCTCTAAATCATTCAGATAAAAGAGGTCCAAATTCAATGCAGCCATGAATGGATGGTTTGCAGTTACGACGGTTGTTAAAGGACGTACTTTTCCATTTAGGCCCTAGGCCAGAAGGAGAGCAAGAAGTAGAGAGGGAAAGGGAGAGGTCTCTGAGGCGGAAGGAAGTATCAACAGAGCAAGATGCAGTGGTGGCAGGTCACATGAGGGATCTTTTGAGAGCTCATCCTCCCACTTTTGATAGTTTTGGCAGAGGACTTGAGGCAAAAACTTGGTTAATAGACTTGGATCGTTGCTTTGCGATGCATCCATATGGCAGCAATACCCAGGCTAGGTGCGCCATCATGCACCTTAGAGGCTTTGCGTCTACATGGTGGCGTCTAGAAGAACAAAAGTTGCACTTGGACATTAGCATGGTGACATGGGAATTATTTTTGGAGAGATTTAGGGCTCGGTTCCTCTTAGATCATTGGAGACAACGCCGAGCAGATGAGTTTCATGAGCTAAGACAAATGGCAATGTCAGTTGATCAGTACGAGCGTTGATTCTATGAGCTCAAGCAGTATGCAGGAATCGACAATGACGAGGCAATGCTTGTACAACATTTTGTCAGGGGATTAAATGCCTAAATCATTGGAGGTGTTGGAGTCTTCCAACCAAAAACAATGGAGGTAGCTGTTGAAAAGGCTCGTCTGGTAGAGGAAAATTTGGCCATGGCATTGGGAGGTCACATAGGGGTGCGGATTGGTAGTGCATCTAATTTTGGTACTAGTTCTCGAGGTGGAAAACCTCAAACTTTAGGATCTTCAAGGATTCATCACGCACCTTCTAAGGGCGGACAACAAAAACAACAATCATGGTCTAAGCACAAAAGCTTCCAATCTCAACAGGGCAGTAGAACTCAGTTTAAAAACAATCAAAGTTGGCAGCGTAATCGACATGACCGTTTTGAGCAGTCTACTCAAAGCTCGCAGTCAGCTCCTAGTTGGAGCAGTTACCAGCAGTCTAGTGCTCCATCAGGAGGTGGAGGTTTTGATCGAAGTACAGTTTGTTTCTCCTGTGGTCAACAGGGTCATGTTGCTAGGGAATGTCCACAAAAGAAGACTTCAGGGTTCAATAAGAGGCCAACCACTTCTGAGCCAACGGTGGGCGATGTAGGCAGATCTCATCGAGTCTTTCCAACAGTTGACAACCGTCAATCAGATCACCAGGGCACTGTGGTTGAGGCATCAGGTGTGTTACAAGGGACTAGTACATCTATTTTATTTCATTCTGGTGCATCAAATCCATTTATTTCCCCTTCAGTAGTAGAGCGTTGTAGACTGGTGGTAGCAAGGCAACGCATTAAGTGGCAGGTCGAATTGGCCTCTGGGGAAAAAGTAGTAGTTGAATCATTTGTTCAGGGTTGAGTTTTGAAAATTGGGTCATTGGTGACTAAGGTGGACCTTTGAATTCTACCCCTTGGGTCCTATGATGTTGTTTTGGGCATGGATTTGCTGAATGCTCACCATGCAATAATTGATTGTCGCCACAAGGTTGTGCACTGTGTAGATGATTTAGGAAATGAAGTAGAGATTATTGGCATAGAAAGACCCATCTCATTGTGGATGATTTCCACTATGAAATTGAAGAGGTGTTTCCCTCAAGGCTGTCAGTTGTTTGCTGTATCAATCAATGACTTGGAGTTGGGAGAAAGTCAAGAGGTGTCATTGGATGACTATCCTCTCCTTAAGGAATTTGCAGACATTTTTCCGAGTGAGATTCTGGGAATACCACCAAAGTGTGACATCAACTTCCGGATTGACCTTGTACCAAATCAAGGGGGCTCAGGTATTTTCTAAAATAGATCTTAAGTCAGGATACCATCAACTGTGGATAGCCGAAGCCGATATTCACAAAACAACATTTCGCACTCGATACGGGCATTATGAATTCACTGTTATGCCGTTTGGGTTAACAAATGCACCATCAGTTTTCATGTGCCTAATGAATGGAGTCTTTTGTACCTACTTGGACAGATTTGTTCTAGTGTTCCTTGATGATATTCTGATATACTCAAAAACTATGGAGGAGCACGAAGTACACTTGAGGCAGGTGTTGCAGTGCTTAAGAGACAATCAGTTGTATGCTAATTTGTCTAAGTGTGAGTTTTATAAGAATGAAGTGAAATACTTGGGTCACATCATCTCTAGTGAAGGTATTTCTTTAGATCCTTCGAAGATCCAAGCCATTGTTGATTGGCCTGCACCCACAAATGTTCCCGAGATTCATAGTTTTATGGGTTTGGCAGGCTACTATAGGGGATTTGTGGAGGGTTTTTCAAGGGTTGCACATCCCATCACGACCCTTCAGAGAAAAGGAAAGAAGTTTGTTTGGTCTGAACAATGTCAATTAGCTTTTCAGACCCTATAGGATAAGTTGACCAGTGCTCTGATCCTAGTAGGGAATTCGTAGTATGTACAGATGCTTCCTTGAAAGGTTTGGGAGCTGTTTTAATGTAGGAAGGTCATGTTATTTCTTTTGAGTCCCGCAAGCTCAAGGACCATGAGCTAAATTACCCTACGCATGATTTAGAGTTAGCCGCAGTTGTCCATGCCCTTGTGCGATGGAGCCACTTTTTACTAGGGCATCATTTTGAACTTCATAGCGATCATTGTAGCTTGCAATACATTTTTACTCAGCCGAACCTAAATGCCAGGCAGAGGAGGTGGATGGAGTTTCTTTGTGAATATGATTTTGAGGTTAAGTACATCCAGGGAAAGGAAAATTTAGTGGCAGATGCTTTGAGTCAGCGGAGACATGAGATATCTACAATAACTCTTAGTGTGGATTTGAGGACCCAGATTCTCACATCACTTCCCACAGATAGTTGGTATCAGGAAGTGAAGGCAGAAATTGAGTCAGATAGGGTTCTAGAGGGAAATTTCTCTGGCTATGTTTTGGAATCAGATGGGCTTTTTCGATTTTTGGGTCGCATGTATGTACCTCCTCTAGAGGGTCTTCATACCCTAATCATGACTGGAGCACATTGGGCTCCCTACTCTACTCATCCGCAGGTCAAGAAGATGTATGCAGATCTTCGTCCACTGTACTTTTGGGATGGAATGAAGAGAGATATTGTAAACTTTGTGGTGAGATGTCTTGAATGTCAGAGAGTTAAGGCAAAACATCATCATCCCACAGGTCTTTTACAGCCTCATCTTGTTCCTGAATGGAAGTGGGATATCATCTCAGTGGACTTTATTGTTGCTTTACCAATGTCTTGTCACCGACACGATGCTATCATGGTCACAGTTGATATGTTGACCAAAGTGGCACACTTCTCTCCTGTTCGATCTTCCTATACTGCTTCCTTTGTAGCTAGAATTTTCATGGAGGATATTGTTCGACTGCATGGGATTCTGTGAAAGATCATTTCTAATCAAGATCCAGTGTTCACTTCTACATTCTGGACATCATTGCAGCATTCCTTAGGAACCCAACTAAACTTTAGTTCTGCCTACCATCCTGAAACAGATGGTCAGACTGAGAGAGTCAACCAGGTTCTTGAGGACATGCTCCGTATGTACGTAATGGATCAACAATCTCATTGGGAGGATTATTTGCATCTGGTAGAGTTTGCTTATAATAATGGTTATCATAGCTCCATTGGCATGGCTCCCTTTCAGGTATTATATGGCCATCCTTGTCAGACCCTATTGAGTTGGGATCGTTTTGAGGACTGAGTTCTATTGGGACCTGAAATGCTTCAGGATATGGAACAATAGGTTGCTCACATCAGAGAGCACTTAGTAGTAGCTCAGGATAGACAAAAGAAGTATGCTGATGCTCACAGGCTCGACCATCAGTTTTCAATTGGAGATTGGGTTTTCTTGCGAGTGCGTCCGCGAAAGAGTCCAATTCGTTACGAAAAAGGCTCTAAGCTCACGCCTCATTTTGTGGGACCATTTGAGGTGTTGGAGAGAATTGGCCCTATTGCTTATCGTCTAGCGTTGCCACCAAGTCTATCGCACATTCATGATGTGTTTCATGTTTCTGTACTCAAACCCTATCATCCAGATGTTTCTCATGTGCTTGATTGGAATGCATTGCAGGTCGAGGACGGGCAGCTGGTGCTCGGGCCCATCATCGTGCTGCAGCACAGGAGACTCGTCCTCAGGGGCAGAGAGATTGAGTAGGTGAGCGTCCAATGGGATCCAAATGATGAGTTGTCAGCATCATGGGAGGATGCCTCCCACATCCGAGAGTCTTTTCCTTTTTTGTTTTCTGGCTTCCAGGAGTAAGCCTAGTTCTAGGGGGGAGGATGTATTGCCCCTCATGATACTGTTCTCTTTTGTTACTATGTGGATATTGTTTACGTTTATTGCAAACTCGAGATTACATGGGTGATTGTTTTTCCTATTTGAGCTAATGTGTTTTGCTTGGATACACATGATAGTGTTTTATGATGTTGATAATATATTGATGCATGGTACCATCTTTCCTGATTATGCTATATTGTGTGACTATGTAAATTGTTTAATACTCATTTCATGCTATGTATGATGTTGTGCTGATGTTTGAGTTTTGGGTGAGGGGGATGGTGTTGCATCACTCATACGTGAGCGCCCTGCCACACCGCAATTCTCTCTCACAATGTGTTTGACATTAGATATATATGTTGTCCCAACACTTGTTTTTTATGCACGACTGCCGGTACCTGGCACCGACTCCACCTGCACCATCAGGTCTAAGCGTGCCCAATATACCCAATGGTTATGATGTGGTTTAAGGATTTGACAAATGTCCATGTCCGTGTCTGTCATCTGTCAGTAGTTCATCCCGTTATGGTATTGTACTGTTTCATGTTGATCATTTCAAGTTGTAAATCTTGATGTGTTTACCGTGTTATTTAGTTGTGTATCATCATTGGTTATTGATGTGTTTTAGTATCTGGCATAGTCATTGTTATGTTCATTTGGTCCTTGTTTTGAAGCTTCATAGTTTATTTTTATATAATATGAATTTAATAAATTGAATTATTAAATGTTAATAATTTAAATATTAGATTGATGTAAAGGTTAAATTGTACTAAAATTCAAAAAAAACACAAAATTGCATGATGTTTATTTTAATTTAAATTCACAAAATATATAATTTAAAAATTTAAATTACTTGATAAATTTTAAATATTAGATTTAAAATTATTTTTATGGAGGGATGTAATATAATATTACCCCTAAAGTAAAGTTTTAAAAATAAATTCAAATAATAAATAATAATTAGATGTATATATATAACTATATTAAAAGTTTTTCTTTATCCAACCGAGTTTTCATGACACCTGTATCTTGCTTACCGATGTTTGTAAGTTTATGTTTTTCTTAATTTATCTGGAAGAAAGAGGGAGAAGAAAACACGGGGGAGAAAAAAAAAGGAAAAGTAAAGAAATTGATCGAGAAGAAAAGAAGATTTACTCTGAAAGGTAAAACAAAGGAAATTACAGTGAGGAGTATCTCTGTAGCCCATTCCCTGGTTTCCGTTACACTTCAGGTTAGTTCCATAGTTTGGCAACTTTGATTTGGAAGTAATTTTTGTTTTCTCTTTAATTTTGTATCCGTATTAAGTTGATTTGCATGATGGTTCATTTAGAGCATATTTAACGAATTGAAAACTTCAAATTTTCTTGAATAACCTATCCCATAAAATTGGCCTTCAATATATATATGTGCACCGTTAGAATTCACACATATATATATATATATATCTTTAATTTGGTTCTCCTGTGGAAAATCCTCTGTTTGCTGGAAAGCCTCACAATACTCTCCTTACAACTTTTTCAGACTTAAAAACTCACATTTCGTAGCAAACACAAGCCCCTCCTTGTACGCTAGCATAGTGGGCAGGGTGCCTTTTGCCTGCTAATTGCATTTGCTGGAGAGTTTTCCTTTTAGCCTTGACACTAAGCATTTAGGAGACGTTTTTTTTATTTCCTCTGTGGCATTCTGTCAAATTATTCACGTGCCTTGTGATGTGCTCTATCAACAACAGCCACTCTTGAACGTAGGAGACTGTAGAGGTTTAGTTAATCTCTCTGTTTTCCACTGTTCACCTGTCCCTGCTGCAATACTTGAACCTAGATAACTATAGAAGCGCATATAACCTTCCCTATACCTTTGGCAATCTATCACTGCTGTAGCATTTAGCCTGGACTTTTAAAATATATATATATATATATATATATATATATATATATATATATATATATATATATATATATATATATATATAAATAAATAAATAAATTAAACAACCTATCTAATTACATTGGTAGCCTGTCCCAGCTGCAGCACTTACATTTCTTTGAGGGATTCTGTTAGACAGTTTTATGGCATCCTGTCGCTGCAGCAACACTTGAACATAGATATCTATAGGGGTGCAAAAGCCTTGCTGTTTCCTTGGCAAACTATCACAGCTGTAGCATTTAAACAAAATAGGAAGTTTAAAGGTTTAAATAACCTTCTTGATATTTATTTTACTTATTTATTTATTGTCAAGCTATCACAGATGGTCAATGTATTAACAAGAAACATCAGAAGGGTGAAGGAGATTTTTTTTTTTTTTACACTTCAGACACCATTTAATTTAGATTTTTTTTTATGGCTGCAAACCCTTTATTACTTTTACCAGTAGCGTTGGGATTTTCTTCTAACTGATGTATCATATTTTAATCTCCCTGATATTATTGGTAACCTATTTCAGCTGCAATTTTTTTTACTTTGTAGGGTGCATAAATTTAAGTAATCACCCTATTCCATTCGCAACTTTCCTCAGCTGCAACTTTCCAACTTGAAGTGCAAAAATAAAATAAAATAATAAAATATAAAATATAACTTTCCTGATAATCTTGGCAATTTTTTTTCATGGCTGCTCCATTTAGATAAATCATTTATTTTATTCTCTATTAAATATCTAATTTATTTATTTACTATACAACAAATGATCTGAAAACTTTAACTAATAACTAAATTTTACTTATGATATAAGAATTTTATAAATTTTATTTTATTCTCCTAGGCATTATTTTGTTTACAAAATCTAGAAGATATTAGCTAGAAGAGGCATTTTAAAATTTACCTAACCCAGTAGAAAGAGTTGTTTTGAATTAAAGAAGTAAAATACAATTAAACTTCTTAAGGAGTAATTGGCAATACAAAGTCATACATAAGTCCTATTGGTTAGGTATAAATCGGTTGGAAAAAAGAAATACATTTTTTTTATTGCCAGCAAAAGGTAAGTGTAGATTTCCATATGATTAGGTCTCATAAAAAAATAAATTGTATTAGGGTGATCAGTCGAGTTTGTTAATCTATGAATGTTCTTAATACAAAATCTTAATTGGAAGGTTTGTATATAGAATAGGTTTATTTATCACTTTCATGTTTTATTCAAATTAAAACTTACTTATTATTATTATTGCTAACATTTCAAATTTAACCTCGGGTAAGGATATTGCTAACATTTCAAATTTAACCCCGGGTAAAACGGATACTGAGTAAGAAGATATGAAGGAAAAATAGATAAGTAAATAATTTTATTAGATTTTAAAGATATTTATATAAAATTTATATGAGTTAGTTATATACATATTTTATATGAGTTAATCATGTGATTTTTTTTTAAAATTTATGGATTTATGGAAAAACAATTTAATGTATTATTTCTCATAGATTAAAACTTAATTAGGTTATTATAGATAAATGTTTTAGTTAAATAAGGAAATAACCTAGGTGATTAAATGGAGTGTCTTGTAAATAAATGGTAAAAGTGAGTGTCAAGAATTATGTACAAGTGCATTTAATATTAGTTTTTCTTTTAATTACAAGTTTAGTTAAAGTTAAATGAGTTAAAAATTCTTTTACTAATGATCTGTGTGATTTGCATGTATGTAAATAAATAAACAAACATGCTATATTGGAAGTAAATTTACCATTTTAAGTAACAAATATACTTATATAGGTTGTATTTTAAAATTTGATTATTTTGAAGTAATGTTGTTTTCTGATGTATTTAACAGTTGCTAACACTTTTTAGTTAGATTTGGTTACATGTGCATTTAAAAAAAAAAAATAGTTTAAAATCCAAATTATTAAAAGTTAAATTTAATTGCAATTTCTTTTATTAGATTGTGTTTGCGATAAAAATGTTCAGGTTGGAATTAAATTAGAATTAGCTAAGGAGGAAAGCGAATTTTTAATTAAAGTTATTTAGTTTAAAAGTAATTAAAAGTATACCATATTCTAGGGCTTACTCACTTTAAGGACATTATGATCTAAAATGCACTAATTATGGTTAATCATTTAATAATTCTTTACACTATCTTGAGTAGGATTGGATTATGTTTAATATAAGTGAAAGGATATTTATAACTTATTTTGTACATGTTAGATTGTTCTTTAGTTAATCTGAGTACTCTATAGTATTGATTCTTTATGCATACTAGTGATTCTTTGTTGTTCATATTTCCCTATTGTTTAATTGCACTTTTTGGGTAATTTTATGTCTACATATATTTTGGATATGATGGGAACCCAAATGTTTAAGTTAATTCCTTTTGATAGCCAGCGGTGATATGTTGTTAGACTTCCAGAGGCGAAGGGAACCTTTTATGTGTGTGAATATTCTCGTGAATGGACCTTTGGATTCCATTGATTGTGATTTTATTTTGAGCTCGTGGGTGTACCTTGTTCCATGATTTCCTTGCATTTTGGTGGTGATTATGAGCGAGATGGTACATGCCTCACATGTGTTTTCATTTTATGGCTTTTACGTTTGGTACACCCCTTGTAGTTGTGAGCTTTGTTGTGGAACTGTTGGGGAGGGTGGCTCTTCATGGGGGCCGACGCACAAAGGGGCTGTTAGGGTAACCCATGGAAGAGTTTCCTAAACAAGTGATAATATAATTAATAAACTAGTGGGTTTGGGTAGCTAAAACATTAAAAAAAATTAACGATGTGCCTCACCCATACTGTTAGTGCTTTCACAGACTAAGGATGGGATGTGAAGACCTGGTTGGTAAGATCACTGCCTTGTCCTCACGAAAGGTAAGTGGTCCCATATGAGTCACCCTATGGAGCGGTGCCTTGAGATAGGCTGCCTGGATAACCATAGATGTAGGCAGTACCTTGTGATAGGTTGCCAGGATAATCCATGTAAGGCCATGCGATGACACTCTCCCACAGTATCCATTTACCCTTCTTTGCTTGATAGCCTCTGGAAGTGTTGATGTACTTATCGATGTACTTTTGATGTACTTGTTGATGTACTTATTGATGTACTTGTTGATGTACTTTTGATGTACTTATTGATGTACTTATTGATGTATGTGATGATGTACCTATCGATGTACCACTTGATGTACTTCTTGATGTACTGGTCAATGTGCTTGTTGATGTACGATGGGATGTTGTTCTATGTCAGTGTTAATGTTAGTCTTGTTTACTTGATCTTGTTGGATGTGGACCCTTTCTTGTCATTTCCTAGCATGGGGGGTGGACCTTTGGGTCCACATGGTTGGGTGGAACATGCTATGCACCCATTGGGTTCCCAGGATGTGTTCGTGAGATAGATGCGAATGCAGAATTCCAGAGTTTATCTTGGATGAAGAATTTCCTTCCTTTTGGTACCATAAACCTCATTTATGTACTCAATGTAATCTTCCCCATGATATAAGGGAAGCTCTATCTAATGTTCTATTGTATCTTTGATGTGTTGTATCTGTGGAAATATGCTCCACAATTGTAACATGAAACTATGAATTGAATCTCAATCAATTTTTTTATCTCTCTTATAATTATGGATGAATGTATGTTATCCTTATGTTTCTCTTTTGCTTTCATCTGGATAAAAGTTTAGTGTTTGGAATGACCATTCCTTGTACCCCGGAGGACGTAGATAAATTTGAAAATGCATAATTGCTTTTCATGTTAAGGTTGTACATTTCTTCCTTATACAATGTTTCACATTCAAAAAAAAATGTGCAGTGTTTTGTTGTCCTTTGGGGTTTACTCGGTGGGGCATTACACCATTGGTATCGAAGCCAAGGTTTACAACTCTGGGTACTCTAGGTTAATTGTGCCCATTAAGCTAACCTTTGTGCTTGACTCTTGATTTGACATGTTCCTCTCTAATGTCACGCAGGAGCATGCCTCGGGTTAGAGGACGTGGATGTGGCACTAGCCGAGGGGGTGGTGGTCATAGGGCCATCCATGAAAGTACTCCATCAAAAGTTCCCACGAATCAGAACGTGAGGAACAACGGGGATCTCAAAATCATTCAGATGAAAGAGGTCCAAATTCAGTGCAGCTAGGAATGGATGGTTTGCAGTTATGATGGTTGTTGGAGGAGGTACTTGGTTGTTTAGGCCCTAGGCCAGAAGGAGAGTAGGAAGTAGAGAGGGAAAGGGAGAGGTCTCCGAGGCAGAAGGAAGTATCAGCAGAGCAAGATGCAGTGGTGGCAGGTCACATGAGGGATCTTTTGAGAGCTCATCCTCCCACTTTTGATGGTGTTGGCGGAGGATTTGAGGAAGAAACTTTTTTAATAGACTTGGATCGTTGCTTTGCGATGCATCCATATGGAAGCAATACCCGGGCTAGGTGCGCCATCATGCACCTGAGAGGCTTTGCGTCTACATGGTGGCGTCTAAAAGAATAAAAGCTGCACTTGGACATTAGCATGGTGACATGGGAATTGTTTTTAGAGAGATTTAGGGCTCGGTTCCTCTCAGATCATTGGAGACAACGTCGAGCAGATGAGTTTCATGAGCTAAGACATATGGCAATGTCAGTTGATCAGTACGAGCATCGATTCTATGAGCTCAAGTAGTATGCAGAAATTGGCAAAGACGAGGCAATGCTTGTACAACATTTTGTCAGGGGATTAAATGCCCGAATCAGTGGAGGTGTTCGAGTCTTCCAACCAAAAACAATGGAGGTAGCTATTGAGAAGGCTCATCTAGTAGAGGAAAATTTAGCCATGGCATTGGGAGGTCACACAGGGGTGCAGATTGGTAGTGCATCTAATTTGGGTACTAGTTCTCGAGGTGGGCAACCTCAAACTTCAGGATCTTCAAGGAGTCATCATGCGGCTTCTAAGGGCGGAAACAAAAACAACAATCACAGTCTAAGCACAAAAGATTCTAATCTCAACAGGGTAGTAGAACTCAGTTTAAAAACAATCAGAGTTGGCAGTGTAATTGACATGACCGTTTTGAGCAGTCTACTCAAAGCTCGCAGTCAGCTCCTAGTCAGAGCAGTTACCAGCAGTCTAGTGCTCCATTAGGAGGTGGAGGTTTTGGTCGAAGTACAGTTTGTTTCTCTTGTGGTCAATAGGTTCATGTTGCTAGGCAATGTCCACAAAAGAAGACTTCAAGGTTCAATCAGAGGCCAACCACTTCTGAGCCAACGGTGGGTGATGCAGGCAGATCTCATCGAGTCTTTGCAACGGTTGACAACCGTCAAGAAGATCACTAGGGCACTGTGGTTGAGGCATCAGGTGTGTTACAAGGCTCTAGTATATCTATTTTATTTCATTCTGGTGCATTAGATTCATTTATTTCCCCTTCAGTAGTAGAGCATTGTAGACTGGTGGCAGCAAGGCTAGGCATTAAGTGGCAGGTCGAATTGGCCTCTGGGGAAAAAGTAGCAGTTGAATCATTTGTTCAGAATTGTGTTTTGAAAATTGGGTCATCGGTGACTAAGGTGGACCTTCGAATTCTACCCCTTGGGTCCTATGATGTTGTTTTGGGCATGGATTGGCTGAATGTTCACCATGCAATAATTGATTGTCACCACAAGGTTGTGCGGTGTGTAGATGATTCAGGAAATGAAGTAGAGATTATTGGCATACAAAGACCCATCTCATTGCGGATGATTTTCGCTATGCAATTGAAGAGGTGTTTCCGTTAAGGCTGTCAATTGTTTGCTGTATCAATCAATGACTTGGAGTTGGGAGAAAGTCAAGAGGTGTCATTGGATGACTATCCTCTCCTTAAGGAATTTGCAGACGTTTTTCCGAGTGAGATTCTGGGAATACCACCAAAGCGTGACATTGACTTCCGGATTGACCTTGTACCTAGGGCTGAGCCTATATCTCAGGCTCCATATCAGATGACAACTTAGGAGCTTCAAGAGCTTCGTTTGCAGTTAGAGGAACTTTTGGAAAAAGGATTCATTCATCCTAGTGTTTCCCCCTGGGGAGCACCAGTTATTTTCGTAAAGAAGAAAGATGGTTCCCTCCATTTGTGCATCGACGACAGACAACTTAACAAGGTGACAGTGAAGAATCGATACCCTTTGCCAAGAATTGATGACCTATTTGATCAAATAAAGCGGGCTTAGGTATTTTCTAAAATAGATCTTAAGTTAGGATACCATCAATTGTGGATAGCCGAAGCCGATATTCACAAAACAGCATTTCGCACTCAATACGGGCATTATGAATTCACTGTTATGCCGTTCGGGTTGACAAATGCACCATCAATTTTCATATGCCTAATGAATGGAGTCTTTCGTACCTACTTGGACAGATTTGTTCTAGTGTTCCTTGATGATATTCTGATATACTCAAAAACTATGGAGGAGCATGAAGTACACTTGAGACAGGTGTTACAGTGCTTAAGAGACAATCAGTTGTATGCTAATTTGTCTAAGTGTGAGTTTTATAAGAATGAAGTGAAATAATTGGGTCACATCATCTCTGGTGAAGGTATTTATGTGGATCCTTTGAAGATCCAAGCCATTGTTGATTGGCCTGCACCCATGAATGTTCCTGAGATTTATAGTTTTATGGGTTTGGCAGGCTACTATAGGCAATTTGTGGAGGGTTTTTCAAGGGTTGCACATCCCATCACAACCCTTCAGAGAATAGCAAAGAAGTTTGTTTGGTCTGAACAATGTCAATTAGCTTTTCAAACCCTAAAGGATAAGTTGACCAGTGCTCCGATCCTAGCAGTTCCTGATCCTACTATGGAATTCGTAGTATGTACAGATGCTTCCTTGGAAGGTTTGGGAGCCGTTTTAATGTAGGAAGGTCATGTTATTTCTTTTGAGTCCCGCAAGCTCAAGGACCATGAGGTAAATTACCCTACGCATGGTTTAGAGTTAGCCGCGGTTGTCCATGCCCTTGTGCGATAGATGCACTTTTTACTAGGGCATCATTTTGAAATTCATAGCGATCATCGTAGCTTGCAGTACATTTTTACTCAGCTGAACCTAAATGCCAGGCAGAGGAGGTGGATGGAGTTTCTTTGTGAATATGATTTTGAGGTTATGTACATCCAGGGAAAGGAAAATGTAGTGGCAGATGCTTTGAGTCGGTGGAGACATGAGATATCTGCAATAACTCTTAGTGTGGATTTGAGGACCCAGATTCTCACATCACTTCCCACAGATAGTTGGTATCAGGAAGTGAAGGCAGAAATTGAGTTAGATAGGGTTCTAGAGGGAAAGTTCTCTAGCTATGTTTTGGAATCGGATGGGCTTTTGCGATTTTTGGGTCGTATGTATGTACCTCCTGTAGAGGGTCTTCATACCCTAATCATGACTGAAGCACATCGGGCTCCCTACTCTGCTCATCCGGGGGTCAAGAAGATGTATGCAGATCTTCGTCCACTATACTTTTGGGTTGGAATGAAGAGAGATATTGCAGACTTTGTGGCGAGATGCCTTGAATGTCAGAGAGTTAAGGTAGAACATCATCATCCCGCAGGTCTTTTATAGCCTCATCTTGTTCCTAAATGGAAGTGGGATATCATCTCAGTGGACTTTATTGTTGCTTTACCAACGTCTTGTCACCGGCACGATGCTGTCATGGTCACAGTTGATATGTTGACCAAAGTGGCACACTTCTCTCCTGTTCGATCTTCCTATACTGCTTCCTCTATAGCTAGAATTTTCATGGAGGATATTGTTCGACTGCATGGGATTCTATGAAAGATCATTTCTAATCGAGATCCAGTGTTCACTTCTGCATTCTGGACATCATTGCAGCATTCCTTAGGAACCCAACTGAACTTTAGTTCTGCCTACCATCCTAAAATAGATGGTCAGACTGAGAGAGTCAACAAAGTTCTTGAGGACATGCTCCGTATGTACGTAATGGATCAACAATCTCGTTGGGAGGATTATTTGCATCTGGTAGAGTTTGCTTATAATAATGGTTATCATAGCTCCATTAGCATGGCTCCCTTCCAGGCATTATATGGCCATCCTTGTTGGACCTCGTTGAGTTGGGATTGTCTTGAGGACTGAGTTCTATTGGGACCTGAAATGCTTCAGGATATGGAACAACAGGTTGCTCACATCAGAGAGCACTTAGTAGCAACTCAGGATAGACAAAAGAAGTATGCTGATGCTCACAGGGTCGACCATCAGTTTTTGGTTGGAGATCGGGTTTTCTTGCGAGTGCGTTCGTGAAAGAGTCCAATCCGTTACGGAAAAGGCTCTAAGCTCGCGCCTCATTTTGTGGGACCATTCGAGGTGTTGGAGAGAATTGGCCCTGTTGCTTATCGTCTAGCATTGCCACCTAGTCTATCACGCATTCACGATGTGTTTCATGTTTTTGTACTCAGGCCCTATCATCTAGATGTTTCTCATGTGCTTGATTGGAATGCATTGCAGGTCGAGGACGGGCAACTGGTGCTCTAGCCCATCATCGTGCTGTAGTACAGTAGACTCATCCTAAGTGGCAGAGAGATTGAGCAGGTGAGGGTCCAATGGGACCCAAATGACGAGTCATCAGCATCATGGGAGGATGCCTCCCACATCCGAGAGTCTTTTCCTTTTTTGTTTTCTGGCTTTCGGGAGTAAGCCTAGTTCTAGGGGGGAGGATGTAGTGCCCCTCATTATACTGTTCTCTTTTGTTACTATGTGGATACTATTTATGTTTGTTGCAGACTTGAGATTACATGGGTGATTGTTTTTCCTATTTGAGCTTATGTGTTTTTCTTGGATACACATGATAGTGTTTTATGATGTTGATAATATAATGATGCATGGTATCATCTTTCCTGATTATGCTATATTGTGTGACTATGTAAATTGTTTAATACTCATTTCATGCTATGTATGATGTTGCGTTGATGTTTGAGTTTTGGGTGAGGGGGACGGTGTTGCATCGCTCATACGTGAGCGCCCTGCCACACCGCAATTCTCTCTCACAATGTGTTTGACATTAGATACATATGTTGTCCCAACACTTTTTTTTTATGCACGACTGCAGGTACCTGGCACCAACTCCACCTGCACCGTCAGGTCTGAGTGTGCCCAATATACCCAATGGTTATGACGTGGTTTAAGGATTTGACAAGGAAGTGTCCATGTCTGTGTTTGTCGTCCGTCAGTAGTTCATCCCGTTATGGTATTGTACTGTTTCATGTTGATCATTTCAAGTTGTAAATCTTGATGTGTTTACTGTGTTATTTAGTTGTGTATTATCATTGGTTATTGATGTGTTTTAGTATCTAGGATAGTCATTGTTATGTTCATTTGGTCCATGTTTTGAAGCTTCATAGTTTATTTTTATATAATATGAATTTAATAAATTGAATTATTAAATTTTATTAATTTAAATATTAGATTGATGTAAAGGTTAAACTGTATTAAAATTCAAATAAAACACAAAATTGCATGATGTTTATTTTAATTTAAATTCACAAAATATATAATTTAAAAATTTAAATTACTTAATAAATTTTAAATATTAGATTTAAAATTATTTTTATGGAGGGATGTAATATAATATTACCCCTAAAGTAAAGTTTTAAAAATAAATTCAAATAATAAATAATAATTAGATGTATATGTATATATATATATATAACTATATTAAAAGTTTTTCTTTACCCAACCGAGTTTTTATTAAATTGAATAAGCATGAATTAATACAAGTTAAATTAGTTTTGATCAAATCAATTGAACGTGGTAATTCTTGCTGTTATGCAGTCAAGAATAGTGGGGGTAGATTTCTTATTTTACTAAATTCCTCCAAGTGTTAAACAAGATAAATACTACATGCTGGGTGTAAAATTGGAAATTGTGTTGATGGACACCTGTATCTTGCTTACCGATGTTTGTAAGTTTATTTTTTTCTTAATTTATCTAGAGGAAAGAGGGAGAATAAAACACAGGGGAGAAAAAGACAAGAAAAGAAGATTTACTCTGAAAGGTAAAACAAAGGAAATTACAGTGAGGAGTATCTCGCAGCCCATTCCCTGGTTCCCGTTACACTTCAGGTTAGTTCCGTAGTTTGGCAACTTTGATTTGGAAGTAATTTTTGTTTTCTCTTTAATTTTGTATCCGTATTAAATTGATTTGCATGATGGTTCATTTAGAGCATATTTAACGAATTGAAAACTTCAAATTTTCTTGAATAACCTATCCCATAAAATTGGCCTTCAATATATACATATATGCACCATTAGAATTCACACACATATATATATATATATATATATATATATATATATATATATATATATATATATATATATATATATATCTTTAATTTGGTTCTCCTGTGGAAAATCCTCTGTTTGCTGGAAAGCCTCACAATACTCTCCTTACAACTTTTTCAGACTTAAAAACTCACATTTCGTAGCAAACACAAGCCCCTCCTTGTACGCTAGCATAGTGGGCAGGGTGCCTTTTGCCTGCTAATTGCATTTGCTAGAGAGTTTTCCTTTTAGCCTTGACACTACGCATTTAGGAGAAGTTTTTTTTAATTTCCTCTGTGGCATTCTGTCAAATTGTTCACGTGCCTTGTGATGGTGCTCTATCAACAGCAGCCACTCTTGAACGTAGGAGACTGTAGAGGTTTAGTTAATCTCTCTGTTTTCCACTGTTCACCTGTCCCTGCAGCAAGACTTGAACCTAGACGGACTTTTAAAATATATATATATAAATATAAATTAATTAAACAACCTATCTAATCACATTGGCAGCCTGTCCCAGCCGCAGCACTTACATTTCTTTGAGGGATTCTGTTAGACAGTTTTATGGCATCCTATCGCTGCAGCAACACTTGAACATAGATATCTATAGGGGTGCAAAAGCCTTCCTGTTTCCTTGGCAAACTATCACAGCTACAGCATTTAAACAAAATAGGAAGTTTAAAGGTTTAAATAACCTTGATATTTATTTTACTTATTTATTTATTGTCAAGCTACCACAGATGGTCAATGTATTAACAAGAAACACTAGAAGGGTGAAGGAGATTTCTTTCTTTTACACTTCAGACACCATTTAATTTAGATTTTTTTTTATGGCTGCAAACCCTTTATTACTTTTACCAGTAGCGTTGGGATTTTCATTGTATCATATTTTAATCTCCCTGATATTATTGGTAACCTATTTCAGCTGCAATTTTTTTTACTTTGTAGGGTGCATAAATTTAAGTAATCACCCTATTCCATTTGCAACTTTCCTCAGCTGCAACTTTTCAACTTGAAGTGCAAAAATAAAATAAAATAATAAAATATAAAATATAACTTTCTTGATAACTAAATTTTACTTATGATATAAGAAGTTTATAAATTTTATTTTATTCTCCTAGGCATTATTTTGTTTAGGAAATCTAGAAGATATTAGCAGAGAAGAGGCATTTTAAAATTTACCTAACCCAGTAGAAAGAGTTGTTTTGAATTAAAGAAGTAAAATACAATTAAACTTTTTAAGGAGTAATTGGAAATACAAAGTCATACATTAGTCCTATTGGTTAAATCGCTTGGAAAAAAGAAATACATTTTTTTTATTGCCAGCAAAATGTAAGTGTAGATTTCCATATGATTAGGTCTCATAAAAAAATAAATTGTATTAGGGTGATCAACCGAGTTTGTTAATCTATGAATGTTCTTAATACAAAATCTTAATTGGAAGGTTTATATATAGAATAGGTTTATTTATCACTTTCATGTTTTATTCAAATTAAAACTTACTTATTATTATTATTGCTAACATTCAAATTTAACCCCGGTAAAACGGATATTGCTAACATTTCAAATTTAACCCCAGGTAAAACGGATAATGAGTAAGAAGATATGAAGGAAAAATAGATAAGTAAATAATTTTATTAGATTTTAAAGATATTTAGATAAATTTTATGAGTTAGTTATATACATATTTTATATGAGTTAATCATGTGATTATTTGTTTTAAATTTATGGATTTATGGAAAAACAATTTAACGTATTATTTCTCATAGATTAAAACTTAATTACATTATTATAGATAAATGTTTTAGTTGAATAAGGAAATAACCTAGGTGATTAAATGGTGTGTCTTGTAAATAAATGGTAAAAGTGAGTGTGGGGAATTATGTACAAGTGCATTTAATATTAGTTTTTCTTTTAATTACAAGTTTAGTTAAAGTTAAATGAGTTAAAAATTCTTTTACTAAGGATCTGTGTGATTTGCATGTATGTAAATAAATAAACAAACATGCTATATTGAAAGGGAATTTACCATTTTAAGTAACAAATATAGTTAGATAGGTTGTATTTTAAAATTTAATTATTTTGAAGCAATGTTATTTTATGATGTAATTAATAGTTGCAAAAAAAAATTTATAGGTTAGATCTGTTTTCACGTGCATTTAAAAATTAGTTTAATTTCTGATTATTAAAAGTTAAATGTATTTACAATTTTCTTTCATTAGATTGTGTTGCAATAAAAGTGCTCAGATTGGAATTAAAAATTTAAATTAGATAAGGAGGACAGTAAATTTTTAATTAAAGTTATTTATTTTAAAAGTAATTAAATGTATACCATATTCTAGGGCTTACTCACTTTAAGGACGTTATGATCTGAAATGCACTTAATTATGGTTAATCATTTAATGATTCTTTACACTATCTTGAGTAGGGTTGGATTATGCTTACGTGTAAGTGAAAAGATATTTATAACTTATTTTGTACATGTTAGATTGTTATTTAGTTTATCTGTATACTCTTTGGTATTGATTCTTTATGCATAATTGTGATTCTTTGTTGTTCATATTTCCCTCTTATTTAATTGCACTTTTTGGGTAATTTTATGTCTAGATATATTTTGGATATGATGGGAACCCAAATGTTTAAGTTACTTCCTTTTGATAGCCATGGGTGATATGTTGTTAGACTTCCAGAGGCGAAGGGAACCTTTTATGTGTGTTGAATATTCTCGTGAATGGACCTTTGGATTCCATTGATTGTGATTTTATTTTGAGCTCGTGGGTGTACCTTGTTCCATGATTTCCTTGCATTTTGGTGGTGATTATGAGCGAGATGGTACATGCCTCGCATGTGTTTTCATTTTATGGCTTTTATGTTTGGTACACCCCTTGTAGTTGTGAGCTTTGTTGTGGAACTGTTGGGGAGGGTGGCTCTTCATGGGGGCCGGCGCACAAAGGGGCTGTTAGGGTAACCCATGGAAGAGTTTCCTAAACAAGTGATAATATAATTAATAAACTAGTGGGTTTGGGTAGCTAAAACATTAAACAAGATTAATGATGTGCCTCACCCATACCGTTAGTGCTTTCACAGACTAAGGATGGGATGAGAAGACCTGGTTGGTAAGATCACTACCTTGTCCTCACGAAAGGTAAGTGGTTCCGCATGAGTCACCCTATGGAGCGGTGCCTTGAGATAGGCTGCCTGGATAACCATAGATGGAGGTGGTACCTTGTGATAGGTTGCCTGGATAATCCATGTAAGGCCATGCGATGACACTCTCCCACAGTATCCATTTACTCTTCCTTGCTTGGTAGCCTCTGGAAGTGTTGATGTACTTGTACGATGTACTTTTGATGTACTTTTGATGTACTTGTTGATGTACTTATTGATGTACTTATTGATGTACTTGTTGATGTACTTGTTTATGTATGTGATGATGTACCTGTCGATGTACCACTTGATGTACTTGTTGATGTACTTGTTAATTTGCTTGTTGATGTACAATGGGATGTTGTTCTATGTCAGTGTTGATGTTAGTCTTGTTTACTTGATCTTGTTGGATGTGGACCCTTTCTTGTCATTTCCTAGCACGGGGGGTGGACATTCAGGTCCACATGGTCGGGTGAAACGTGCTAGGCACCCATTGGGTTCCCAGGATGTGTTCGTGAGACAGATGCAAATGCAGAATTCCATAGTTTATCTTGGATGAAGAATTTCCTTCCTTTTGGTACCATAAACCTCATTTATGTACTCAATGTAATCCTCCCCATGATATAAGGGAAGCTCTATCTAATGTTCTATTGTATCTTTGATGTGTTGTATCTGTGGAAATATGCTCCACAATTGTAACATGAAACTATGAATTGAATCTCAATCAGATTTTGTATCTCTTATAATTATGGATGAATGTATGTTATCCTTATGTTTCTCTTTTGCTTTCATCTGGATAAAAGTTTAGTGTTTTGAATGACCGTTCCTTGTACCCAAGAGGATGTAGATAACTTTGCAAATGTATAATTGCTTTTCATGTTAGGGTTGTACATTTCTTGCTTATACAATGTTTCGCATTCATAAAAAAAAATGTACGGTGTTTTGTTGTCCTTTGGGGTTTACTCAGTGGGGCATTACATATTTGCATGGTCTTATGATGATCTCAAGGGACCATATAGAGAATATTTGTTCCAACATGAGATCTCATTGAAATTAGGTGCAAAGCCTTTTAGACAGAAACAAAGACCCATAAACCCCACTTTAGAACCTAAAAAGCATGAACAAATTATGAAGCTTAGGGAGGGGGTCTCATCAAGCCTATCAAACATTCATCTTGGGTCTCTAATCTGGTTCTTGTCAGAAAGAAAAATGGAGATATAAGGTTTTGGGTAGACTTCTGAAACTTGAATGTGTCCTCTCTTAAGGATAACTACCCACTCCCAAACATGGAGGCAATGTTGCAGAAGGTCATAGGATGTGAGTTGCTATCTATGATGGACTGATTTTGTTGTTATAACCAAGTGAAAGTCAAGGAGTCAAATTATTACAAAACAACCTTCACTACACCATGGGGAACATATGTGTATGTTAGAATGCCATTTGGACTCACAAATGTTAGGGAAACTTTCTAAAGAGCTATGGATGTTGCATTTGTTTATTTAATCAATGTAATAATGGTGGTGTAACAAGATGACTTAACTACATATTCAAAGAAGGCTGAAGATCATGTTGAGTATCTGGAAAAAATTTCATCAAAGCCATTGAATATGGAATCTCTCTAGATCCTAAAAAATGTCATTTTGCAATAACAAAGGGAAAATTGTTGGGGCATACAGTGTCCAAGGATGGGGTGAGGATTGATCCATAAAGGGTGGAAGCCATAGAAAAAATCCCCATTCCTAAAACAATTAAATCCTTCCAATCCTTTTTTGGAAAAATCAATTTTGTGAGAAGGTTCATATCAAACTTTGCTAAACTAGTAAAGCCAATATCAAATATGTTGAAGAAGGGTGAAAATATTTATTGGATAGCTAAGGCCCTTATTACATTCATATCCATCAATAGAGTGATAAAGGAAGCCCCAATATTGAAGTTACAGAAGAATGATGATGGGTACAAATAGCCTATTTTTTTTTTTAGTAAACCCCTTCAAAATGTAGAGTTGAAATATGACATTGTAGAGAAACAAGCATATGGATTTCTAAGATCTATCAAAGCATTTAGATCATATCTAGTTGGAGCGAAAGTGATATCTTATGTACCGAATGTTGCAATCAAAGACGTGTTTGTACAATCTGAAGCAACTAGTTGTAGGTGCAGGTGGATAAATAGAGTCTAGGAATTTGACATATTGTTGACTCTAATTCAAACTTTAACCATAACCCTAACCTTAATTCTATCTAAAATTATAACTCTAACACTAATCCTAACCTTAACCCGTATTGTATCTCTAATCCTAATCTTAACCCTAATCTAATCCTAACCCTAATATGATTTCTATCTCTAATCCTAACTTTTATCACTTACCCTAATTTGAATTCTATATTTAATTCTAACTCTTAATACTAACATTAACCCCATCCTTAACCCTAATTCTATCTCTAACCCTAACCCTAACCTTAATCCTACCATTGATCCTAATTTTATCTCTAATCCTAATCACAATCTTAATTGTGATGATAACCCCAACCCAAATTCTAATTCTACCTTTAATCATAATCATAACCCTAACCCTAATCTTAACACTAATGCTAAAAAAACATAATCCCAATTTTATCTATAACCCTAACCATATTCATAATTAACCCCAATCCTAACCCTAACCTAATAATTTTTCTTTCCATCTTGTGTCGTGAATGCTACTAGCATATATATATATATATAATTTATTAATAATATATAAAAATGTCAAGATATATCCTTCTCGAGACATCTATTTTTTAATCAATTAGTCACATAAAAGTGCAATAGACACTGACCTTAAACCTAAATGTAACCCTAATCTTGAGAAAATCTTGATGCTATCCCTAACCCTAATTTTGATGCTAACTCTAAGCCTCATCCTAATACTAATTGTAACCATAATCTTAACTAAATCTCAACCCTAACCCTAATCCTAACTATATATCTAGCCTTTTCCTTAACCTAAACCTTAACCTTAATCCTAACCCTAACCCTAATCCTAATAAACTTAACCCAAAATATTACCCTAACCCTAACTATATCTCTTAACCCTAAACTTGAACCTAAATCTAAAGGGTATGTGCGGGATCATGATGGGCCAAAAAGTGGCAATATGATGGGTATGTGGTTGTCGACTATTTTTCTACCCAAAATTGATGAAACGAAAAAGGGTTTTTAAAGGAGATTCTAAACTTTCCACTGATATAAATTATGCTTAAATTTGAAGTTAATAAGTAATTATTATTCATTTTCTATTCAAATTATTATTAAAGTCCTAATTGATAGGCTAATTGAAAAACATCTATAGCTTTCAAATGGTATCACATTTTTTGAATCCAAAACATGTGTCACATTCAATGCTTTGCATAATATAGGATTAAAGAAAGAAAAATTGAATTTCATGAATTTTTTACCAAGTTAAGGTGGTCAGACATACAGGTTTTTATATTTTTTAAAATGTTGTAATAAAAAATTCATAACTAATTATTTACTTGGAAAAAAATTACAAAAAAATGTGTCACATTAGGGAATGAGTCCTCTACTTATATCTAAAATCTTATAAAAAAATATTATCATTTTATTGTGGTTAGGGTGGTCAGACAGACACCTACTTCTTATTTTTTCCCTAAAATTTAAGCACCATTGCATTGAAACTTCAAATTTTCACCAAGTATATATATACTTTTTTAAACATACCTAGGAGTTTAGAAACTAAATTCAATTTACTATAGATTCTATTCTTACACATTTTTGAAATAATATAGATAACTTATTCAAATTTTTACGTTAAGTTTCCTAACTCTTATTTTTTTGAATTTTTTGCCACTTAAGGGCCTATTTTTTCCATGATGATCATGTACATACCCTAAATGTAACCATAATCCTAATGCTAATCCTAACCCTAATCCCAAATTATTCTTCATGCTAATCCTAACCCTAATTTTGATAAAAACCCTAACCCTCATCCTAATGTTAACCATATTTCTAACCCTAACTATATTTCTTAACCCTAACCATAAGCTTCACTATATCTCTAGCCCTAATCCTATCCTAAACCATAAACCTAACTATATGTTTTAACCCCAACCTAAGCATAATCCTAACCCTAAGCATGATAGAGAACAGAACTATAACATTAATCCTGATAACCTTAACCCAAATTGTTACCCCAACCCTAACTATATCTATTAACCCTAAAATTGACTAGAAACCTAAATGTAACCCTTATCCTAATGCTAACCCTAACCCTCATCATAATGTTAATTGTATTTCTAACCATAACTATATCTCTTAATCCTAACCCTAACCCTAACTATATCTCTAGCCCTAAACCTAACTTGAATCCTAAGCCTAACTATATCTCTTAACCCCAACCTAACCATAATCCTAACCCTAAACTTGATAAAAAACATAACTATAACCCTAATCCTAATAACATTAAACCCAATTATTAACCCAACCCTAACTATATATATTAACCCTAAACCTAATTTTAACCCTAATCCTAAGCTAATCTTGATGATAACCCATGTCCTAATTTTGATGCAAACCCTGTCTCTCATTCTAATATTAACTCTAACCCCAATCCTAACTATATATTAACTCTTACACTAACCCTAATGATATCTCTAGACCTAACCCTAACCCTAATCCTAACTAAATATTGATGACACTATATATTTTTATTATAATATTATAAATATACTAAAAATATTTTTATAATATTAAATTATATAAAATATTTTTTTAAATTGAATTACAAATATTATACTATCATATTATAATATATTAATTATTATAATAATTAATATAAAATATATAAATATAAAAAATAATTTATTTAAAATATTACATGTTGCGTCACACTGCTACTAGCATATATATATAATAGGCCGAGAGATATCCTTCTCGAGGTGCCTATTCATTTTTTATGTGAAAATTTGATTTAAAAATAGGCACCTCGAGAAGGGTATCTCTTGGCGTATTTTCTTGTGGACAATGATTTTGGCACGTTAATGCTCTCTAACTCTTTTATGGTTTTTCACCTAAAAGGAGAGAGTTGAGCCAAAATGGGAAATTTCTTCATTCAAGATTAATATAAATGAGATATATTATGTCTAATTGTGATATACTAATGCACAAATCTGAAAATAAAAAGATTTAATGATGCAAAACCTAAGAAATGTGGGGTGCTAGAAAATAGATCGTGATATGCAAAAACACCTAAAAATACAAGTAAATGATGAAATAATGAGACCAAATTGGACGGGTGCACCTAGAATTTGAAGTGTGATGTGGAAATATTATGGAATCATAAAAAAATCACTAAAACTGTTGACTAGGACACTTACGCCAAGCTGGGTGACTTAGTCCCAGTTTCAGGAAAACTTGTTGGAACAAGAATCTTCCAAATGGGTATCCAAAAATGTAGAAACCACTTTTTAGACCTGGCAGTGGGACTAGTCTACCAATAGTGGTGACTTATTCCACTTAAAGATTTTGGGAATCTCTGAACAAAATCTTGTAGGTTTAGGTCTACACTTGCTTTTTTGATAGGTGTCTACATTTGATTCTACAAAAAACAAGATAAAAGTGTCTCTAAGCTTGAATTAGGGTTATGTTCACCTAATTGAATTTGATGACTTCTTGACCACTTTTCAACACTAATTTATTTGATAAATCTTCTTACAAAGTCTACAAACACACATGCGAAGAAGGGGAAAATGGTGAAAGGTTAGAGTATAGGGGTTTTCCTTGGTCAAACCCCACTTTGGTAATCAAACACTATGAAATGAAATGAACTAGAAAGAGAATGATGAATAAATAAAATGCAATGTAAAAAACAAACCAAACCCTTGATGAAGAAATCTACATAGATGCAATGAAGTGCTCCAATGGATGACTTTATAATGCTTAGGGGTCTGTGTAGGATCATCATGGAAA
Source organism: Sequoia sempervirens (assembly GCA_007258455.2). Lineage (NCBI taxonomy): Eukaryota > Viridiplantae > Streptophyta > Pinopsida > Cupressales > Cupressaceae > Sequoia > Sequoia sempervirens. Next base: position 85,198,612 of record VDFB02252616.1, on the reverse strand, counting down.
ATATAAGCCCTTAAGTGGAATTTTTTTTAGAAAAATCAGAGTTAGGTAAGTTGACATAAAAATTTGAATAAGTTATCTATATTATTTCAAAAATATTTGATAATAGAATTTGTAGAAAATTGAATGTAGTTTCTAAAATACTAGGTTTTTTAAATATATATATATATGATGAAAATTTGAAATTTCAAGGAGTAGTACTTAAATTTCAAGGAAAAAAATAAGAAGTAGGTGTTTGTCTAACCACCCTAACAACAATAAAATGATAATATTTTTTTATAAAATTTTAGATATACATAGAGGACTAATGTTCCGATGTGATGCATATTTTTTTATAGTTTTTATCTATGTAAATAATTAATTATGAATTTTTTATTACAACTTTTAAAAAATATAAAAAAATTGTATGTTTGACCACCTTAAATTGGTTAAAAATCCATGAAATTCATTTTTTTTTAATCTTATAGTATGTGAAGCATAGATTGTGACGCATGTTTTGGTTTCAAAAAATGTGATACTATTTGAAAGCTATAGATGTTTTTCAAATAGTCTATCAATCAGGAATTTAGTCATAATTTGAATAGAAAATGAGTAATAATTACTTTTTAAATTCAAAATAAAGCATAATTTATATTGGTGGAAAGTTGAGAATCTCCTTTAAAAACCCTTTTCATTTCATCAATTTTGGGTAAAAAAAATGTCATAAGCCACATACCCATCATATTGCCACTTTTTGGCCCATCATGATCCTGCACATACCCTTAGATTGCTTGAATGCTTGAGAGATTGAATGCTTAATGAGTACAAGAGATTAGGAGATTGTAAAACGAGGAGAAACACCCTTATTTATACTTCATTTTACTAAACTTTCCTTAAAATAACACATCACAGGCCGACCTCAACGGTTAGAGGACAAAATCATGTTTGAAATTTGAAATAATTTTTAGTTTTTTGCCAAAAAGGCCTAAGTAGCCCCTATTGGTGACTTACTCCCACTTAAGAAAATTAAGTGGGTGTCAGGAATTAAAGGGAATTAAATGTTTTCCAATGGTAATATCCTTGAAAACACACTTAAAAATGGTCGAAAAGTGTATAAAAGAGTCATTTATACCTAAGAAAGGGTTGAATTAGTGATGAAAAGTTGAGAAAAGCATGAAAGTGGGTTACAACACTTTAAAACATTTTAAAATAAGACTTGGTAAGTTATAAAAAGGAGTTATTTAAGTGAATTATGACGAAAGGGTCCTAGAAAAGTGTGAAAGTGGGTTGCAATACTTCATAACACTTTGACAATACATCCTAGAAGTCTTACTGATTCACAAAGGTCCAAGACCTAATGTGAACATGTTGACCACATTAAAACATTAAATATAGGAAAAATCATGCAAAATTCCATAAGAGAGACTCAAGTGAGCATAAAAATGTCAACTATACATTTTTTGGTGACACATTAAGCCTCCACTTTAGTGATAGGATGAACTTACTTCAAACTCTCACTAAAGTAGCCCAACATAAAAATTAAGAGGGATCCAAATGCACATACATTGGTAAGATGATACAACAATAATCAAAAGGGATGATCAAGCCCCGAGGATCAAGATCTCATGGAAAACCAAACACATACACAAAGGAACACACATAATGATGATGAAAAGAATGAAGCTTCGATCATCTGTCTAGCTCATTGTGGATTAGATCTAGGCTATTTTTCAAAAAGAGAAATGTATACTCACTCTAGGGCAATGGAACTTATGGTTCTTTTTTGCGTGAGAAATCCCAAGTATACTCACTCTGGGGCCTTGAAACTTAAGTTTGTCTATGAGGTGAGAAGGCCCAAAAGGTGAGAAACATATGCTTGGTTGGTATGCACTCACACAAGTAGGTGGATATGGGGAAAGTCGTGTTGTGGAATGTGCTTCCCGCTCAACCATATAAAAGTTATACCTCTGTATAACTTCAATAAGGTGCCAAAAAGGAAAATATTGTTTCATGCTTCATGAGACAAGAAAAGATTTGTATGCTTAGAAATCATGAGCAAATTCAAAGGTACCACCAAAATGTGGACAATGATTTTGGCACCCAAATTGTTTCTAGCACTTCTAGGGGTTTTCACCTAAAAGGAGAGAGAAGGGCATGTGCAGGATCATGATGGGCTATAAAGTGGTTATATGATGGGTATGTGTAGGGTATGTTTGTTGACGACCTTTTTTTATCCAAAATTGATGAAACATAAAGGGTTTTTGAAAGAAATTCTCAACTTTCCACCAATATAAATAATGCTTTACTTTGAATTTAATAATAATTATTATTCATTTTCTATTTGAATTAAGACTAAATTTTTGATTGATAGGCTGATTGAAAAACATCTATAGCTTTCAAACGATATCATTTTTTTGAATTTGAAACATGCATCACATTCTATGCTTCACATACTATAGGATTAAGAAAAAAATTAATTTCATCAAGTTTTGACCAACTTAAGGTGGTCAAACATATGATTTTTTTATATTTTTTAAAAGTTGTAATAAAAAAATTGTAATTAATTATTTACTTGGAAAAACATTACAAAAAAATATGCATCACATCGAGACATGAATCCGAGCTACTTATACCTAAAATATTATAAAAAAATATTATCATTTTATTGTGGTTAGGGTGGTCAAACAAATACCTACTTATTTTTTCCTTGAAATTTAAGTATTGCTGCATTGAAATTTCAAATTTTCACCAAATAGATTTTTTTAAAATAGAACTAGTAGTTTAGAAACTACATTCAATTTTCTATAGATTCTATTCTTACATATTTTTTAAATAATAAAGATAACTTATTCAAATTTTTATGTCAAGTTTCCTAAGTCTAATTTTTCTAAATTTTTCGCCACTTAAGGGCCTATATTTTCCATGATGATCCTGCACATACCCAAAATTTGGCCAAAATGGGCAATGTCCTCATTCAAAATTAATGTAAATGAGATGTATTGTGTCTAATTATGATCTATTAATGCACTAACTTGAAAATTAAATGATTGGATGATGCAAAACCTAAGAAATGTGAAGTATTGGAAAACACATCATGATATACAAAAACACCTAAAATTGCAATTAAATGATAAAATAACTGTACAAAACTAGAGAGGTGCACTTGAAATCTGAAAATTGATATGGAGAGATTCTATAATCCTAAAAATTTGACTAAAAATGTTGACTGTGACACATACGCCAGGCTAGGTGACTTAGTCCTAGTTTCAGGAAAAACTTGCTAGAACATGAATATGCAAAATGGGTATCCAAAAATGGAGAAACCACTTTTCAGGCCTAGAAGCGAGAATAATCTACCAGTAATGGCAACTTAGTCCACTTATAGATTTCAAGAATCTTAGGATATAATCTTGTAGCTTTAGGTCTGCACTTACTTTTTTGGTAGGTGTCTACACTTGATTCTACAAAAAATGGGATAAAAAGAGTCTCCCAACTTGAATTAGGGTTATGTTGAATTGATTGACTTTGATGACTTCTTTACCACTTTTCAACACCAATTTCTTTGACAAGTCTATCTACAAAGTCTGCAAACAAACATTCCAAGAGGGGGAAAATGGTGAAGGGTTAGAGTATAGGGGTTTGCCTTGGTCAAACCCCACTATGGTAATCAAACCCTATGAAATGAAATTAAATTGAAGGAGAATGATAAATGAATGACATGAAATGCCATAAAATTGTCAAACCCTTGATGTAGAAATCTGAAGATATGTAATGAAGTACTCTAATGGATGAATTGATTATGCTTCGAGTGATTGAATGCTTGAGAATTATTAAATGAATAAATTATTGATGAATTAGGAGATTAGAAGATGTAAAATAAGGAAAAAAACCCTTATTTATACTTGATTTTACTAAAATTTCTTTAAAATAACACATCACAAATCGACCTCAAGGGTTGGAGGACAAAATCTTTGTAGAAATTTGAAATAATTTTGAGTTTTATGCCAACAAGGACTAAGTCACCCCTATTGGTGACTTAGTCCCACTTAAAGGGAATTAAATGTTGTCCAACGGGGATATCCTCAAAAACACACTTAAAAATAGCTAGAAAGTGTATTAAAGGGTCATTTATATATGAGAAAGAGTTGAATTAGCGATGACACATCTAGAAAATCATAAAAGTGGGTTACAACACTTTGAAATAAGACTTGGGAAGTGATAAAAATGGGTTATTTAAGTGAATTATGATGAAAGGGTCCTAGGTATGTGCAGTATCATCATGGAAAAAATAAGCCCTTAAGTGGCAAAAAGTTTAGAAAAATCAAAGTTTGGAAACTTGACGTAAAAATTTGAATAAGTTATCTATATTATTTAAAAAATATGTAAGAATAGAATCTATAGAAAATTGAATGTAGTTTCTAAACTACTAGGTTTGTTTAAAAAATCTATTTGGTGAAAATTTGAAATTTCAATGGAGTAGTACTTAAATTTAAGGGAAAAATAAGAAGTAGGTGTCACTGTGATACCCTAACCACAATAAAATGATAGTTACTTATTAAATTCAAAGTAAAGCATAATTTATATTGGTGGAAAGCTGAGAATCTCCTTTAAAAACCCTTTTTGTTTAATGAATTTTGGATTAAAAAAAGTCATTAGCCACATACCCAACATATTGCCACTTTTTGGCCCATCATGATCCTGCACATACCGTCCTATAAAAGTGTGAAAGTTGGTTACAACACTTCACAACACTTTTACAAGACATCCTGGAAGTCATAAAGATTCACAAGAATCTAAGACCTAATGTGAATGAATTGACTACATTACAACATTTAATTTAGGAAGAAAATCAGGCCAAAGTCCATAAGAGAGACTCAAGTGAGCATAAAAATTTCAACTATACATTTTTTGGTGACACATTAAGCCCCCGCTTTAGTGAGAGGATGAAATTACTTCAAAATCTTGCTGAAGTAGCCCAACATACACATCGAGAGGGATCCAAATGAACATACATTGGTAGGATGAGACAAAAATCAAAAGGGATGATTAAGCCCCAAGGATCAAGATATAATGGAAAACCAACATATATACAAAGGAACACACATAATGATGATGAAAATAATGAAGCTTCAATCATCTATCTAGCTCATTGTGGATTAGATCTAGGTTGTTTGTTCAGAAATAGAAATGTATACTCACTATGGGGTGACAAAAGTTATGGTTGTCCACTAAGTGAGAAATCCCAAGTATACTCACTTTGGGGCAACAAAACTTCTAGTTTTCCATGAGGTGAGAAGGAGAAAAAGGTGAGAAACATATTCTCGGTTGGTATGCACTCACACAAGAAGGTGGCTATGGAAAAAGTTGTGTTGCAGAATGTGCTTCCTCCTAAACCATATCCAAGTTATACCTCCTAATAAATTTAATAAGCTCCCACAAATGATAATGTTGTTTTGTGCTTCATGAACAAGCAAATCTCTGTATGGTTAGAACTCATGAACAAATGCAAAGGTGCCATAGGCATGCAAGTTGTTTTATGAAAGATGGCCATGTAAATGCAAAAAACAACATGCAAAGGATGTTCAAATGAGTCGTTCTAGTTCATGCAAGGTCTATAACTTTGGGAACATTGTGTCTAATGTCTCCAAGAGAGGACCAATCAAAGAATGGAATATTCTCAATGTAGGGGATGGAGTGTGTCACATCAGGCCACTGCGAGGAATGTAATATGCTAAGATAGATCATGCTTACGAAGGAAATCACACCGAATGTCATCCATAAATTGAAAAATCACATCGTATGAAGTAACAAGGATACACTAAGAAACAAGAAAAAGAAAAATAATAATGAATAATTCCAATGTATGTGCCCCACTTTAAAGGAATTTGTACACACCATTCTATGAGCAATTACTTTAAAGTAGCAAATGAAAAATGCAACAAGAAAACAAGACATGAGAGACAACTGGGAAAGCCCCTATGTGAAGTCATATGTTTCGGAGTAAGGTTGCAACATGTAAAGAAAAAGGAACAAAATAATGAGGGTTTGTCCCCAAAAAGGAACACACGAAAAACATAAGGAATCTATGGATTTTGGGTTATTATGTTCATTGCTGTAATTTTTTTATGAAGGATCTCAAAACTATCATCATTCCCCAAAGACAAAGAACTAGAAGAATGACACAAAGAGATCAACAAAAAAAAGAAAAAGAAATTCCATTTTGGGTCAAAATTGAAGAGATATTGTTGTCTCAATGCTTTGCATCATCCCCAAAAGGAAGACACAAGTGAAAAGAAAAATGAAAAGGAGAAATAAAATGAGAATATTTTGGGTCAACATGATAGAGCCATTTTGGTATCAATACCTTGCATCATCCCCAAAAGGAAAAAACAAGAAAAAGAAAAATTAAAAAGGAAAAAGGGTCGTTTGGGTCAACATGGAAGGGACATAAGGTGTCTCAACACTTTGCATCATCCCAAAAAGGATAACACAAAACAAAAGTGAAAAAGAAAGTTAAAGGACCATTTGGGTCAACATGGAAGAGACATAGGGTGTCTCAATGCTTTGTGTCATCCCCAAAAGGAGAACACAAAACAAAAGAAAAAACCAAAGTAAAAGTATTGTTTGGGTCAACATGGATGAGATATATGGTGTCTCAATAGTTTGTGTCATCCCAAAAATGAGAGCACAAAACAAAAGAAAAAAAGAAAGAAAAAGGTTTGTTGGGGTCAACATGGAAGATACATAGGGTGTCTCAATGCTTTGTGTCATTCATAAAATGAAAAACACAAACAAATCCAAAAAAGGGAATGTACGACATAAAGAAGAATAGAGATACAAATAGAGGAAGTGTACAAAGAAAGAGAGAGAGAAAGAGAGAGAACATCAAATGTCACATTCTGACATAGCACAATACACACATACAAGCACAAAAGAAAAAAAGGTAAATGTAAAAGGGGATAGTAAGGAAAAGGCAAGTCAACCATTAGCTGAGTTATTAGCTTTTCAATCTAAATTAATATAAGTGGAAAAGGAATAACACAATTAAGAGACAAGAACAAATGCATTATGAGGACAAGGCTAACAAATTTGTGTCCCTACTAGGTGTAAGGAAAGAATGAGCCAAGGTGGGTGATGGGAAAGATCATGCAATAGTGAAAATAAAAATTTCTACAACTACTGCATGATAAGAAGTTTTGAGGATATGGTACTAGGGGATGATAGGATAACAGTCAGTATTAGTGAAGTGATACTTATTCAGTATGTCCTTCAATGTATGACATTCATAACTGTGATTTCCAAGATCATGGTGATATTTGCAATATGTTATGTTAGAGTCCTTAGGATGGTCTACCAACCTATTCAAAGGGGGTAAGAGTATAATAACTTTGTTTAAAAGCATTTTTTGTCTCCTTTCACATTCAGGTGGTGGATGGAGAGGAAAATTTAGGTTTTTCAAATTTTAAGGTTGTTTTTGTTTACTAGATTCACCTTTTTCATGTATTAAAGGAGGAAGAGGACCCATAGGGATCATTTAATGGTTGTTCACGTGGAAGGATGAAATTCAAGCCAAGAGGGGAATCAAAGATCATTGTACCATCATCTCAGAGTCTCCAATGTTCAAAAGGAGGATTGTTTGCATGAGGAGGATCTTGATATCCTAATCCTATTATATTGTCTTCAATTGGTTTTTGTTCTAAAATTTGGTGAATGTAATGTTCAATGGTTGTATCACATCCTTTTTTACTTAAGATAGTAAATCCCTTGCCATAAGTTTCTTCAATGTTGATTGGTGTGTTGGTAACTTTTTGATCATAAAATGGTTGAGGATGTGATTGTGAAGAGGAACCAGGTCCACCTATTGGAGGGAACTTAGGTCCTTCATTAGTTTTTGGATGTAGGTATATGTTGATCATCAAAGCTTGCGCCTCTCTGATAGTCTTATGGGAAATTTGGCAAGTGGGGGACAAATTGCATCGCACTGAATACCCCCAAGATTTTTATAGAAATTTGGCTCTTCTTTGGGGGTTTGGAGATAAGGGGAGAAGGAAATGTAAAAAAAAAACATAAAAGGTGATGCACTAAAGATTTTACAACATTTCAAACCCAAATCATTCCTATGAGTGATATAAATAGACACAAAATGCCACAACCATTCATTGTTGGAAAGAGAATGAACAAAAATGGCTAACTTCAAGCACAATGTAGACTTTCAAATCTTTCCATAGGTAGTGTTCATTAAGGTATGATCACACATAAATACTTCTTATGAGTAATAGAACAATATCCCACAAATCACATGAATTCTTCCTCCTAATACAACATAGCATGAAAAAATAACTTTTCAAAAAATAGAGAATTCCAATAACATAGTCTAGTTTTATTAAGCCAGTATTCAACCATACAGGTATACAACATAGAAATCTGCTACTTAAACTATCCAGATCTAGCTTGCAAGACACAGTGTTTCATTCAAAATGAGAATATAGAGATAAATCTTGAAAAATTCCATACATGCACAATCTCAACACATTATCCTCAATAGTTTGAATCCTATTAAATATCAAATAAACTTTGAAATAGAGGTCAGATGCCAATCTGACAATAGTTTAAAACTTAATAGATATAACATGCCAAAGTAAAGTAGTTCTGCAACTTGCTTCTGAAATTAATTTGAAAAACCTTAAGAAAACTAAAGAAACTATTCTCTTACCAAAAGTTGTAACTTGGAATCCAACCCCAAATTGTGTCGATGCCCTCCCTATATATCCACCAAAAGAAGAAAACACCACCTAAATATAAAATTAATTGTTGTTAGATGTTGATACTTGATAGCTTACAATATGATCATAGATCTTTGGTTTGGAAACAAAAATATTTTCTCATCAATTCTTAGCTACCATATTAATGTTCTTTAGATATTTAGAAAAGATAGTGGCTCGTAGACAATCAAATATTAGAAATAACAGCTTGGCAAGAGGTCCAATTGACTGATCAAATAATCATGAGGCACCAACTCAAAATTCCATTACGAAAACCAAGAAAAAGAAAAAGGCCAACCAGCTCTGAAAAACTCCCAAAATATATAGCTCTGTAGGAGACACAAACTACCCATGGAAATGGGTGAGGTGTCAACTAGGTGAAAAATTTCAAGCTCATGATTATAGCTCCCAAGAAAATGCCTAATGAGTCAAGACATGTTCTAAACTATCTCTCAAAAAGAAGATGAGTGATGAAAGCTGCACATCCACCACATGGCACATTGTTCACCTTTCTGATAATTTCCTTGAGCGCGGGTGAACTGGACATTGAAAACATTTACACAAGCCAAAAATGAAACTAATTAGGCAAAAATGCTTCACATTTTTGGTGACTCACAAGGGTCTCCACTTTGTGGAGATACAAACCTAGGCCTTTGGTTGTTCTTGAAGTTTGATGAGAGTGGCACGTTGAGCTTCCCAATCCACATCTATTGGTAGAAAAAGGGTCCAGATATGCCTGTATTCTTGCTCAAGATCAAAAATTTCCTTAAAAGAGATAAATCTTCATCTAGAAGAAACTATACCTAGGTGATAATAGAGTCGAGAAAGAGGATAGATCTTGTGCTTGACACCATCCATTGTGGATGAAAAATTTGAACTTAGAAGTTTTCTCATGTCCTAGATCTTGTGTCATATTGCATCATTGACCAGCTCCATTGTCAACACATATTCATCTAGTGAAAGAAGAGGAGGAAACCCGAAACTAACCAAGACGTTGAAGTCCTTCTAGGTCTCAACAACCTACTTATTTAGCACCATCTAGCACTCTTTGCATTTTTTTGCAATACTATGACAGTTGAAAATCTCATTGGCCTTGATGGTGGTGATTTGTCAATCAAAAATCCCCACTCTTTCTAGGTTGTAGTCAGTGGTGATACACAATTTGGAGATGAAACTTTGAGAACCCTCCACTCAAGATGAACATTTTTGCATAAAATGATTAGACATCAAGCCAACCTTTGCATTTAGTTCTTGAACATCCCTTATAAATTGTAAGGTGGGTCTTAGGACAATAACACTAGCTACAATCTAATCCCAATGCATAGCTATCAGCCTATTCATTATAGTGAGGGATCTAGATCCTCGAACAACATCCAAATCTTGGATAAATTGGTCATGTCTTACCTTTCTATTTTGTTCCATTTGGCTTTTCTCATGAAGAGAATTTTCCAACTCAGTGCTTAGTCTTCTAAATTCTTTCCTTGACTCTTCTACTTCTACCTGGATCCTCTGAAGATCATTAGAGTTTCAGGATTGGACATCATTCAACTGTCTCTTTAAATTTTCAATTTCAACATGAAGCTCAAACAATTCATTTTAAGCATCTGCAAGCAATCTAGATGTGTCTCCTTTCCGATCTTGAATTTTATTTACATGAGTCACTTTAGCTCCTTTGGCCAGCTCAGATCTCATTTTGCAGTATTCTCACTATTTCTTTCACATTTGTTAACTCTACCTCACGCTTCTTTAGTTTCCTATCTAGTGACTTTGGATAGGACCACTTTGTCACCCAGGCGAGTTTCACTCAAGTCCAGGCCCACAACATAGATGTAATATTCCATATGCATTTTTCCTTTAGGCTTTGAAATGAGTGACTTCATAGTGCTAATAAGGAAAGATTTTTTCTCTTTATTGAAATAGGCTTCAATCTTCTTTGTGGTTGGCTTCTCGACATGTTTTGACAATATTTTCTACTTTTTGGCCTTTTAGGCTACTTTTGTAACATTGAAATGCACTTGAATGGTCTGAGGGACATTGATGCTCTGTGTTGCGATGGAAGCACTAGTGGGAGCCCATGAAGGGTGATAGTAGGGTAAACTTTGTACATGTGAGCCTAGGGGACACGAAAGGTAGTGTGATCATAGAAAATGGTAGAATGCCAAATTGAGAAGGGGAAAATATAGTAGGGGTAAAAATAGAAATAGGTTGATGGAGAGGTGCCTTCCCTTTAGTGGATTGTCTGGGAGTAACAAGAAAATTGGTGTTTTCAGTTGTTCCAATAGGGGCCCTTGATAGGGTAATCAATGACACAATAGCAAGTGCAACAGATGATGCTTTTTCAACGTGTGGGATGGTTTTAGTGGATTCATTAAAAATGGCACAGGGTGCATTTAGAATTAGTAGTTTGAGGGTTGAGGATGGAGGATTCACTTCTATAGGAGGAGGTAAGGGTTTGACCAAAGATGTGGAAATAGGAAGAAGCTATGGAGCAAAAGTTACTTGAGTTGTGGTGGATGAAACATTTTGTAGGACAGACTCAACTTCTTCCTTCTGTCAGACAAATATATCGGGAGCACCTAGATCTTGGATCCTTCTTTGTTTCATATGACCATAATAAGTATGTTATGATCTTCTAGCTACATAATCCTCTGAAACTTGACCTTCAACAGTTGCGGTGGATGACCTTGGAGACTGTCGGGTCCTTTTTCCTTTACTTTAGGCACCTGAGGTGGACAGAGCCTATGAAACATTTTTCCTTGAGTCTCTTCATTTGTTAGATTCTCATGGCCTAGAAGCTTAAGGAAAAACCCCTTCTTTGTTGATCTCACGAGTCATCTCAAGATTGTTGTTGTTGGAATCAACCTCATTGTCATATAAGTCCTCAAATTCATCATCCAACTAAAAGTGACCGAGTGGGGCACCTGGACATCTCATCTCCTATCAAAATCTCCAGAATTCAGACTTCTTTCTTTCCAACCAACCTCTTTTCTTCAATTGTGTATTGAGAGACTTTCCCATTGAGAAATTCCTTCGATACTTTGTCTGCAGCTCATAGAAACTTAACCATTTTGGGCACTCTTTAGGAATATGAGACAGGTCAATTTATACCTCTATGCTTTCTTGACTGAGGTTCCTTCTTCTTTGGAAATATTCCTTAACTTCATGTCACAATTAAAAATCTTGTTCGGATTATAATCCCACTTTTCACAAATGAGGACCAAACCCAAAGCGACTAGTAAATTTTTGATCTTGTTCTCAACCTTCTACTTAGTTATTATTACCCAACTCTTAGAATTCATGAAAGTAATATCGTAAAGCTTTGTTTTGTTCCTTCTAGTGCCATAAACCCTATCAACGATAGATACTTGGCAACATGCTTCCAGAGCAAAAACCTTGTCAGTTACAAATCTGGGAAGTCAGAAAAGCTCCTCAAGAAAACCATGAAACCTAAAAAAAATGAAATTCTCACCCAAGAAATAATCCAATGGGATAGGTGGATTCTCTATCCACCCTATAACCTCTTAAGAGAAATGACCAATGTGGCAGGGCAACCAATCCTGAAGCACTGGTCTTAGGAAATTATCCATAAGTTAATAATAATCTTTGATCCTTGAAAGAACAAGCGTCCATAAAAAAATTGGCTTTATGCAATCTTTTCC